>OY986057.1:3196516-3539275 GCA_963920205.1 Stenodema calcarata
ACTACTGGTGCTGCCCACTCCAAAGGACTATTTGTTGTGTCCACCGCCTCTAGAATACCCTGCTGTTCTAACCTTTCTAACTCCTCTTCCACTTGTTGACGCATAGCAAAAGGGACTGGTCTTGCTCGGAACACTTTGGGCTCAGCCCCAGCTTCTATTCTGACCTTCACTGAATGACCTACAATCTTCCCTGTACCCTCCTCGAAAACTGATTTGTGCCTGGCCTTTATCTGTTCCAAACGCTCTAGTCTTCTCTTACAGGCATCCTCGTCCTTCTGTATTGAACAAATCCTAGCCCCTTCCGGCATTGGCACGTTGAACTTCATTGCCCAATCCAAACCAAACAATGGTACATCGCTCGAGTCCACCACAACCAGATTCAGCGTTTTCTTTTGACCCCACGCTACCACATTAACTTTAGTTTTCCCCAAAGTACATATTGGAATACCCGTGTAAGCCACAAGACTCTCAGCAGGTTGCAACTCCGGTGCTCCTATCCATTTCCACAACTTTTCCCCAATCACTGTTTGTGCTGCCCCAGAATCGTATAACATTTCACAATCCCGACCATTTATCACGACACGCAGCATAACTTTGCTTCCCATAGCCATAACTTGGTTTGTATCAGTCCCACTCTCATCACTTTCTGTTTCTTTGCCAGATTCTTTTCGAACATATCGTGTTACATTTTTCCTGACTACTGTTGCTCGCTTCCTTGAAACGCATACCCTGCCAAAGTGACCCATCTTACTACATTCACCACAATTTCGACCTTCCGCAGGGCATTTAATACCCTCATTATGTTTCGGGAAACCACAGTTCAAACAATCATCATCCGGGTATAATTTCCTAGGTTCATAATCTTTTTTTCTTCGTTCCGGCCTATTTGTCCACCTTTCCTTGATTTTTGGTTTATCTTTAATTTGTCTAGTGCGCGAGTATTCTTGGTTTGACTCCTCCAACATCTGTAGTGTAGATCGTTGTGTTCGTGCACGCTCTAAACCTACAGCACTTGCCTCTACCTGCTGGAATGTAGCCGTATTGTTTGGATGCAACCTAATAAGTTCTTCCTGCCATTGTATATCATTTATACCTATCACCAGTTGATCTCTTAGCCGTTCCTCGAGGTTCTCCCCAAACTCGCACGTTCCTGCCAATGTTCTTAACCTATTAACGAATTTAGCCACAGTCTCATTGGTGTCACGACGTTCGAGAGCAAACGCTCTTCTTTCCGCAAAAATACACGTTGCTTTCACATAATAACTTTGTAGTGCCTCCTTCAACTGTGAGTAAGGAATTTCGCTCACTTCTGTTGGTCGAAACCGGTCCACCAGCATTTTGAATGGTACCGCTCCAACTGACGACAGTAGCAATATGCTCCATAGGCTGTCTGAAATAGTTCTACCCTATGGTATATCGCTTTACAACCACCTCGAATCGACTTACATAGTACGTCCACGACTCCTCCTCTTCCTCAAATCGTCCGAATTTGAATGACTGCATCAGGTGATCAAGAAATTGTCTCTCCGACGTGGACTGCCCCGCATCAACAATTCCTGATCCTTGAGGTTGCTCCACCTCATTGTCAACGAGAGGTTGACTTTGCCTCCTCGCATGTTTTGGCATTATGTGTTTTTCAAATTTTCCGCAGCGCCAATGTAAAATAGCATTCAGTTTAGTTTAAGACTGAAATATATTTCAAAACATATTGTAACTAACGACTACAATGCTGACAACCAGTCAACCAAACTGTAGTGACTCTACACCTACCAACAAACATTCGAAATGACCTTCATTCCGTAGCACGAAACGTACCTCAGAACAAAAACTCGACATCACTAAAACCATACGATGTTCCAAACAGCTCCTTTGTATGAACATTGACCTGTATTTCAACCGTTTGGTTCGCGATCGTGTTGACAGGCTCAACCTTTGAGCCCTCATTGTGAACGAACGGCTGATCGTACAAAGCTGTGGATGGTCTTATAAAATTCTACGGAATAAACTCTATCTAAATATGAAATAAAAAACCTACCGTTTGATGAGAATTTTTCGAGTTTTGCAATTTTCAAAATTTCAAAATTCGTTTTGAACCCCTTCCCCTTGACCTAGGGTTATGAAAAGTTTCGAGGATCATTGTGGGAGAACAGCATATGGTTTTGTGATATAGGACCCTACATGTCCACGGACAGATGGTAATTTCGAATATTCCTAGTCATAAATGATTGTTGACGTAGGTAGGTACAACTAAGATCGACGAATAATATCATCATAATCAAACATCATATCATGAGAAACAAATCATCATAATTTATGTAAATTAATTATCATTAGGACCCGTAATTTTGTTGGAAATTTATCAAGTAAATCTATTAGGTAGGGAAGCAATCAATCTATTTGGTATATTAATAATTACCAAATCACAATGCTTTAGCTGTGAACACTCTCTGAAGCCATGCTATTTCAATCAATTATTGGTATACAGGTGAAACATGGGCATTTCAAGCATATAGGGTTCTCCTGAGAAGCTGCGGGAGAGAATCTGTGTACGTGTCTCCTCACAACCAGCAACATAATGACTCAAAATGAACTTTATAGTGTCAACGAATTTTACGAACTTAAGGATAAATTTTATGACTGATTCCAAGCATTTTACACCTGACGCCTGATCAGGCATTTTATGACTGGTTTTATGCTGATTCTGCATTTTTTTTCTAAATAGATTGTTGATTTTTTGCAGTAATTCGAGCAGAATATCACATCACAATGAGTAAACTTCATAGATTTATTATTTATTTTTTGACATTAGCGTTTCGGGAGTGTATGCTAACCCGCGTGACTGATCGGTCTTAGAGTAAGGAAGACCCGGAGCGCCGTTAACAAGTGCCGTTTGTGAAATGTAAGTCAAATAATTTCGTGTATGGAGGGGGGGGGGATTATGTCTTGGTTGATCGACTCTAATGGTTCATTATTGGAAATAATTAACCAAAATAACCTGCCCAAATCAAAAATTATATTTTAATCGCAAGAAACAGTGACTTTTTCAAATTTCTTTAGACATCTTCACAAACGGCTTCCAAAAAGTTGCAATCTTGGAGTTGCAAAAATATTAGTTTCCTTGGATTCATAGCTTATCTCGGGACGCGGCAGCGTCCCTCCCGCCAAGAAAACCGAAGCCCTGAATATTAAGGGGGCAGCCTGGGGGCGGTTGACGAGTTGGTTCATAATTTCTCTTTGACATTTTAGAAACTCACCCCAAGGGATTCCAACTTGTGTCAAAGGTGCTTGGCTTGCTAGCCCAATGGCGTCAGCTTGGACCTGTGCGTCATAACTAGGGTGGTCAAACTGTATGGAGTCGTCGTAGACCAATTCCGCTGCATCTTGATTTTGATCAGCCATCTCTATCCTTCTGGATAACAGAGAACCCGTTTCGACGATAGGGAGCGAGTCCCTGCGCGAACTAAACCGCAAAAACGTTCGGATTATTTCCACGACTAGAGTCCGATTGAAACACAAAACACTTCTATTTGAAATCTCCAATAAAACAATGTGAACGTGAATTTATGGAACACTATCCCACTTCTGATATCGATTTAAGATGATCAGAGGTGAGGGGAAAGCAAATAACAAAGCATGGTTGAGAGTGGAATAAAATAAGTTTGGTTATTGTTCTCAAGGTACACAAAGACTGACTCTCCTACACCAAGCCGACCCAGCTCCAAAGATGAAAAGAGGGGAGGAATGCTATCTAGTATTTCATTGGTCTTATGACTTCACGTCATCATGTACCAATCAGAACCCTCGTTACAAATCTAGGAACGCGGTAGCGTTCCGCCCCACCAAGCAAAGAAGTTGAGAAAACGAACGCTGTCGAGTGTATGTTTACCGGACGTCACGAAACGCGTTTTCGAGGTATCCATATCTCGGCTCCTATTTGACCGATCAACTTGAAAATTAGTATGGGTCTTCTTGGAGTGGATATTAGAAAGCCCTGAAAGTTTCAAATCGATAGGTCTAAAGGGAGCCGAGCTACATACCTTCAAAAACCCGGTTTTTCGGCCTTAGATTGTTCTTCTCCTTCTTCTCCTTGTTCAGACAGGCAAGGCTGGAGCCTCTCCACGTTGACCGATTGACTTGAAATTTTGTACAGAGCTTCATTTAACCTTGAGACAGAGCCTTATATAAGATTTAACCCATTATCTCAACCCAAAAACGTTTTAGAAACAAAAGAAGAGAAACCTTAGGAAAATTCTGTCCACTTTGACGAGTCTACAGCCTGGGTAAAAGGACCAATCGACTTGAGTTTTTTACATACCTTCTTTATAGCATGGCTCAGTGCCATTTGAACGAAATAAGCAATTATCTCAACCCAAAAAAAATTAGGGACAAAAAACCTGAAATTTAGGGTAATTTAGGCTAATTATGGCCATATCTCGGCTCCTAGTTGACCGATCAACTTGAAATTTGGTATGGATCTTTTTGGTGTGGATAATAGAAAGCCCTGAAAGTTTCAAGTCGCTAGGTCTAAAGGGAGTCGAGTTATATAACTTCAAAAACCAATTACCATGTTTATCTACTTTTTTCAGTCGGTCAAGGCTACAGCCTCTCCACCTTCGCCGATTGACTTGAAATTTTGCACGGAGCTTCGTTTCAAGTGTAGCAAGTGCCTTTTGAAAGATTCAAGTCGATATCTTTAAAGGGAGCCGAGTTATATAACTTCAAAAACCCGGTTTTTCACCCTTACCTGTTCTTCTTCTCCTTAATCAGTTAGGCATTTCCACCTTCACGGATTGACTTGAAATTTTGCACAGAGCTTCGTTTCAACATCAGACAGTGCCTTTTGAAAGGTTTAACCCATTATCTCAACCCAAAAACTTTTAGAAACAAAAAACTGAAATTTAGGCTAATTTTGGCAACTTTGACGAGTCTACAGCCTGGGTAACCGGACCAATCGACTTGAAATTTTGCATAGACCTTCTTTATAAAGTGACCCACTTCAACAACAAAAAGATGTGATATCCCCCCAAAAAACACTCCGTGTAAAAATCACCCCGCCTCGCAAATATCATTCTTCAGAGGCCGGAAAAAGTTATGATATCCACTTTCCCCGCCCGCCCTTTTCCTCATTAAGGAGCTAAGTATAATGAAAAGCTTAACCACTTCACAAGCACCGTACCCCTTTCGAAATCTCCCCTTGGCGCTATTGCGAGACGTTTTTATTACTTCCACAAGCAACTAATACTTGTATAAAACGTTAACCACCATCAAGTATTAGTTGCTTGTGGAAGTAATAAAAACGTCTCGCAATAGCGCCAAGGGGAGATTTCGAAAGGGGTACGGTGCTTGTGAAGTGGTTAAGCTTTTCATTATACTTAGCTCCTTAATGAGGAAAAGGGCGGGCGGGGAAAGTGGATATCATAACTTTTTCCGGCCTCTGAAGAATGATATTTGCGAGGCGGGGTGGTTTTTACACGGAGTGTTTTTTGGGGGGATAGTACTTTACCCGAGAGCCCTCGTCCCAGAAGGTGGTGCACCCTCGCAAACGGACCAGGTACCAAAGGCATCGGGAACGCGCTAAATGATCGTAAAGTTGGGAGGACTTGTCATAGGGACAGTCTCGATCCCCAAATACATATACATTTATAGATGTACAAACGTTATATATAATCAACGTTATATTCTCTCTATTTTTAATCTAACAGTTAATACTTCCCTTTTTGCTAATTTACTCCACCGGATGATATCTGATAGTTCCAATTTAAACCCCATTAGCATTCCTCCGGACGACCTGCTGAACTTTTCATGTCTTTCTTTGCTGGCAACCATTTAAATTTGTACCCCTTCAAAAAATTTGACAGTCTTTCAATATTAGTTTCTATTGCATGGGTTTCTGTTATTAGCAATATATCAAAATC
The DNA here is from genome assembly GCA_963920205.1 of Stenodema calcarata. NCBI lineage: Eukaryota > Metazoa > Arthropoda > Insecta > Hemiptera > Miridae > Stenodema > Stenodema calcarata. Next base: position 3,202,432 of record OY986057.1, read on the forward strand.
CCTCAAGAATTTAACAAATTCCCTAGCCTTCAAATTTCTAATAATTCCATTTACATTATATGTTAGGATCCGTAGAGTACCTTGACCCACAAACTCGCTGGAGGCTCACCGTCACTGGTTCCCTGCTGCAGCATCGTCGACGCCAACCGCCTGCCTGACGACGCTGGAGACGTCTGTCCCCAAGAGCCTGCCAAGGGCCTAGAGCCTACTTCCTTCCTCGCGACCCGCCATGAGTGCTCCCCCGGAGCTCCAATAAAATCTGACACCTCCGAACATCATATCGTTAGTAAACCCGAACTTCTCTGCTTTGATTTACGATGTAGTTTTACAGGAACATCAATGCCGTTCTCTTTTTCCTGGTTGCTGCTGACACGTCACGACGCACAATTATACCTGTTCCGCGTAGCTTCTTGATATTATTGAAAATACTTCTAATCTGATCTTGATTCTGAAACTCCGCGAGGATCGGCACCAGATCCTGATTAGGCTTTCCAATAGGGTAACTCTGCAGAGGCTGCACGTTTTCCAGTCTCATGACCTGTGTGCATATCTCATTCAACAGGTCTGTTGTAGATATTTCATTCTCTAAAAATCAAATTGTTCTTTTTCAGTGTGCTTACCGTTTTTTCCAATTCGAACTGCAGATCGCGGTACTGGCTCTTCAGGATATTCACCTCCATTTCAACCCTTTCGTGCTCCTCATTGGAAGCAGCAATATCCTTCTTTATTCTTTTTATATCCCTCTTCAATTCCCCTATGTCATCCTTGGTGGCGACGTTATCCTTTTTTTTTGTCTAAGTTTTGTATTACGCTCATAAGGTCTTGGTTTGACAATTGGCCCACATTCTGCTTTGGTGTTTCCATAGTCAACACGGATTTTTTTCTGCTAGTTGGACTCGCCGGGCTCGGACTGCGTCTACGTTTCGGCGTATTCGCTGTAGGCGAGAAATAGGCTTCAATGGAATTTTTCCTATCAGACATACGAGTGCCGGCCCACTGACGGCGACTAACTTTCTTTTTTATATTTATAGAACTTTATTGCACAAAAATAATGCATTACAGTTAGGATAACAACGGATTTTCGAAGAAATATTAATGTGGAACATGTGAGGGAGTGGAAGTCCATTGACTTTCTCCCATTAAACGGCGACTAACACGCTCGAAGACGCGACCAGTTCGGGTGACGGGGCCCATGGTGAAAGGAACCTTTCACCATGACGGGGCCAAGAGGCGACAACACACACTGCGCATGCGCCACTCCTCTTCAAGGTCAAACCAGAGCTTCCGCGGAACCGATATGGCTCCTCCAGCGAATCGTCGCCCATAAAACTACCGGCAGAATATACCAACAAAAGCACTACAAAACACCCGATCACACAGGAAAGTCCAACCACACACCAGAACCGACCACCGTCCAAATCGCCCGCTCAAAACCGCTGAAATGACCGATTACTCACAGACACGACGTGACCTTAGCGACAACTTCCGAGCGACAACGATGCTATAGGAAATTTTGAAATAGACTCTGGTAGTTTGAATAATATTATATCACATGATTCTTATATGAAACCTTTTTGCAAAATAACGTTGATGCCAGCCGATATAATACTTTCATATTATGCTGTTAATAATATAAAACCATTAGGAAATATTGAAATCATTGTAAAATATGGTAAATCCGAATATGAACTACCATTAGTGGTACAGAATGGTGGACCACCTTTGATTGGTGGAGCAGGATGTAATGTGTTAAATTATCCTTAAAAGTTGATACTGCATTATTTAAATTTATGCAAAACAATTTTGCATAGCTAAATTGTCATGTTAGAAGTAAATGAGCTTATATTAAGCAAAGCTCCAAGTGTTCAGTCCCGGATACTGGTACTTACAAAAAAGGTGTCGTCAAATTACGCATCAAATAAGGTTACCTTGTTCACTACCTAGTGAACTTAAATGTTTCAAACCGAGGATCATTTAAACATTTCAGGACAAAGTGATTAGAAGACTAAACAAGAGTGGCGGCTTCATGAACGCTCAGCTGTTAAGTTTTCGTTACTTAAAATTGGAAAAAAGGGAAAAAAAGATTTTCAATTCCGGATGCGAAAAATACAGGATGATAAAGTAGGTAGTAGGTGAAAGACTGGGAGAAGTGATGCAGGTGGGACGAGCTGGTAGGTACCTAGGGTACTCTCTCTTTGGAGGCCATAAAACAAGGTAAAGTATACAAAGTGATACCCATAGCGAAGTGATACAGGAGCAAGAGATATAAAAGGTGGAAGGAGAGGAGCGTAACAAATATGGCCCACTGAGGATATCGTCATAGCAAACTGGCATTCGGCCATGTGCTAAACGAGTCGTTGTATAAATCAACACTGAACAGCCCACATTTGGAAGGTTCTACCCCCCTGGATCCTACCAAACCCTTCACTAGTGTTTCTACGATATCTCTGCCGGCCGTAGACCGTCCCCCACCGCCACTGAGAGCGTCGCAAACCCCGTGTTCAGTTGGCAAAAGGTTCATCATCTCGTGCTAGACCTATTCCACTCCCTAGCCCGCCATCACCTTCTCCGTCGCTCTCCACAAACCACTTACCTTCCTTTGTTGGTCATTTCATTATCCCTTTGCCAGGAGCTCTATAGAACCGTTGGGTTGCACCGTCTTGGCACTCTGTCTCTTCGGATCTATCAGAACCCCAAAGGGCATCATGCCATATCTTTCTCCTCATCAAAAGGGCTCCCGACATCGTTCGATAATGCAACTTCGATATCAAAATGGTTATTTTTCATCGAGATTATCCAAAGTGAACCTACCTATTCTTAGTGTTATTGTTAGAGCATCGAGAGGTAAAAACAATTTGCCATCAAATGTTTGCGTATGTCTTGGTTGCGAATAGCTACTAAGAAGCAGAGATATTTTCGAAATCATAGTGAATAACTACCATTGTGATATACACCCTTTACTGACGCCTTAGTTTAAACCTTAGTATGAATGCTCCGGATAAAGTTTCCAGCGAAATCTAGATCTGAAACTAATAAAAACTAGATCTAGAACTAATAATTTCCCTACCACCGTTCCCAACAAACAGCTAACGCTGACATCTGCGGCGACCTAGTGCATACAGGAGCTGTAGCATTGCACACCTGTAAATGATTTCTAACGTATCATTGGATATTGAACGCCCGTCGCTCATTTCACCACGCGTACTTCCATTCACTCTTCACAAAGATATGTCCGGTGTTTATTTTATGTGTATTTTATCAACAGTATTAGATCAGACGAACAAAGTGGAGGAGTCTTGGCAGCATTTTTGGCAATTGAAGGAGTTGGAGGATATTAATTCTGGGAAGGATATTTAATCAAGAAATACCGCAATCATTGATTTATAGAACAATACCTTACCCAAATTATCTTTTTAAATTTAGTAAAATAATCATTTCAAACTAGAATTTGTGGACGAAAAAACCGAAAATAACGTTCGTGTCAAATAAAGAAAGCGGCAAGCAGACCGATTTTTAGAATTTTATTATTCTTCTCACCTTGCATTTGAATCAACCCCCTCGTGGGAACATGCCTTATTCCCCCTAGTGGGAACATCTGCTTGTGAGGCAGCTATAGCCGTAAATCGTCTTTTAACATGTATTGACACCTGAAATTCACCTTAATAGATCAATTAACGCCGTTTGTATTTTCCAAGAGCAGTATATATTTGGAATTTCTGACAAAATAAAACTAGAAACAAAATTGCACAACTCTTATGACTGGTAAAGAAGTTTCAAACGAAGTCCAAGATGCATGATAAAAAACGAAGAAGTAGAGGAACAAAGAAGTAATATGCCAATCAACATAGACGGAGAAACATCATCTTCGTACATCGAGTTCCGAATTCTAGTCATGTCACGAAGAAATGATATCACACTCATCAGGGAAATCCCTGATGAGTGAGATATCATTTCTTCGGGACATGACTAGGATTCGTCTGAATCAATTTCACTGTCCCTATCGGATTGGTTTTGCAGTGCAGCAAGGTCCCCAATCCCCCTTGTTCGGTTTGAAATGTTTGTTGGGACTTTGTTAGCCATTTTCTGTAAGAAACAAATCACAGAATAAGGACTGAAGTGAAACAGGAGTCAGTATCATATTATGATTTCGGCACGCAAAAAACTGTTCAAACGACAATTTTCATGTTTCAAAAACTCATTGAGATTTGTGAAAATGTTATATGGGTTCTTTAAAAATTCGCTGATACGGTCATGCTGCATGACTGGTTTTGTTTTACTATAAATCCTACACTACAGGAACCTTTGAACTAACTAAAGTGAATAACACAAAAAACTAAGGAAAGTGAAAGAATATGAATGAATAAAGTAGGTACTCTGTAACTAACCTCTGTATCACATGAGATAGTAAAGTACTCATGAGTGGGAGTATCTGCCTGCCTGGTACTAAAAGATCCATCAGTAGGAAAACCTGTCTTTCTGGCAGGCACTAAAAAATATAGATTAGAGGGAATAACTGTCTGTCAGGCAGATATTGGATCGTACATTAATAGGAACATCTGCCTGTGAGCAGGTTTGAGCAGGGGTGACCTTCCCTCTGCAATTAGGAGATGTTGACTGAAACGCATGGAGACCCTGGGCTTCACAGGTTGACAGTGGAGCAGTCCAGTGGTCAACCTTTCAACCGTATCTGCCTATGAAACTCCACTGTCATCCTGTCGTGTTTGCATTAAATCTTGCAGCTTGAATCATCTAATTCGTGAGGCCAAATCAATTATGAATTTGAAGACAACAATGCATTTATTTATAGTGTCGAATTGGGGCATAGTTAAAGGGCGTCGAACGATGTGGCAAGTACCTATCATTCATCTTTAATAGAAAATCTGTCTTCTTGTATGTCAAAGCACTTAACGATTCACCCCCCACCCTAGTTCACCAAGGAAGGGGCTTGAGTTACTACGGCTGTAATTAACTCGTTACATCTAGTTAGTGTTGAAATACTTCTGGCAAACCAAGGAGAGCTATTATTCATGGCCATCTACTGGCGTACCGGCCTAAAGAGTTGCCCGGTCACAGATGATTCAATTTGTTCCCATTAGGACTGAGCGAGGAGGAGCGAAGTAAACTGTTCTCTGGAGCCGCCAACCTTTTCAAACACAACCAATCACTTCCGATACATTTGAACCCCCGCATGGGCACAATCGATATCTACTCGAGCATTCTGGCCCCCTCCCTAGTTTCGGCCTGAGCTCATCTTTTTTTCAGTTGCCCTCATGATTTTGATCCATTGAGATCAAAACATTTTCTCTTTAAATTAATGGTTCGTGAAGATCGCAAATCAATCACATCGAAAGGCTGGCTGATAGTAATTGGAATGAAGTATCTTTTATCGTCAATATTATTCGAAAGATAGCAAATTCACAGCAAATTAATTTAATACTATTAAAGTAATAATGTAATTATACTTTCAATATCGATATTTTCTTTCGATAATATCCGAGTATCGATACCGTGCTTTCGATATTGATTTGATACCAAATATTGAATGAATGAATGAATGAATGAAAAAAGTTTTATTTCTCAAGTAAATGCATAAATACAAGTTGAAAAAATTGTTGTACAGAAACTATTCCCCTGTGTGGGCGAGTGCCCGTGTTAGGGAGAAGAGCCGTGCTAGCGAGCTATTAATCGCAATCACAATGGAACATACATGTAACATGCCTACGTATTATCGAAAGGAGTATTGGAACGTCTCTTTATAAGAGTGCCATTGTTTCTCGAGAACACAAGTCATGTTCAAGTTTTTTTCGCGATTTTTTTGAGCGAGTGTTCTACCTACTTGTGTCTCTTTATCAATTAGTTACTTACTCCAATCTAATATGGATCAGTGGATAAAGTCTAACTATCTGAAGAAGCAAGCTGTTTCTACATCATCTGCACAACCAAATTTGTTATAAAACAACATTTAATGTCCGTCGAGAACGTTACAGACGACAAGTCAAATGAATCTTCAGTTGATGCACTGCAGCAAGTTCCTGCGTTCAGAATTTGAGGACAATATAAGTACAAACTTTGATATCGATAATTCTTACATTATTTTGCAATACTTATATTGTCCTCAAATTCTGTAACTCCATTCAAAAAATAAATCGTGTTTAAGCCTAGAATGATCCACCTATCTCAGTATTATGATCAGTTTCGGTACAATGTATAGTATTTCATACCGTAGGAGTGGAAATAATAAACCCTTGGGTAGATTTTGAAGTTTTTATTGTTATCTACATCAAAAAGTATAAAGAGTGGAAAGCATATTATTCAAGCGAATGTTAAAAAACATATTATAGACCCCAATCTTTGGGGGTAAAGTACACAGAGTGAAAAATATATAGAATTTGACCAAATTTTGCTTGTTGGAGGAGCCATTATTTATAAAAGAGAACGACAAATAAGATAATCACTACCCACGGAAGACGGAACGATAAACATGAACAAACGGCAAACGAATCGCACGCTGGTTGTAGGCCTGTATAATATAATGTAATGTAACCTCCTCCTTCTTCTATTTCTTCTCTTTAGTTGTCACAGCTGTTGCTTTGTTGGACAAGTAACCTCCTTCGATGTTGTCTGAATTCGATATTTTGATTCGATACTGTAAAACATTATTCAATATCCCGATATTATTGAATTCTTAATATCGATACAAATATCGGAAATATCGATAATATGTATCCAAGGTATTCGAGAACACCCGCAACGTACACCACAACAATTCTGACATTTTCGGGAAAGCGACTGAGAGACTCGGTACCTATTCCCGCCCGCCCGCCTTCTGTTTTCAGTATTCATTGTTATTATCATTATTTCTTCATTCGCAGTACAGTGAATTTTTGAGTTTTTAATTTTATTTATTCGCTCTACGTTTATTTTTGTAATAATGTATTAATATCTCTCAATGTTTGCCGCGGCATGTGGTCTCACTGTCAGCTTTCAACCGTTTGCCGCAGTTAATTAAAAGTAAGGGGGAGATAAAAGGTGACGGAAAGGGTTGGAATGGTTAAAATTGTCAATAATTTGGAGCTTTGAAACTTTTGGTTTCTGAGTATGGTACTCTGAACGTATATATTTCAATCTCTGGAATTGAATAGTTTTTTCCGGGGTAGCCGTTCACTCCCTCAAGATCCCATTGTTTGACTCAGGAAAATATCATCAACGTGGGCCTAATTAAACGTCAACATTACAAACCTATTTGTTTAGTGAAATTCAGTTTCCTCTTCTAACTATTATTACTTAACAAATTTTGTAAGTAGGATATCTATCGGATATCTCACGTTGTTACCAAATCATTGATAGATGCTACTTAGATGATACTTAAGTTGTACTTAGGGTTCAGTACAATTGAATTGACCAAAAGCTCCCAGAACGGTTTATTAGTTAGTATAGTCAAGATGTAAATGTGCTTGGAGTAGGAGGTCGGAATCTACCCTACGCAACCAGTGACAAAAAAGAAATCCGCTACCATCTTAGCAAACACTCATCTCAGCACAGTTGAGTCTCTCTCATTCGTCAAAATATTGAGAAACACTAGAATATGACGATGAATGTCTCCTTGTTTGATCAAGACTATGAGGTCAGCACAGAAGAGAAATGTGCTTATTGAAGTTGAGAGGCTTATTGCAGTTGAGTCTCATTCGAGTGGTATTTTAGTCAGTCACTTTCGAACCGTATTTATATGATGCCTAGGACTCATTAAAACATCGTCAATGTCGTGTAGACGTCACTACGACATTCATTCTAGATGTTATTATCGCCCGTATGTAAATATAATAATATATGTAGCTAATTTCATATTTATCAGATGTTCTGTGGAGTGAGCAATGGACTGCAATGTATTTTGTTGCTGAATGTAGGTAGGTACATGTAGGTACATTGTACGCAATTAGAGCATAGCTAACATTGTTGAGTGTGGAATCGTTCTCAAACTATTTAATATTCGGATATGTTCGATGATGGATACGTTCTATGGGTCCATTTGGGTCGGGTTGTTGTGAGCTTATGAAATTTATTTTATTTATTTTTTTTTTTTTGTGTGGAGTGCAAGCAATTCTTTTACTAATGTGCTGTTCAAATCTGTGCCGTTATCTGAGATGATTTGGGTAGGGAGACCATGGTGAGCTAGAAGGCTAAAGGCTAAATAGCTTTAGAAGTAAGCTTGTGCATATCTGGATAACAAAATTTTTAAACAAATTTTTTTTAACCAAATTTTTCACCATCATTGACATTTTCTCTAGAAAGCGTCAATTATGGGTAAAAATTTGATTTTCTCCAGTGTAAATTTGTCTATGTGTAGTATTACAAATCGTTTGGAGGCTGTTGATGTTGTGTTGTATTTTATTTTTAAAGGGTTCCTATCGTATTAGTAAACTTGGCATCGCTCCGGCTCTCGTATCTCCCCATCGTATCACATCGTATCGGTGAGTCACTTTTACTCCGTGGCATTACAATAATCCGACAGATAACAGGTAGATTATTGGATCGACCATCTTTACAACATGGGCGAAGATGATTTGTTGAAAAATAAACCGCCTGACTTACCCATGGAAGGATATGTCAGTACATCAAACACTGCTTCTACTAACAAATCGAACAGTTCTGCTAATCAATCGAAAACTGAGAAGGATAAATTAAAACCAAATGACGGCATAAATAGCGAGCTAAATTGCCGCTATAAAGATGTTGGCCCCTTCTGCGTTCTTATTGAAAGTGATAACGCAACCGAAACAGAAATTTAGCGGTTCAATCGAATTACAGTGGGAAAATTATTCCACTTAAAACATTCGGAACTATCTCAGCACATTATGTCTATCAATAAAGCTTGACGTAACAAGCTGAAGATTGATTTAGACAACTATACATCTGGTAATAAGTTATTGGTGTCTACGATTTTGAAAGGAGCCGGTTTCAGGGCGTCGATACCTGCGTATTTGGTAAAACGCAAGTTTGTTGTTTGAGGAGTAGACACTTACTTGAACGAAGCCGAAATTAAAGCCCACCTATGAGGCGATGTTCCCGGAACTGATCTCGTTATTCTTGAGGGTTGTAGGAGGTTGTAAAGAAAAGGAGAAGTTTTTCCGAGCTTTCGGCTTTAATAAGCTATCTTCAGGGGGTAGGTATAAGCCTGAAGATGGCTTATTAAAGCCGAAAGCTCGGAAAAACTTATCCTTTTCTTTACAACCTCCTACAACCCTCCAAATAGATAAAGGTTTTTCAACCATGGAGGAAATGGACAAAACAGCAAGTAATTCTTGAGGTCAAAAGGATGAATCGCAAAGTTATAGACACAAACGACGGATCAGTGAAATATAATATCTACCTACGCAATAGGTAGTGGTTACGGTCCGTGGACAGCGTATTCCGTCTTTCGTATCAATTCTATGCGTACTTCGTATATTCTAAGAGCTGATAGAGGCGACGGATAAGGTGGGGAGGTCTTTTAATCAGAAATAGCTGCAATTATACTGATATAACGGATTCCATTCACAGAATCAATGGAGTTCAGTGTGTAGGGACACATTAACATTAATATTAATTACGGAAGATCTGAGACAGTCAATATTGTTGAACTTTACAATGACGATTGCAACCCAATTTCTACAAATCTGCAAATCAATGGAATAACTTTTTCTCATCCATACCTCACGCCAAAATCATTGGAGGTGATTTTAACGTTCACCATCTTTGTTTTGGCTCCTCGTGGACTAATTCTGAGGGTGAAAATCTTGTTGAATCGCTGACGTATTCAAATTTGGTTTATTTAAACAACGGTTCTCCTACTTTGGCGAGGAATAGAAACAGCGTAAACGATTCAGCAGTAGATATTACTATAATCTCACCTTCTCTAGCATGTGATTTTACGTGGAATATATTGAATGATCCACTTGGTTCTACTCACTATCCAATCATTTTTGAATCCAATAGGTGGCAGATCCCAAAAAGAACCCTAGTCACTTCCAGAAAAGGGAATCCCCCCAAAAAACACATTTATGTAAAAGCATGGCTTGATGTGAATAAACAATGCCCAAAAAAAAAAAAAAAAAAAAAAAGGCATATTTTGCACTTGTTTACGAATTCTTGAACGGACTTATTCAGTTGGGCCAAAAGTACAAGAACCTAGTTTTTTATTGAATAACATTATTATCTTTGGTTTTTCGGATTGAATTTTACTACACTGATTATGATCTGATTATTGGAGTGGTCCTTCATTCACAGGTATTTCTATGTTGGTATTACTTTCGAGACGAGATTCGAATGAACTGTTGACCGTCTGTTAATTCTTTCCTCTAAGTTCACTAAGAGTGACTGACTATCTGTTTCTGTACGTGTATTTATCCTTCTAGAGGATTTCTGTCTGCCACTAGTTCTCGCAAGAATTGTTCTGCTTGTTCATCTTGAGATGATGTGTTTCCTGATGTAGCTTGTTGGTTTACCAAGTTTTTTTTATGATTTCATCCCCTTCTTCAATTTCTGTTGTGTTAAATTGTATTCTCTTGTTTTATTCGCCACCTAAACAGCTTGGATTTGGGTGCTTTTATAGAAAATAACAACTGAAGGGTTATTCAAAGAATTTTGAATTTCCTGCCGAACAGGTAGGTTCTGTTTGCGTATGCTACGGGCAAATCGTTACCATTGTGCATCTGAGAAACGACTGCGCCTATTGCAAAATCGCAGGCATCTGAAGTTAGTTGAAATTGTTTTTAAAAATCTAGGAATTTTAATATAGGTTCATTTATCAGCAGGTTTTTGCTCATTTCAATCGCGTTAATGAAATCAGGGTCAGTGAGGATGATTATTGTTCCTTTTTTTTTAGCCTTTTGGTCAGCAGTTTAATTTCTTTAATTTTATCGTTATTTTGTTTTACACCTTTTCTTGTGATGACATGTCCTAGAACTCCAACCTCTTTCCTAAGGAACTCAGTTTTGTTTGGATTTTCATATTAACACGTCCAAGTCTTTCGAAAATGCCGGAATGGCATCCTAAGGAATTGCCAATTAGAAAATGCCGTCTTTTCAATGCCACCGGGACTCATTTCAATTTGGTGGAATCCAGATCTGCCAAATCTATGGTCGTAAAATAGTAAAAATATTATCACAAGAGTAACTCTGAGGAAGTGGTAAAAGAATGGCAGTTACAGTACGAGAATGCCCGAGTAGGAGATGTTTTCCGCAGTTACAACCCCAAAGTCGGAGTAAAGCCTTGGTTTGCAACAGGGGAATGGGCTAGGCAGGAGATTAGATGGCTTTCGCGCTTACGAGCAGGTCATGCGGTATGTGCAGCATACCTTCATCGAATCGGCATGGTAAGTTCACCTGCATGTCAACATTGCCACGACGCGGAAGATGACCCAGAGCACCGTCTCATGATATGCGCAAGATATATCGACGCCAGATGTCGCATGCTAGACAAGTGCATTAATACCCTGCCCCACAAACTATCTTCAGCTGATTCATTCTAGGAACTCCAATGCAATAATAACGTGCAATAATAACGTTTATCCGTGAATCCGGCATAAGCTTTTAACTTTATTTTTTATCCCATTGTGTTTTATCTATTTCTATTTGTCTCTAATTTGATATATTGACATTTGAATTGAAACATTTGTATTTGTCTTTATGGAAATAAAGGAATTCATGGCTATGGCATAAGCTAATGCCAAGTGAATTTATATTAAAAAAAAAAAAACTCTGATAATATTTCGATCCGCACTTTGACCCTTACAAGGTTGAGGGACGCGCTCATCTTCTGCCACTAAACAAGTCTTATATGGGATGATCATTATTTAAAGTTCTTTGACGTAGCCAGCCCCTTAAACAAAATTTATTTATTATAATCTACGGAGAAAAACGTATAGTAAGTGTCTGGACAACTTTTAACCAATGGAAAAATCCAAATCATCCGCTAACCTTTTCACTACTACGTAAAGAGGATTAAGGAAATCCCTTGCCACTCCGAAGGGCTCAGAATAGCTGAATCCGCTTAGTAACTGAATGTAATAACTGTATGTTCATCAATATCCAATGAGGTTGAATAGCAGGGTTCCCTACAATTTAGCTGCTGCATTATACCCTACTTTACTTTTTATAAATTGATTGGATCAGGTTTTCAATGTATTTTCATAGTGCTCCCGAATTATTTGTTCAGAGCGGCGCGAATAGTTATTCTTCAGAAATATACCTACTTTCTGGAGAGAAGAAACACACGCAATTTACATAGAAGATCCGAGTCAGATGTAACTCCTCAGAAATCTCTCTCGCTGAAATGTTTTTCTAATGGCTCAAAAAGAGGTGGGATGGTGTCATTTACCACAGCCAACCCGGGAACGCTTAGCCGGGAAGCACTAAAAAAAGAAATACACGAGTGATTTTAAGTGAAGCCCAGCCATTACTTTCTGCGTTGGTGGCTATGTCTCTGTCTAAACCCATTAGCGTACACCACTCATGGTATGTGTTTCAGGGAAAATCCATTAGAAAATAAAAGAAATTATATAAGGTTTTTCTTCTCTTGAATTCTGGCCTTGATTTCGCGGCCACATAATAAATCATAATGTTATTTGATTGTGAATCACTCGGGTATCACAAGTTACTCATCATTATTATTTCAGCAATAACAGCTTCGTGACCTCCCACCATTGGACAATTTTGTTTCCCAGCCAGGAATCGATCCCGGGCCCTCAGTACCTCCCATTTTTCCGGCCTGCGCCTACTACTGCTTGGCTACTTAGGTTATTGATTGATTATATTTTATTGGCATATGTTAATAGCCCTTAGATTCTGTAAATTTGTAAATAGTCTTTAAATGCTGTACATATGTAAATAGCTTTAGTTTTAAGACCCCACCATCACCCTAAGAATTTTAAACTGTTTTCTCTTTTCTCTTGCAAAAATTTACCCTCCCTACCCCTTAAACCTAAGACACAAAATACTATACTATTTAGTACTACAAGACTATTTAAAACAACCGTTGGCATTCGGACACCACAGGATATGTGTCTCTCATATTTTCCCAGTACAGGAAAGGATTTTCCTGTATTTTATCCACTTATGAGTTCAAATACCAATATAGTTCGTTGATTAATCAATGTCCAAAACTGTCAAGATGTTTCCAATTTTGGTTTATTATCTTCGATAATGAACCATTGGAATCGCCCAAAGAAAAAAAATTTTTAACCCCCCCCCCCCCCCCCTCAAAATTTGGCTGTTTACGTTTCAAGATACGTAGATTCAGAAAATCGAATAAAAAAAAAATCCGTCCGTCCGCCGTACGCCGTCCCCCGTCCGCCGTCCCCCGTCCGCCGTCCCCCGTCCGCCGTCCCCCGTCCGCCGTCCGCCGTCCGTGCCACTTTGCCCAGTTAGCGTTGAGCTAAAATTACAAAATTTGGTTTCTGGGTTTGGACCAGCCCCACAATGATCCTCGAAACTTTTCATAACCCTAGGTCAAGGGGAAGGGGTTCAAAACGAACTTTGAAATTTCGACAATGTCATATCTCTGAAAATTCTCATGAAACGGTGTGATTTTTAGTCCACTTTTAAATGACCTGAAAAATTACGAATCTTTTAAGACCAATTGGATTTTTTTGCGACCAGCCGTTCGTTCACAGTAACCGTGCAAAGGTTTAGGAAAAACACTAAACTTTCGCGTCGAAAACGGCCGTTATGTGACCCAACCCCCAGACGCCCAGAATAAAACTACCTTTTTTCATCTTCCCGGTAAACTACAGTCTAGAAATGTTAACCGTGAGTCGGGGATAGACCACATTGCAATATTCACTCGGTTTCTCATCTGTAAAATTGTTTAAATAATACCTTTTTGTAATAATACAAATTAAATTTTGATGATGAGCTATTGACTTGAAATTTTAAAAATAGGTCAGAACTGGATCACAATGCAATATTCACTCGGTTTCTTGTCTGTAAAATTGTTTAAATAATATATTAGGTATACCTATTTGTTTAAACAAATTAAATTTTGATGATGAGCTAGATACTTGAAATTTTAAATATAGGTCAGAAATGGATGACATTTCAATATTCACTCGGTTTGTATGACATGGTATGAGTATGGTATGGTATATTATTGTATGTATGATTTAGTATGGTACAGTATGGTATGATAGGAAAGAAATTCGTATGGTATGGTATGAGTACGGTGAGAATTTGGTATGGTGCCGATTTGCAATACAATCTGGTATAGACAGAAGGGTGATCTGCACAAGGAAGATAATAAACCGTTGTGACAAGAATTTGCAGAGTTTTTTATTTTACGATGGAGAACAAAAAATAAATTTTCCTTTTGAGAAAATTCACCGATTTTTCAAAAAATCGTTATTAAAGAATCGATTCAGATAAAAATCGAAAACAACAGTATCGATTCAAAAAATCTTTTTTTAAAAATTTTTTAACAATAAGAATCGATTTTCAAAAAAGTTGGTAAATCGTTCCCATCCTTAGTTGGTGAGTAGTAGCATGGCAGTTTTTAAAGCCCATCTGCGTTTTAGGGACTATTTTCAACCGCTCCACCTCTACCTTTACGTCGTGCCCTACGTGGACGACCAAAGCGAGTGACGGACTGATTTCAAACTAGGTAAACCGAACGGAGTGTCCTACGTGCCGCCGCTCGACGCCGCGACTCGGCGTGCGGTCGCTCGATTGGGCTTGATTTTCAAACCACTGGTCGCCATGCTGTGTTTACCTATTGTGCCCGTGTTTACATGTGTTTACCGTGTTTCTCTCATTTTTCCCCGGAAAATGACTGGAATGAGTATTGAACTATTAATCAGCGAAATCCAAATAAGGGGAGCGCTTTGGAACAAGAAAAGTAACCAGTACAAAATAGGTTTTTAGTAGAACCGGCGTGGGAAGAGGTCACGACTGAAATGAACTTGTCAAGTAAGTAAATACTACTTTTGGTTTATTATCTTCGATAATGAACCATTGAATCGCCCAAAGAAAAAATTTTTTTAACCCCCCCTCAAAATTTGTTGGTTTACGTTTCAAGACACGTAGATTCAGAAAATCGAATAAAAAAAAATCCGTCCGTCCGCCGTACGCCGTCCGCGGCACTTTGCCCAGTTAGCGTTAAGTTAAAATTACGAAATTTTTTTTATGGGTTTCGACCAACCAACCCCACAATGGTCCTCGAAACTTTTCATAACCCTAGGTCAAGGGGAAGGGGTTCAAAACGAATTTTGAAAATTTGAAAATCTCATATCTCGAAAAATTCATATAGAACGGTATGTTTTTGGTTTATTATCTTCGATAATGAACCATTGGAATTTTATTTCATATTTAGATAAAGTTTGTTCCGTAGAATTTTTTAAGACCATCCGCAGCTTTGTACGACCAGCCGTTCGTTTACAATGACGGCTCAAAGATTGTGCCTCACAACACGATCGTGAATCAAACTGTTGAAATACAGGTCCATTTTCATACTAACAAGCTCTTTGGAACATCATATCGAGGGTTGCTTGGCAGAAGTGACCAAGTCCATTTTTTGCCAATATTGAGGTTTTAATGCTTCAGATAGCACATAAGCCTCTTCTACACGCTAGTATTATTAACTTCTCGATTATCAAAATATAAAGGGTTCAAAGAACCCTTACAGTATCCCCACCCACCTCTTTTCAGCCCTATTTGCATTCTTCTGGCAGAAATGACCAAGTGCTATTTGCGTAGCATTTGGTCATTTCTGCCAGTAAAAGGCGAGCAGCTAAAACGATCAAGTGTCAAATAGTCACTTCTGCCGGCCGAAATATTGTAAATCCGTTGGTTGAATTGAAGGCCGAAGTGATAAATTTGTATTATGTTAATACGTTGTAGGTACCCAAAAGAGGTCAAAAGTGGAGAGGAAGTAGTGAAATTGGGAGTGCCCTCATCAAGTGGTTCGAAACACTTTCGGAAGAGGTTTCCGAGGTGTCGTTATTTTCAGATTGCTGTGCTGGCCAAAATAGGAATCAACACATCGCTTCGATGTTCCTGTACATTGTGAACACCCACCCGAATTTGAAGTCCATCGAACAGAAATTCCTCGAGTCTGGTCACACGCAAATGGAAGCCGACTCAATGCATAGTGCGATTGAGTCGGCAAAAGCCAATGTTCCAGTATACTCTATCCAAGACTGGATGATGATCATGCGGATGGCTCGATCTGCAAGAAACAACGACAAGTGCAAACCCTATCATGTGCGCGAACTGAAATTCAGCGACATGGTTGACTTAAAAAAACTCAGTGCAATGATAATGATCAACCGATTAAAAGACAATGAAGTTAAAAAAGTGACGTGGCTAAAAATTGAACGTTTGAAATTCATAAAGATCCCACACCATCCTGTTTAGCTACGATTACTTCGGGGATTACAATGAGCTGGATCCATCAGGAGGGCGAAACGAGATCATCTATCCCGATTCACTTGGGCGACTTTACAAAGGGTACCTACCTATTTCACAAGCAAAGAAGAAAGACTTGTTAAAATTGTGCAAAACGGGAGCCATTCCTGCAGAATACCACAACTGGTACAAGAACATCAAGACTAGCTCCACGGCTATCGACCGCGCTCCAGGACCAACCCAAGAATCTGAGGATGATGATTGAGTTCTGAACGAAATCAAGACAATTTTTCAGTGGCAATTTTTTTAATTACTGATAATCCTCATTATTTCATTTTCAATTTTATTTTTTTCTACTCAATTAATTTTCTTCGTCAATTTTATTTTCTCTAATAAAGAATGTTTGTGTTACCTATAAATTGTGTTTGATTTTCGGTGCTTTTCTGGATACGAGGGTTAGGTAAAGGTACCTGAGGTAATTCACGTACCTTTACGATTATCATTTTGTCAATTTATGAGACGAAATCAAGAGTAATAAAACTCATGAACCAGACCAAAACTGTGAATTTCAGGCGAGCAGCATACTTGGTCAATTCTGCCAGCCAACTCGAAAAAGAGAAGTACAGAATCTTTGAAACGCTCTGCTGAAAAATTGGTTTTTTGTCACTTGGTCACTTCTGCCACGCAACCCTCGATATATGGCTTAAGTGATGTCGAGTTTGTTGTTCTGAGGTGCGTTTCGTGCTACGGAAATGAAGGTAATTTCGAATGTTTGTTGGTAGGTACTTCTTTTATAGAAAAATTATTACCGACGTAGTATTAAAAACCCCAGAATTATATCGTATTAATTAATCATAATTAATAATAATTATTATTAATAGTAAATACGAATTATTAATACCTAACAATAAATTATAATAATTTTCACTAGGTACTTGATAAAATTGTTAATAATTAGTGATAATTGATAATAATAATTAATCTAACATTTAGGATCTAGACATTTAGACCTAGTGATCTACACAGAAGGGTGATCTGTACAAAGAAGATAATGAACCGTTGTGTCAAGAATTTGCAGAGTTTTAATATGAACTTTTTAATTAATGTAATAAGCAGGTAAATTGGTAAAAACATTAGCGTTGCTATTAACTATTAGTAATTAGGGTAATAGAAAAAAATAGATCATCAATAATGTAAGTAAACAACACGTAAGTAAACATTGTTTGCATAAACAGAATGCATGTTATGCAGTCTGCTTGGTGTAATTTGCATCTCTTTGCATGAAATATTGACTAAATACGTTTCTAACTTGAATCGCAGAAGCAGAGCACCTATTATTATTGCGGAAGGGTTGAAAATTCTGTAAATTGTTGCTTGTCTGAGAAAAAGGGTTGTTTCTGAATTCATTGGCTTCCTCTGTTGGAACACCTTTTCGGTCTATTATTATATTGAGGAGACTGACTTCCGTCTTGATTTTTTTTTTTCTCTAGGTAGTGAAAATACAAACCTCGCTCATGTTTAATCACGAAACAACAAATTAAACAATATTACGCTTACACACAAAAGTTCACCAACTCGCGAGGATTCCAGTCGCCCACTGTGGACACTGTAGCTCCGCGAGCGCGCGACTTCGGAGCCGCGCGCGCGCTCACTCGATCGCTCTTGCGTTTTGGTCGCCCACGTAGGACACGGCGTTAGTCGTCGGATAATGACTTTTTCTAGGATTTTGGATAGGAAAGGGAAGAGGCTGATGGGGCAGTAACTGGCGGGGTGAGAGGGTTTCTTGTTTGGTTTCAGAATTGGGGTGACAGAAGCGATTTTCCATATAGAAGGGAAGTAGTCGAGTCGGAGGCTGGCGTTTAATATGTTAGTGAGTAAGACTATTGTTTTCCGTGGGAGGTTTTCGAGGGCGATATTTTGGATTTTGTCGTGACCGGGGGCTTTGTTGGTTTTTCTAGGAGGCTTTTGACTTCGCCAGGGGTGGTGGGTTGACGGGGTATTTGAAAACTTATTGATTTTACTATTAATTTGTTCAACAAAACTCGAAGTGGTTCGTGAGGGCTGTGGCTTTTTCGTGGTCGCTGAAGGCGGTGGTACTGCGTTCCACCACTTAAAACCAACCAAGCCACTGCCTTCAGCGACCATGAAAAAGCTATACGTATGGCGTTTTGTTATTGAAGTGTTTTGTAAGAGTCCAAAGAGTGGCGTATAAATACCAGTGGTTAATATAGAAAGTATGTTTTTATCAGCGTTCCAAAACGTCTCAAGTACAATGAACCCGAGTTATGAAGAAATACAATTGCATTTTCACATTGTGTCCATTTAGAGGCAACCAGTTCATGTGAATTCCCATTTCGGGATACAGTTAAGTGGCTACATCTATTGTCATATAAGAAATGGTTCAGCATCCTAAAAAACGTTAGTATTTGAGTGAATGGTGGACATTGATACCGTCTTCCTCGTATTTTCGTTTACTCTCTCCGTTGCCAATGAAATATCGGGCTGCGGCGAATGTTAGTGACGGTTGAGGAGATAAAACAACATTCGACAAAAAAAACCAAAAAAAAAACGACCCATTGAACTGGTTTTAAGCCCCCGTACCTCACGTGTCCCTCCGATCCATGACACCCATTTTATCGATCCGCTTAACTGCCCATCCTCTCCAGCTGATGAATGGAAAATATACATCCTGAAAGCGATATAGAAGGGATGAGAATCCGAATGGGTCAAATTTTCACCAATCGCGTCCCTCCTCCCTGCTGGAAATGTGCCCATGGTCACAAAAAATCCATTTTGCCCATTGTCACAATTGGGGTGACCATGGTCACATCCCCGTGGTCACATTGATGTATAATATAATGTGTTCATAATACTGGAAGGAATATTGTGCTCTACCCATCAAGAAGTAAAAGAATTGTAGATGTTAAGAGTATGCAGCTCATCAAAGAATATCTTCAGATGATATTGCAAGCTCATGAAAGTTCTCCAAGACAATTATACTTATCACATTACATCATGTCAGTGGGATGAAGTTGATAAGTTCACTGCCTACCAAGAAAATAAAAACTATTAATCAAAATCAACTTTATTTTCATTTTTGTACAGAGCAGAAAACTGTGCCAAGGAGATCTGCCGTACCTGCATGCACAGAAATTAACCAACAAAGATTGCCACAAAGATTTACCAACAAAGTTTGTCTCTCAAAGTTTGATTAAGTACATAGAAGAAGTAAATATTTACATTTTGGAATAACCAAAGGGAAGAGGTAGAAAAATATTTCTTACCCTGCAATAATATTATCATATTTATATTCTTTTCCTGTAAACCTATTTTTCCACCTCTTCACTTTGGTTATTCCAAAATGTAACGAAAGGGAACAGAATTATGTGATTAATTACAGGAAATACTCACTTCTGTGGGAGCTGCACACATCTGAAGAAAGTGGTCTTCAGTAGCCACCTTTAAAACAACCTTTAAAAGTAGATTTCGGCTTCTGGTGGAAGAAATAGAAATCCCCAGTCATGCAGCATGACTATAAGAGCGAATTTTCGAAGAAATAATTGGTTTTATGTAACACGTCTCCATTAAAGAACATGATGTCCATGAAAAAGATCTCATGTAACAACCCCGTTTCTCCATCTTCAAAGTGCTCCAGTTTGAGAGCGGAATAAGATATAGCAATTTTGACATATCCACCTTATTCAGAGTGTAAAAACCTTTAAAATGAGGTGTCACTTGACATACCGTTTCATTTTTGGAATTTATGGGTGAAACTCCACCCCCCCTAATCACCAAAACCCCCCTCAGCTTTTGGACATTTCAACGCTGAACACGACGGAGAAGTCAGACTTGCGATATCGCATTCCGTCATCAGATTAGAGCAGAATAACCATGAAGATCATATCAAGTAAAAACCACGTTTCTTCATCTTCAAAGTGCTCCAGTTTGAGAACAGAATGATATATTGCAATTCTGAAGTCACCATCGTGTTCAGCATAAAAACACCTTTGAAATGAGACAGATTTTATGTGCAAATTTGAACTTTTTATCTCAATTCTATCGAGAGTTATCGTCTGGAATAACACATACATAAATATATTGTGGCAACACAGATGTTTTGAGAACCAAGTTGTTGTATGAGTTTATTCTTTAGAATTTTTTAAGACCATCCACAGCTTTGTACACAATGACAGCTAAGAGTCGGAGCAGATCAAAAATCGTCAACATGATGGTGAATCGCGAGGCCGCCGTTCTGTTCAATATTCATGCTGGCCAGTATATTGAACAGCACATGGTTTCAGACGTCGAGTTAATCAATCATAATAATAACGATTAATTATAATAAATAAAAATTACACAATGCTGCATTTATAAAATTTTCGAGCGATGATCAAGAATAAAAAGGTGTTTTATAAGTATTTTTCAACGCTGAATTCAGATCTTTAATCCGTTTTTCTCTATCACGTACACATTTTCGGCAAATCGTATCTACATTGTGAATAGGTATGATGAGCAGGTTTCCGGAGGAGACTTGTGGGAAAAGAAGTAACAATCATATTGAGTGTAAACAAAAAAGTTTAATTAACAGGAGAAATATGTATATGGGCCCTCAGAACAAACAACTAATTACCTAATCATTCAAAAATTTTCTCTTCCATGACTTTCTTGATGTCGGTTTCCCAGCCTCACAGTCCCTCTTCAGATTCCAACAGTAGTCCGACATCATATTCGCGTTCCATTTACCTTGGTATCGTTGTTCCATCAATTTTATGTCTTGGTGGAACCTCTCACCCTGTTCCTCGCTGAAATCCCCCAAATTCTCGGGAAAATACTCTAAATGTGAACGGAGGAAATGGAGCTTGACACTCATGAGGCACCCAAGCTTCTGAAAGTTCCTCAGCAAGTCATCCACCAATTTCTTGTAGTTTGGGTCCTTGTGGTTACCAAGAAATCCGTCAACAACTGACTTGAAACTGAGCCATGCGTTCTTTTCCTGAGCGTTCATGGTGTTTTCGAACTCTATGTCTTTCATAAGCTGGCGGATTTGAGGGCCAACGAATATGCCAGCTTTTATTTTCTCTGACGTGATTTTGGGAAACCTTCTCCCCAGATATTGGAAGCAGGGGTTTTCTTTATTCAAGGCCTTGACGAACTGCTTCATCATTCCAAGTTTAATGTGCAAGGGAGGAAGCAGGACATTTTTAGGGTTAAGCAACGGACGGTTGATGATATTTTTTGAGCCTGGTGTCAATTGTACCCTTTTGGGCCAAACTTTGACGTTCCAGTGCTTATCTCTGGCTCTGCTGTCCCATTCGCACAAAAAACAAGGGATTTTAGTGAAGCCACCCTGTAAGCCTAGCAGTATAGCGATGATTTTGAAGTCACCACAGATCAACCACTTGTGGGTGTCATATCCAATATTTGTCAAAAGGGTTTCCATATTCTCGTACGTTTCTTTCAAATGAACGGAATGAGCTATAGGAATCGATGCATATTTATTTCCATTATGTAGGAGAACTCCTTTCAAACTAGCTTTTGACGAATCTATAAATAGCCTCCATTCAGCTGGTACGTATTCGATTTCAAAAAATTCCATCACGGACTTGATATTGCAACAGAAAACCATGGAATTCTTTTCTTCAAAAAAAGGGACAAGTTCCTGTTCACGGTGACGATACCATGCGAAAACGACACCTGGGGCTAATAGATTCTTAGATTTTAATTTCGATCCGAGAACTTCCGCAGAATCTTTGGGGAGATTCAAGTCTCTCACCAAATCATTCAGTTCCCCTTGGGTGAAAAGTTTTGGGGAATGGTCTTTGTCAGGCTCAAAGGGTTCGTCCCCATCGGACCTCATTTCCACTGCTTTGAGAGCAGCATTCGACTGCCACATCAACCAATATATTGGGAGGAATAGGAATAGGTATATCGCTGCTGTGTGAGACAGGCCTTATTGCGGAGGGCAAGCTAGGATAAAAAATGGAGTTCTTATTCTTTGTTGAGTAGCCACTAACATTGGTTATACAAAAGAAACAATCATCAACATGATTAGTTGGCTCCCTCCACACCATTGGAATTCCAAAAAGTAATGATTTCTTCTTACCCGACTTCCATAGTCTCAATGCCTCCACACACGTACGACAAACAGTATGAGGAGCCCATGGTTTGTCTTGATCCCCGAGTTTCATGCCGAAATAAGTACACGTTCTCTACAAACATGGTAATATTTTGTCGCTGTTTTGCAGTCGTATACCACCCACATATGTAACAAAACACGTGGGGGCTATTTACACACGATCGCCGCGATGTATTCATCTTAAATTCTTCTAAAACCGTTAAAAAAACACGAGGAAACAACTGAAACTGAGACGTTTTATTGAAACTGACGAGTATGTATACATTGGAATGATCTTTGACCCCTGTGGCTCACGCAGTTATCAGGGCTACCAACCTCTGTGTCCCACCTCATGATTCCACCCTAGCGAACGCCATTCCATCAATCTGTAACGTGTAGCGGAAAAACTGTACGTGATAGAAAAAAAATTCCAACGGATTTGAACTCAGCACCCAAAAATACTAAAGAAAAACATC
Source organism: Stenodema calcarata (assembly GCA_963920205.1). Taxonomy (NCBI): domain Eukaryota; kingdom Metazoa; phylum Arthropoda; class Insecta; order Hemiptera; family Miridae; genus Stenodema; species Stenodema calcarata. The sequence continues at coordinate 3,225,396 of OY986057.1, forward strand.
TAAGAAATCAAACATCAAATTTCATGCTGCACTGTGTTATTAATAACTGAGAATTATTATTGATAATTTTCACTACCAGTAAAATTATTAACTATTAATGATAATAATAATTAATACATCATTTAGTGATCTAGACAGAAGGGTGATCTGCATAAAGAATATAATAAACCGTTGTGTCAATCCTAGTCTTGATCTATCAGCCAAGTCGTTGGTGGATAATCTCAGGGGGTGGTCGGGGCAGGTTCTCATGGATCTGAAGGATGTATCGACAGGGTCTGTGTGATTCCGGTACTTCAATTACAGCATTATAGCTTGAACAGTTTGACTTATTAGCAGGTTGTGTTGACGACTGCATACTTTAAATATCTTGCAAAAAAGTTAAGATCACAATGGGAAGGAGTTGTGGTGGTGGACTTTTAGAAAAGTTGACATCGGTTAGTTAGAGTGGGCCCCCACGAAATATAAGTGCCTTTTCGGCAGAGACCTAAACTGTGAAAAGGAGCTTGAGTGCTAGTTACTTCCTGGACTCCCCTTTACCCAAGGCCATTAGAAGACCGTGGAGGTGGAAGGCTCTAGACTGCCTTCGAGGAAGAGGTTTGAGCGATATGAGAAGGAACTCAGGGAGTGGGGGAAATGAGTGAAAGTGCTTGGAATAAAGGGAGAACCTGAGACTCGCCTTTCACAATGGAAGTCATCCTCAAGTTTGGGGGCCCACCACTTGCAAATTTCAACTAGTCACCCACTTCGCTCACTTCCCTGCGGTCTAGTGGATGAATTATGAACCGTATTAAGACTTGAAGGATATCCTAAAGAAACCTCATATGGTTGGAGTCAGAACTGCCATTAAATTGGCTAGACAGGCTTTTAATCCGGATCGTTGGCAGTGAAAAGTTTAACAGTCTCGTAAAGCCACCAATCATCGCAAGGTGTCTAAGTAAGAATTGTCGAGTGGGAAACTCGTTGCACCGCAGTAAAGTTGAGTCATACGCCCCATTTGAATATATGGGAAAAGTACTATTCATAAAAGGTTATTTTCTGATAACGGACCTTTGTAATAACTTACGCAGATTGCTTACCCCATCTCAGGATTTATTGGTTTACACTTTAAGTTACATGGAATCCAGGTCTGAATAACAATTGTAATTTTTTTCCAGTGTCTATTTGGAGTGTTGAAACACCTAGCACACCGTGAGGTACCTAGGGTCGTTTTTCAACCATACCCTTCGCCATCCTAGTGACTGTCCCGACTGAGCTGCTCCACACGACTCCACCAATTCACACGCATCCACCAAAATATTAAACACATATAGAAATACCTATTCAAGATGTCCGGGCGCAAAATGTCAGTGGGGCGCGGCACTGTGCGCTCGTATAATCATTTACGTCACAGTTGAACATCTCTTTTATTTAAAATTTGCGAACAAAGGTTGTCAGAATTAGTTTGGTTGTATTTCTTGGTGTGAGAATTCTGTCACTGCTTATAATTCTCAGTAGGACGGTCTTTCCTAATACACCGAAGTGTATAATAGATCCAATAATTTTATCTCATACATCTCTTTTGGTTGGAATAGATAGATGACACTGGAAACTGATTGTGAGAGACCACGTTGGGTAAATCATGGGAAACTATGTGGAAATGTAAGGAGGAGAAATTTGTGCAAAAAAAGTGCGAAACTTTGTTCTAAAGGCATAACGATACCAAAATTGCATCATAATGACGCCATTGAGATAAAATGTTTGCACCTAAAAAGAGGAAGAGAAAAATTGTAGCTCCATTTTCGCTCCAATTAAAAAAGCTGATAGCTTCCTGCAGGATTATGCTTCTCTTCCGTCGGGGCAATTGGAAAAGGAGAAAAAAGGTACAGTCTGGCAATATTTGTAAATTCATTGTGAGAGGAGGAGGGACAAACCCCATTACCCCAAAAAATGGTTTCGAGTGGCCTGGAAAAGTAGGGAGGAGAAGGGTTGTGGTTAATTTAGATTAAAAGAGGTGATAAGAGATTCACTTAAGAGTTTACTCTGATAGCTATCTCCTTCCTCTGCATCATGAAATTCAGGGTTGGCTTCCCTCGGGCTTTTTGAGCTGAATTCATCTGAACAAGCGGTGAAAATAACTTCCTTTCTCAACTTTTGCTAGAAACACAACGGATTCCGGCAACAATGAAAAAAAAAGAAGTTATTTCGCCTTCCACGGTTCTCGATTGAATAGCCGACTGGTATCACGAATATCATGAATAGATTTTGCGGTATCCGGTAAGTACTTGTAACTTTCTTCACCAACAGAAAGGTCGGCACTATCCACATTACTCTTTCACTAAGATGCATAGGATCGTTTTATTTGGTTGGATTGGTGGTAAAGAACCGTATTAAGAAAACCTTCCCCCATTTTCGTCACCACTGCTAACTCAAAGTGGCACAATGTTATTATCTATATGTTCCCATTCTTCAAGGACCGAAAACTTGGGAGGTAATTTTCAATAATGAAATTTCAATTTCAAATCTTTGGAATGAAGCCGATTCAGGGAGCTTAGTTTTCTTTCATCATTCAGTGCGGTTTAGCACTCATTCAGTACGGTTTAGCAGTCACTAATGATGAAATCAACATTGTTTTTCGTAGGTCAGTAGCGTCCTTGAAGGTACCTCTTCACCAACTAATAATAATAGTTTACGGGGTAGGCATGCCTCTCCGCAGAAGCAGTGCTACCGCGACACCAAAGAGAGAAATCCGAGTGAGGTTCGTGGAGTGCTGCGCTATGGTTGAAATAGGTGTTGGCTAAGTGTTGGTTGGCCTAATTCAAAAAATGTTTTTCCCTTTTTCGTGGAAATAATTTATTGTATTCCGATGACAAATGCAGTTTGTGCCAATGATTAGGGAGATTGGTCATATGATAAGGGATGCTCCTTGATAGAATGCAGAGCTGAGCTTACGCAGCGCATGATGATGGTATCTATTCCGGTTAGCCTCTGAATTAGCAGTGAACTCCACGTTCAATATTTCAATCAACTAGTATCGTTACCTATAAATAACTGATAATTTTTGCGTGCAACTCTATATTAAAAATTCATCATTAGATGGGGGATCTTTCCAACATCTGACCAACAAGTAACTGCCAATAACAATGATAAATGCTAGTTGTATCGCCTGAATAATTCATATCTTCTCTCGAACTAAAGTCTGATGAGCTGCCCACAAAAAATATTACCGAGTTAATTTGGCCAGAAAGGAAAGTCTATTGATTACTGGAGTGTGGGGAGGTGGAGCTTCCCAAGATAAATACGCTTGGAAGAAGTGGTTAGTTGGTCGGCCACGAGATACAATCCGTTTATCAAATTACTTTTAGTTATTTCCACAAGGTAAGAACTTCTTCTCTCCAATCAGCCCCAAGTTAATTGCAGCCATTTCAAGGGCTTGAATCTTCATGGAGATAAAGGGCGGTATGAATAAAACGAAAGCAAATGCTTTTAAGCATTTGCTCGAAGGAAAAGCATTTGCTTTGGAAGGAAATGCTCGAAGTAAAAGGTTTTACTCTTTTTCGTATGAATAATCATTACCTTCACTCTGAAGGATTTGCTTCAGGGAAAAGAGTAAAAGCCTCGTATCATTTTGGCTAGGTTATGCAGTATAACGCACGCCACGACTATTTTAGGTACTCTGCCTTGTTTAACCCAGCAAACGTAACTACTTTAAAATTGGAAACCTCCTTTTCAGTTGACCAAAAGATCTCTCAACACACTCTTTTTTTGTCAGTAAGGTATTAAAAGATCTTTCCAGATCATTGCTGGAATTACGAAAAAGGACCATCAGCCATGGTTCAATGCCATACCCACTATCACCCAGTATAACAGTTTTTTCAGTGCGAGACATGCAGGCACGTGTAATGGAATTCTTCCATATTCGACTGTCATGGACAAAACCCGGCCATCTGACGTCTACGCGTGTGAACGTACACGTGGCGTCACACGTTGCTTGCACGTTCAGAGATGCTCGGCTTTTTCTGTTGATATATTAGTCCCCATGTACCGATGGTTTTTCGATACCAATATGAGTGCAGTCCACGACACCAATTGCACTGGGAGAAGAAAAATTACGGAGCTACAGTTTCTTTGCCCTCACTACTTCCTCTTCTGCCGTCGGAAATCATATCCAAGTGTCCAATTCTTTCAACAACGAATTTCACCGCCAATGACACACTCGACTGGTGTATACCATGTTCTTCCCCGTATGCCTTTTTGGAACCCGGGATCCGCTAGATAAAGCGAACATGCTTTCATTCCCAACTCCGGAGATGGTGAACCACCGCGAGTATCGTTGACATCATTTCCAATAAAATGATCTGCTAGCCATTTTTCCTCCAAAAATCGCAATTTCGAAATCTTGTTCCCGTGGGGACCTTCGTTCCTTATAACATTTACGATTACGTATATTCACGATTTCCGCCATAATAATAATATAAACGCACTGACAGAGGAAGCAAAAAGCACGAAATGCACACTCACACTTGATAAACGACCGATATGATAAATTGAGGAAAGTGAATCTACTCTGGAGTAGATGCATCTTTTTTAAAGCTTTTGCTTCACAAGCGAAGTAAAAGAGCAGCTTTATTCATACTGAATACTTTTGATTGAAGGAAATGCTTTTTTTTCTAGCTTATGCTTTTCCTACAGAAGCAGAAGGTTTTGCTCTTCTTTTTTTTTATTCATAATACTTGAAGGATTTGCTTCGTTTTCCGAAAGTAAAAGGTTTTACTTCGTTTTATTCATACCGCCCAAAAAGTATCACGACAAAATAAGTCGAGTATTGTTCACGTTCACAATTTTACTCGTAGGTTCAATAAGCGCATACCAACGTGTCTCAATTTGAAGTTCATTGCGCACCATAATAAATCGTTCAGAATTAATCCGACAAAAATGAAGACAAATAAAAATATATGAACCTGTTGCCATTATTCTTAAATATCTCATGTTATAAAGAAGAGTTTAGTTATGAGTGGTGCCCTCATAATAATAGTAGAAAATTACCCTGTACAAGTGAAACATATGAAATAACCTGGCCGAACACTGAACCAAACACTAATGGGCCTGGCATAAGTGTGTGTCCTTCAACGTAATCATGTAATTTCAGAGATCATGAGCGCTCAAACGCGTCCTTATTCAGTAATGGTGAATGGTATACATAAATCCCTGCCAGAGACTGAAGTAGTATGTATAGTAGTATGTATAGGTTTACTGAAGAATACCCTCAACTTGGGGCAATAAAAGCAGCTCGAAAAATTGAGTGGAAACCCCAAGAACCGCTCGATATGTACGTTATTACGTTCAAAAACTCTTGACACAACGGTTTATTATCTTCTTTATGCAGATCACCCTTCTGTCTAGATCACTAAATGATATTAATTATTATTACGAATTATCATTAATTATCAATAATTATTAGGTATCAAGTAGTGTAAATTATTAATATATATTGTTGGTTATTAATAATTTTTATGCTTTATTATTAATAATTATTATTGAATATTATTCCTTAACTCGATATTTGAAAAGCATGTGCTGTTTGAATCAGCTGGGCCAGTTTGAAAATGGACCCGACAGGCTGACTATCGATTCACTCGCATGTTGACAATCTTCGATCTGCTCCAACTTTGAGTCCTCATTGTGAATGATCGGCTGGTCGTACAAAGCTGTGGATGGTCTTGAAAAATTTTAAGGAATAAACTCTATCTAAATATAAAATTTTCTTCGAAAGGGACGTGTCAAAACCATGATGTGCCAAAAATCTAAATTTGAGTTTGACATCAATTGAGGGGGGTATTGACCTTCTCTATTTATTAAAAATCCTTAGATTTTTTGAATTATTTTTCTCGTGTTCTGAGGATCATTTGGAGTCAGAATATTGGAAATAATTTCAAAATATCGTGAGAAAAAGGTTTCGGGCGTTAATGGGTTAATGTAATTACTCTGATCAGGGTAAAGCGTGAAGTGCTTCAGATTATTTAGCTATGTCAAGATTTCTCATATTCACATTATCAGAAGAACTTATGGGGCTAAAAAATGAAGAGAGTGGCCGAGTTTGGGTAGGAACCAATGAAAAGAATTGCTACAGGGAGTATATAAACTTGATATGATAGTGATCTCGATCGAGAAGAGAAAGGCCCTAAAACTGCATTAATAGCTCCCCGGAAGCTCCTTTAATACCAAAAAGAAGCCGCAATATCTCACCACAACGTGGCTTCCATGAATTTTCGAATTCTTTGCAGGAAATTGAAATAGTATCTTCCCAATATTCTTTTCATCGTGATTAAAAATCTTATACAGCTTCCATGCAAGTATAACGTTCGCCTCTAAAATACCAACTCAAAAAATGCTCATCGACACGTTCACCTATTGAAAATACCTGAAACTATGGATTTTCGGGAAGTTCGGAATTAGAAAATACGTTTCAGTTCTAGTTGGGTCTTTTATAACGTCTCTTAGAGAAAGCAGAATCAATTCTATTCATTATTAGTAATCCATTTTTCTGCTCATCTCTAATTACTCGATAAGCAATCTGAAGTTCGTCAAAAAGAGGAAAACTCAATAGGTTGGTACTTACAGGTACGCAAAATCACAATTGAGAGTTGATACTCCGCTATGTTTTATTTGCTTTTCGGTAATCATATTGTTGATATTACCCCAAAGCTGACAAATACAAATATATCAAACTCAAAGGACCGAGCTGGTCGGAAAATTGATAGTACCGTTGAGAGAAGTGAAATCTTGGTCAGCCGTTCGTTGGTTCGGCGAAGAGAATGAGAAGAGTGGTCGCACTCCACCTTACTGTGTTTCCAAAACATTTGATTAATGAATAGATTCACGGTACACAGCTCAGATTTTGTGGGATATTGGACTCTATGATTTAAGTGATCATTCGCAGTATTATAGATAAAATTTGAAACTACTATTGATATTCGTAAATTTGTCATTATATATTGTCAAATAGAAATCTTGTACTAGAGACAAAAAGAACCGCATACAACACTAGTGCCATCACAAAATGATAGTAACGAAAGATGCTTGTATTACGCAAGTATTTCCACATCAATTTGAACGAGAAAATCGTTTTGTTAACGAGAAACAAAGTTCTACTCGTACCTTTAAGCCCTGTTTCTGAATTAGCAGCTCGTCGTTACAGAGCTCCGGGTGATCTCAAAGATCTATCCGATCGTTCTGAAGTTTCAAACTCTACTCAAACTCACAGTCTACAGTATGTCGGACGGACTGATCTTTTGAAAATTTGGTTTTTGATTCTTCGTGTCTTGAAACGTAAACCCACCCATTTTAAGTGCAAATTGGCCATTCTTTCTCTTGGTCGATCCCACCGGTTTATCATTGACATTGCTAAACGTAAATAATTTACGTTCAATTTACGGTCAGTTCGTCATAGATTTTATAACCGCCGTAAGTATGGATTCTAAGTGTTACTAGTTGTTTATCGTCATGAATAGAATTATCGCGCGGAACCTCTATCCTTCACGTGTAAAATATGTAATAGATCATCCCATGGGCTACAGAGGAAACGAAAACGGCATGTTACGAGGTTCAACACGTAGGGAGGGAGCCCTTCGATAAGGGGCTGGAAGCATTCATATTTAGGGGGGATGATTGATGTGCCTCCAATCGATAGGTCTGTGTAAAGATTACCAGGAAAGGTATCACTCTCTGAAAACACGAGAAGCGGATAAGAAATACAATGCCTGGAGGTAGATAAATGGATTCAATATGCTTCCATTTTTTCCTGATTATCAACCACTAAATGGATCTGGTTCCGGCTGCTAAGTCAAGAAAGTTTTATTCCGTTTGTAGATACACTGAGAGCGGTTTTTTTTTTTTTTAAATTAATTTTACTTTATTTGCATATTATGGTGCAATACAGTTGTGCTAATCTTGTAAATTAGCGTCTACCGACACTATTAACCTGAGGCGTGTGGTGAGATCGCTACACAGTAGCAGTTCTCACAAGATATTTAGTAACAAATTAGTATCATAGTATATTTATATATATTTTTAAATGAGTGTGTGTGATTTTGTAAATCCTCGACATCCCTCAACATCTATATTTATAAATATCTTATAAGACATTTCAGTAGCAATTTTAGTAATATTTAAGTAATTATTTTCGAATCATAGTAGGAACCTTGTTTTGTAAACAGTGACATAGCAGGAATGGCTCAGTTCGGAAGGTATTTAGAGAGGTAAGGTATGCCTGAAGCTAGGTAGCACATAAGTTACGGACTGATTGCGTTATTATTTAAGAGGGTAGGTAACACATATTGTATTTTGGAGGGAATAATCCTAATTAGCATATCTGTATGATGCCTAGAGGTAATGATTGGGCACCACCCTTTCTAACTCAGTTGTTGCCTGTTCTCCTTTTCTCTCTCGTGTTCTCAATTAAAACCTATTTTCTTCACGCGTATTTAACTGTGTATTTATTCTATAATCCCAGAGGTTATTGGCCCAGAAGAAATTAGCAGTGCCAATTTAAGTTAGTGCGAAAAGTTGTTGAAGTAAAAATCGTTCGTCGCGTGTTTCGCCGGTCACTAGTTGGACAGTGAAAACAAGGTTACCGTAGTTGCGTTCCCGCAATTCATCCTGCCTAAAATTTCCCAATTTACCGGTTTCGCACAAAATCGGTTCCTAAAGAGTGGCGAATCCATGGGGGGAAGGGGGGGGAAGGGGGCGACCGCCCCCCTCGGGTTTTTTAAATGTGGTACTGAATGTATGTAAGAGTAAATACGAATTACATTAAATCATTTGTGTCACACTGTCACACTTAATTCCTTATCGTCTATTTTAGGTAATAAGGAATAAATGTTGTCTTATTACAGTTCATGAAAGTTGGGGTTGGGGGTGCTTCACCTTTAATTTCCAAAATATAACAGAATCTATGTCTCTTTGAATTCACATTTTAACTGCTAAAACTGCCTAAAACTACCCATTTTGCTTCAAAAATTTCGACATTTTCGTGGGCGGGGGGGGGGGGGGCCCTCCTAGTTAAAGGGTGTTCCATACCCCCCACTCCCCCCTCACTCTAAAGCTGGATCCGCCAATGTTCCTACAACAGCACAACATCCGGTTATTCGATGGAACAAACTTTGATAATTGGTTGTATCGCGTCGAGAGGATGTTAGCTCGTAATCAGTGCATGACTCCGTTGGAAAGTGAACGACCTGAGGATGAAAAGTCGGCGAAAGCCTGGGACAAGGATGACGCCAAAGCGATGGACTTGATCGCACAATGTGTTGCGGATTGCTGTTTGGAACTGGTCAAACCCCATATAACGGCAAGCGCTATGTTAAGTGCTCTAAAAAATACTTACGTTCAAAAGGGCATAAGTTCGCGGATTGAACTTGAGAAACGCTTTCGGAACATGATGATTTTGATCCGCTTGTCAGAGCGATTGATATCTTGTTTACTTCGTCTGAAGAAAATAAGAAACTCGTCACACGGGAGTATTTGAAACAAAAACTCCTAGCCGGGGAGAAACAATTCGGTCGCAAACGTGAAGATAATTCCGAACCACCGGTGGACAATAATGTTTTCATTAGTCGTCATTTTCGTGGAGGTTCCCGTCGAGGATCTGGAAGCCATTATTATTCCCGAGATAACATGAAAAATTTTCGGAGTCACACAGAACCTGGAGTCGGTGTGTCTAGTGGTAGACCATTTGAGGCTAACTCTTGGAGCAATTCGCGAGAGAACTTTCAATTTCGAGGGAAGTGTAACAGGTGCGGTGGAAGGGGGCACATGCGGAAGGTATGTCCGTCAAGGCTGGTAGCCAACACCACGCAAACAACTGAAGAAGAGGAAGAAGAAGTAGCAGTGGTAACCTTCCATAACGTTCCAATAATAGAACTTCCAGAAATTCGCGAGTGTGGAAAAACAAGATTCTACTCCTAGAAATTTGAGTTTTGCTGCTGCGGATGCTGTAATATAATTTGTTGTGGATAGTGGATCGATCGTCTTTCCATAATATGGATAATTATAATTATATTATAATTCAGTCAGAGTTTGAAAAGTTTCTTGAGGAAAAAAGCGCCGCGGACCACCGGATTGGTGTTGCAAAATAGGGCGAGTTTATTGTGGCCAAAACAATCGGCGCCTTGCCGGTTCTCACCGAACAGAACGCTTTGCTTTCTATTAAACATGTTTACGTGTGCCAAGACTTATTGTGTAATTTGTTGTCGGTTAAACAAATGACAGACAATGGTCACGACGTCGTGTTTGAGAGTGATCGTGTCAACATTCGGAAAGACGGTCGTGTTTTAATGATTGGTGAAAGACGTGGAAGCCTTTACTACGTCATCATGAAGCTGAGGTTGCCAGCGGTAGCGAACATTACGGCTGCTTCAACACTCATGCACCGCCGATTCGGACATAGCAGCAGATATCCAGTAAGTGGGGTTTGTGATGTTTGTGTTAGAGCCAAACAAGACAGATCACCATTCTCAGAAACTCCTCACGACAGAAAGGCTACGTTTCCATTGGAAATAGTTTCAACGGATGTTCTTGGCGAAATGACCCCTGCAGGTCATGATGGATCTCAATACTACTGCCCTTTTATCGATCATTATACAAGTTTTGGTATGATCTTTCTAATGAAAGAAAAGAGCGAAGTCGAAGCTTGTTTACGGAAATATGTGAGTCTTGTGGAAAACAAATTTGGTAGATGTATTGTAAATTTGAGGCTCGACAATGCTTGAGAGAACAGCAGTGCAACATTTCGGAAATTTTGTGAAGAAAAGGGCATAAATTTGATTTATACGATTCCCCAAAATCCTGAGAACAATGGACGAGCAGAAATTTACAACAAGCTGGTTATGCAGATGGTTCGCTCATTGTTGTTCGAGAGTGGCTTGCCAAAATATCTCTGCAACGAGGCTGCATTGTGCGCGGTATTTTTAATAAACAGGCTGAAAACTCGCTCACTAAACAGCGACTTAACCCAAACTGAGATGTGGTATGGCTACAAGCCTGATCTGCGAAGAATTCGAGTTTTGGGTGCACATCATACGCCCATATTCCTGCGGAAGACCGTCAAGGGAAACTTGCTCCCAGATCTTCACGCATGCAGTTAGTTGGGTACACGAACAACAATGGGTATAGACTTTGGGACGTAACCCAGCATAGGGTGGTCACAGCACGATGAGATACCTTTAATGAGACACCTCCAGGTCACCTGGTCGAAGTAGTGGAAGGAGAGAACTGTGGAACGCCTAACAATTCACCTCAGGGGACCCCAGTGAAGCCACCATCGCCAAAGACCCCTCCTGAGCCAATCGAAGAGATACCTGAAATACGACGAGGTGATCGTGTGAGAGGACCCCCTGTCCGACTGATTGACTACGTGACGTCATTGGCGCTATCTACATGTATGCTCACCGGCAATGATGCTTCAACATCGTATAAAGAGGCCGATGAAGGATAGAGGATCGCAGTCGACAAGGAGCTTCATTCTCTGCGACGGAATGGAACTTGGGAACTGGTTCCACCACCACCAAGGGATACGCCTATTATCGATTCTAGATGGGTGTTCACTAGAAAGAACGTCGATGGAAACTTGCAGATGAAGGCAAGGTTGGTCGCCCGAGGTTACCAGCAGCCATCCCTTGACGGTGAGACCATTTTTAGCCCAGTTTGTCGCATGCTGGCCTTCAGGATATTGCTCGGTTTGGCGGTGGACAATGAGATGAAAATCGAGCAATTGGTCTGTAAATCAGCATTTCTTCGTTCTAAATTGAATGAACCTGTATATATGAAACCCCCTTCTGGTCTTGAGAATGCTAATGGTCTAGTCTGAAAATTCATAAAAAGTCATTATGGTTTACGTCAAAGTCCGAAATGCTTTATTTGACTATGTCAATGATAAATTGAGTCTTTTGGGATTTACTCGATCAAAAATAGACCCATGTCTTTTTTTCAAAACGAATTTGTGGATTCTGATTTGGATAGACGATTTCCTAGTTTTTTCAATGTCTGAAGATGCCCTCGTAAATGTTAAATCAGCACTAAAAACCTTTGATCTGAATGAATTTAAAATGAAAAATAATGTGGTATATCTTGGTTTAAAAATTAAGATTCAACCTGTTAAGATTACCATCACCCAAAATAATTTGATTAATAAGGTCATTGATCTTTTCAACTTACACGATTCAAAAGCTCACAAAATTCCGATCTCACCAAATTTGAATTTAGTTAAAAATGAAACATGTGATTTAAATTATCCTTACAGGATCGTAAGTCTTATGTATATTATGTTAGGCTCTCGCCCTGAAATTTGCTATTCTATCTCTTATTTTGATAAATTTTAGAACTGTTTTTCTGCAACTCGTTTCAACCACTTGAAAAATGTGGTACGATACTTGAAGTCAACTAGGCATGTGGGATTAACCTTTTTGAAATGTAATTCTGTTACCAATTCAGTCGCACCTTTTGCTGACTCTGATTTTGCATCCGATATGGAAGATAGAAAGAGTGTGTCTGGTTTTCTTATAAAGTTGAACGATAAAATGATCATGTGGCAATCAAAGAACCAAGCTGTCGTTACACTTTCAACGTGCGAGGCAGAATATGTATCTCTATCTGATTGCATAAAGAAATGCATTTTTGTAAAACAAATATTAATTGAAATAGCTAATTGCAACCTACCAATTGTAGTATTCGAGGATCACCTATCCTGCATAAAAATGGCTAAAACTTGGGAAATCAAGCGCTCGAAGCACATAGATGTGCGCTTCCATTTCGTCAAAGACTTAGTCGACCAAGGTCAATTTAAAATCGAATATATTTCCACAGCCGAACAACCTGCTGACTTGTTCACTAAAGGTCTCGCCTCAGTTAAATGTGAAAAATTCAGAAAAATGTTAAACCTGGATACTGTTTCACTCATAAATGCCAAAAATGAAACGGCCTGTCAAGTGACACTTCATTTGAAAGGTTTTTTACACGCTGAATACGGTCGTGAAGTCAGGATTGCGATACCTTATCTCGTTCGCATACATAAGTACTTTGAAGATGAAAAATACGTTCTTCATGGTTTGTCTGCTTTAATCTGATGACGGAATGCGATATCGCAATTCTGACTTCACCGTCGTGTTCAGCGTTGAAATGTCCAAAAGCAAAGGGGGGTTTTGGGGAAGTTGGGGGGAAGTCAGATTTGGTAAATCTTATTCCACTCTCAAACTGTAGCATTTTGAAGATGAAGAAATGTCGTTGATACTTGAAATATTCTTCATGGTCATCATGTTCTTTAATAGAGACATTTTACATAAAACCAATTATTTCTTTGAAAATTCGCGCTTATAGCCATGCTGCATGACTGTGGATTTCTAGTCTTCAACGAAATCTATTCGCAGGGCGATTGCTGTAGATTGTGCGGAGGAGATTACGTAGTATACGGTTTTTATGACTTGTATCCTGTTGTTTTGGCTATGGATGCGGAGCCGAATGATCGTCATATAGATTTCGTATCTTCAGTGTAATCTGGATGTTCCTCTTAACAGAAACTTCAGCTGGGTGAGGCGATGGCGGATTTTGATCAGAATGAAGGTAATGTGCGCGGCCCATGTGAGTTTTGAATCTAGTGTCATTCCCAGGTATTTCACTGGTATCTATTGAGGTATGATTTCATTGTTCAGGGAAATTGGTAGAATTTGTAGGATTTGAGAACAACGGATTTTTGTGGGCTTAGCTTCATTTTCCACTTCGAACTCCGGCGGTCGATTGCGTGCACATGTTGCTGTAGCTTTTGGGGTGTTTTATGACAAGTCCCTCTGCACAAATCCGCTACGTCGTCTGCGAACTGAGCGATTTTGGTGGCAGGGGATTGAGGAAAGTTGGAAGAGTATATAATACTAATATATTATACTAGCTGTGTACCCGCGCTTCGCAACGGTAGAACAGACACAAGTATCCCCTCTCCTCAACTGGTCAGAAACCTTCCCAATGTTCACAAAACACAATTTCAATGTTTCACTCCAATTCGTCAAGTAGTTTTTGGATTGCCTGTAGACCCCCCCCCACCACAACCTGTACCCCCCCTCCTAAATTGGTCAGAAACCTTCCCCAATGTTCACTCAACATTTTCCCTAAGTTTCATTCAGATCGGTCAAGTAGTTTTAAAATCCCTGGAACACGGCGAGGATTCGTCTGAGGGAGTTGCATATATAATGCTTATTTTGATGCGGAAGAGACAATGTTCGATGATAGAAGTAAACAATTTGGAATACCTTTGCTTTGATAAAATGAGGTAGTTGTTACCTAAAACCGTAGTTTATATAATGAATCCAACCACTTAAGACACTAATAAAACATCTGGTTTACTTGATCTTATGAATAACTGGAGTCAGTTGGACATGAGATCACCAGAGGAGTTTGAAGGCGTAAAGAATGTAGCTTTATAAAAGTATAATTGGCAACTGTAAGTGACTGGTAAACCAAAAAATAAAATTGAATAATAATTCTTGATTTAGCTACGTTTTCAATTCTATAGTTTTCATTTTGGTTTATTATCTTCGATAATGAACCATTGGAATCGCCCAAAGAAAAAAAAAATTTAACCCCCCCTCAAAATTTGTTGGTTTACGTTTCAAGATACGTAGATTCAGAAAATCGAATAAAAAAAAATCCGTCCGTCCGCCGTCCGCGCCACTTTGTCCAGTTAGCGTTGAGCTAAAATTACGAAATTTGGTTTCTGGGTTCGGACCAGCCCCACAATGATCCTCGAAACTTTTCATAACCCTAGGTCAAGGGGAAGGGGTTCAAAACGAATTTTGAAATTTTGAAAATTCCATATCTCGACAAATTCATATAGAACGGTATGTTTTTTATTTCATATTCAGATAGAGTTTGTTCCGTAGAATTTTTTAAGACCATCCGCAGCTTTGTACGACCAGCCGTTCGTTCACAATGACGGCTCAAAGATTGTGCCTCACAACCCGATCGTGAATCAAACTGTTGAAATACAGGTCCATTTTCATACTAACAAGCTCTTTGGAACATCATATGGCTTAAGTGATGTCGAGTTTGTTGTTCTGAGGTGTGTTTCGTGCTACGGAAATGAAAGTAATTTCGAATGTTTGTTGGTAGGTACTTCTTTTATAGAAAAATTATTACCGACGTAGTAATTAAAACCCCAGAATTATATCGTATTAATTAATCATAATTAATATTAATAATTATTAATAATTAATACAAATTATTAATACCTAACAATAAATTATAATAATAATTATAATTTATAATAATAATTATTAATAATTTTATCACTAATTATTAGTGATAATTCATAATAATAATTAATCTAACATTTAGGATCTAGACATTTAGACCTAATGATCTAAACAGAAGGGTGATCTGTACAAAGAAGATAATGAACCGTTGTGTCAAGAATTTGCAGAGTTTTTCACGTATTAGTTGATTCCAACAAGAATAATAGAAGCTGGAGTTCGGTGCGTAACAAGACCAAAATAAAATAGTGAGTCAAATTAATTGGGAAAGAATCATGAAAAGAAGAAGGGAATTGCGCGTTTATTTACAATTAAATTGTATGTATATTTTTAATTAAGCCCCCTATACACTCTAAATCAACAGCCAAACGGGTTTCAAGTCTAAACGGTTAGGTTTTTTTCATAACTTGGTGAATTTAGCAAATTTTTATTTCCACCCTTTTATGCCCAATATGCTGAAATATTATGGTCGCAAAGTGCAACGTTACCAGCAAAAGATTTGAATGATGATAAATCAGCTGCATTGAGAGAAATTAGGGACCGGAAAACTAAAACAGTGTAAAATTACCGCCTACATCCCCTCAGAAGCACTTACGAGTATACAAGCAAACGAGTATAAAGAAGAGCATACTCGTACAATATAAACATAGGCCAGTTTATTTATACCTCCTTCATTGTATCATCATTGATTATTAAATGACGAGCTTAGCACCATTTTATGCTTTTATAATAAACAATTATATTCAACTTGAAACGCTATTTCAGAAAGATGCGTTCTAGTGTATCGTATATTGGAACGAAAGCTGTTAATTTTGAAAAATAACATTATTGGCAGTGGCCTGTTATTCCCCTCCTCGTCATCCCTTCTCACCTTGACGCTCCAGTTATATTTTTAGTATTTTTTTTTTCCGTCGAATTAGTAGCAATCATTAAAAAAATATATATTTAGTAATAGGTAATTAATTACCTATCAATTATGTACCTTATTAATTGCTGAATTGCTGTTCCCTGAATCCGATTTATTGGTTGAGAATTTATTTTTCCTGTCGCTTCACAAGATGGTTCTCAAATAGCTAAGAGGGTGTTGGTAAGAGAGAAAGAGATAGGACTTATTCTTTTCCGCTTCCATACCCCGTTTTCCTTCTAGATTGGAGTATTGGAGATGTGTTAGGCCTTTTGTAAGTATTCTTTCTGGGTTTTCGGTGTCATTTTCTTGATAATAGCCGGCCGCTCTTTACTGACTTTATTCATCTGTTGCTTATCATCCACAGTGATAGATTTCCGTCATTTAGCGAATTTTCGAAGAAAAGTAAGCTAATGTTCCCAGTCCAAAATGTTTAAAACTAGAATTTCCGAAAAATTTGTATACCGGAATCCGTTTCAGACCATCCCGAATCCACTCCCGAAATACATCCGTCCTGGCAATAAAAAAACCACAACAAAAAACAGTCATGCAGAATGGCTATAAGAGCTAATTTTCGAAGAAATAACTGGTTTTATGTAAAATGTAAAAAACTGTAGTTCTTTCTGTAAAAGTGAACCTATCTCTGGATTTTTATTTTCAAATACTACCACAGAAATTGTAAGGAATTTCAATACTTTAAAAATGGAACGAATGACTTTTTCGCCAAGCGGCTGCGTAACTACTTTTTTGGCCAACAACTAAAACTAGTTTTTAGTTCGCAGGAAACCTCCAGTTTTTCCAGGATATCTTTGCTATCCCACCTTTTTCTTGGCTAATATTCCTTCTACATCTGTTACTGTTTTATTTTTATTTACCCTCCGTTCTTTCTTTTCCTTCTTTTTGGTTTATTATCTTCGATAATGAACCATTGGAATCGCCCAAAGAAAAAAAAAATTTTAACCCCCCCTCAAAATTTGTTGGTTTACGTTTCAAGATACGTAGATTCAGAAAATCGAATAAAAAAAAATCCGTCCGTCCGCCGTCCGCCGTACGCCGTCCGCGGCACTTTGCCCAGTTAGCGTTGAGATAAAATTACGAAATTCGGTTTCTGGGTTTGGACCAGCCCCACAATGGTCCTCGAAACTTTTCATAACCCTAGGTCAAGGGGAAGGGGTTCAAAATGAAATTCAAAATTTCGACAATGTCATATCTCAAACTATTGAACTGAACCGTGCAATGTATAGTTCACTTTTGAATGACCTGAAAAATTACGAATCTTTTAAGACCAATTGGATTTTTGTGCGACCAGCCGTTCGGTCACAGTGAGCGCGCAAAGGTTTAGGAAAAACACTAAACTTTCGCGTCGAAACTACCTTTTTTCATCTTCCCGGTAAACTACAGTCTAGAAATTTTAACCGTGAGTCGGGGATAGACCACATTGCAATATTCACTCGGTTTCTCATCTGTAAAATTGTTTAAATAATACCTATTTGTTTAAACAAATTAAATTTTGATGATGAGCTAGATACTTGAAATTTTTAATGTAGGTCAGAAATGGATCACAATGCAATATTCACTCGGTTTCTTGTCTGTAAAATTGTTTAAATAATACCTATTTGTTTAAACAAATCAAGTTTTGATGATTAGCTAGATACTTGAAATTTCAAATATAGGTCAGAAATGGATGACATTTCAATATTCAGTCGGTTTGTATGACATGGTATGAGTATGGTATGGTATATTATTGTATGTATGATTTAGTACAGTATGGTATGATAGAAAAGAAATTCGTATGGTATGGTATGAGTATGGTGAGAATATGGTATGGTGCCGATTTGCAACACAGTCTGGTATAGACAGAAGGGTGATCTGCACAAGGAAGATAATAAACCGTTGTGTGAAGAATTTGCAGAGTTTTTCCCTTTCCTTCTATTTTACCCTGAAATTCAAATCCGCGCCTGATAGCCTCTACAGGTGTTTTCAACTTCAACAGTAATGAAAAGGTTTCGCTATGGCGCCAAGGGGAGATTTCGAAACGGGTATGGTGCTTGTGAAGTGGTTAGGGCATCTCTTTAGTTGGAAGGAAAAGGGCGGGCGAGGAAAGTGGACATCATAACTTTTTTCCGGCTACTATAGAATGATAATATCAAATATTATTTGCGAGGCGGAGTGATTTTTACACGGAATGTTTTTTGGGGCGATTGTAAACTGCGCCCCAATTTATAGTAGCAGATGTAAAATGCGCCCCACCCTTCGTACTTGCACTCATACGATCTTTCCTACTTGCACTCATACTCGTAATCTCCTAAACTCGTTCACTGTAAACTGTGCCGAAGGAACCAATTGAAAGTAGCAGTTCCACCAAATTTTATGAATAGTATGTTTTTATTCCTCAACCCCGTCCACTTGATGTATATGTCCAACTTATCTATATGGTACTAATCAGTTGATTGGGGGATGTTTTTATTCCGCAACCCCGTCCACTCAATCTATGTGTCCAACTAATCTACATGGCTAATACATCATGTAATTCTTTAAAGTTAGATGATACGATTCCAACGGTAGGAGCGCCTCACGAATCCGTTCACTTTTACACCGTATATCATTACGATCTCGCCCAAACAAAACTTCTGAGAAAAAAAGCTAGTCCGGTTTATCCAACGAGGAACAGAAGAAACCTGAAAACTTCAGGTATCGCAAATTTTTGTTGAAGACATAAGCTCATAAGCGGTTGTACCACGCAAGGGTGAATAATGCTCTTTGAGAGTAGTTTTGACTTTCCGCAGCGTTCAGTTTACCCATAAGAGGAATATGAATCCCCTTCATTACAAATATGTTTTCAAAAACTACACACTCACTCATCTGTTACCTTACTTATTCTGTCCTTGGACCTGTCCTGTACACTCTGTTTGCCAGTGATATCCCACGCGCTGATGACATACTGATCGCACATTTTGCTGATGACCAGGCTATCCTGTCCCGGGCTGCTTCAGGGGAAGAAGCCTTCTCCAAGCTACAGGCGTATACCAACCAGGTTTGTACTTGGTCCAACCAATGGAGGACAAGACTGAATCCAGAGAAATCGGTCCTAATCTGCTTCACCTTGAAACGCAACTTCCACATCCCAATCTTCCATCTGCAAGGCCAGGTACTTCATCCTAAAGTCTCTGTGAGATATCTTGGGATCATCTTAGACCCGAAATTGACTTGGATCCCACACATCAGCGAGACAGTCGCCAGAGTACGCCGTAGACTTGGCCAACTGTACCATCTCCTCTGCTCACCCCACCTACCACTGGATCTAAAGAGATTATTGTACACCTCCCTTGTCCGCCCTCTGTGGCTTTATGGCTGTGCAATATGGAACTCGGCATCCGCGTCACAAATCCGAAGGATACAGACTGTGCAGAACCGAGCCCTTCGGATCATTACAAGTTGCCCTTGGTTTGTTAGAAATGACTGCCTGCACGAAGATCTGGATCTCCCGTGGGTTGCTGGGATGATGCAGACTTCGTACACCCAGCTTGCCATACGGATGTCAAATCATCCCAGCCCCTTGGTGAGAGGAATTCTTGAGGACTCCCGTCCAACACGATCATCGCGACGCCTCAAAAGAAAGTGGCATTCGGACCTCTTGTGAGCACAAAGCTAGTACCAAAGAAAGAAAAAAAAGAACTGTAACTATCTAGTCAACCTTGTTAATTGCCAAAAATAAAATATTATCTATATTGGTTTCAGCTATCGTAGGATAGTTTTGATTACTGCGTGTCACATGTTATATTGTTTATGTTTATATTACTTGTAAGCTCACTTGATAGTGGTACTCCACAAAAAGTAAATAAAATTTAAAAAAAAAAAAAAAAAAAAACCGATGGTCCAAGTGCAAACTTCCATTCTTTCAATATAATCTGGAATATACACAATTAAATAGGCCCAAAAAAATCTCGCTCGGTTGTCTACGGTCCTTAAGTTACGATCCTGAATCAATATATTTGAATATAATGTCGATTTACTCACGGTTTAAATCCAAGGTGATTGCACTAGACAGCGGTGCAATGTAGTTGTTGTTGTAGGCTTGACATGTGAACACTTTGTGCAAGTGTTGCCTGCTCAAGTGATTCACTCTCAAGACGTTGAGCACTTGTCGGTCCGATATTGATTCACACGAGTCGTCCAGCAACGTGTTTTCCTGCCACCACGTCACCTGCGGTAGCGGGCGCCCTGAAATGAGAAAGAATTGCCATAAAAGAGATGAGGTTATTCTGTAGAAAGTCTCTGTTCACAAAAATATCGGGCCCTTAGGTACTGTAGAAAGTGGAAAGATTACTTCCTTTGTCTTCATGCAAGAAGCAAAAATGAATATTTATTTTCCAAACTAAAATCCCCACACTCGTTTAGTATTAAATGCTGAAATTTTCCTTCGCGGAATAATAGAGTTTTTTAAATCCCTTTTCTGTCGTTAGTAGTTGGTATCCAATCCCTTGCACGAGCCAACATATCACTAAGTGAGAACCATCCAAACGATTAGTTTTTTGGAATGTAATAATATATTGTATAGGTATTATTGAGAAAACCAGTCATTAAAACATCGCGGAACAACATTTATACAGAACATCTACGGCTCTACCTCTCTAAAACCACTGCCCTCCGGTTCTGAGCGTTTCAGTTGTATTTATCAACCAGCCGACTAAATTGAAATTTGGATGGTTTTATTTTTGAAATATTGTACTACCATGTGTAACCCATCACGGTTATTACTAATTCAGCTTTTAAATCGTAAATGAATGGTAAAATAATTTAAACATAGATCATAACCTCATCATAAACCAAGTGGAACAGGAGAGGATTTCATTACAAAATGGCAACCTACAGAAGCTTGCAACAAATCTGTACACGTGCCGACATCAAGTGGAAAAATCACACCTGTCTCAATTAGTTGAAAACTTCTACTTTTTCATGTAAAACTAAACAACGTTATTAATTGTTTTTTTCTTTGTTAGGGATGTTAAGTATATTGGATCGTTATAGTCTCTCTCCTCGATCTACAATAGTTGTAGAAGGGTCAGTATGACGGCAGTAATCGTTTCCACACATAATTACTCGAGTGAAGAAACAAAATCAATTAACCAATTTATGTCAACTCAAATTGGTACCAGTCTGAATAGAAAAAATCTACTAATAAGTGGATATCAACCATGTAGTGAATCACCAAGAATTTGTTCTTATTTGTGGAGGAATCAGTGTTTCTTCTTAACCTAATGGATCGATTTGCGACAAGAGGACATAATATGTTCTTGAAACATTTCCTCTTGTCGCAAATCGATCCATTAGGTTAAGAAGAAACACTGATTCCTCCACAAATAAGAACAAATTCTTGGTGCCTATTATGCCTTATTATTTATATTTTATTATGCCATATTATGCCTTATAATTTATTATAATAATTATAATTTATATAATTTAATTTATATAATTTATATAATATAATATAATTTATAATAATTATAATTATTTATGCCATATTATGCCTTATATTTTAAGAACATCAATATCTTAGAAAATAGATTGGGCATTCACACAGATTCTGAGTACCTTCTCAATTTATAAACTAGTCAATATTAATATGAATACATTTTAAACCTAAACCCTGGAAAATATTGCATTCAGATTAATCATTACAATACAGTAACTGACATCGAGTACATCTTATAGGCAGAACATAGCTCGAGATGGATGTTTTAAGAACATCTAGAGCTTTGAAACAGCTTTGATTTAGATTAAAAAGTAGCTTGTAATAAATCTCAACAGCCGAGATAAAAGAGGAGTGAAATGAAAAGTCTGACGTTTTCTCAACTAGCAATATACTCGTATTTGTTCACAATTCAGATGGGAATAACAGAAGATCTTTCAGAATCGAGATACTAGGACGCAAATCGCGTTGCAGAAAAAATAAACTTGAACAATAC
Organism: Stenodema calcarata; assembly: GCA_963920205.1. NCBI lineage: Eukaryota > Metazoa > Arthropoda > Insecta > Hemiptera > Miridae > Stenodema > Stenodema calcarata. The sequence goes on from OY986057.1 coordinate 3,247,535, forward strand.
AAATAAATGGAATGGTGACGTAGTTTCCAAACACTAACGGATGGTTATTACGTTCCAAGGGCAGAAGGGGAAGCTATGGGTCCAGGTGGCCTGTTTGCGATATCTTATTCAGTTCTCAAACTGGATCACTTGAAGATTAAGAAATGTGGTTGATACATGAGATGTTATTCATGGATGTTATGTTCTTCAATGGAGGCAATTTTCCTAAAACCAGTTATTTCTTTGAAAATTCGCTCTTATAGCCATGCTGCATGACTGGATTTTTAAGGTATTACAGCTTGTAGAAAAATCCTAATCTGGAAAAATGTTGTCCTACCTCTACATAGAGTGAGTTCAGCGCTGATGGTGCTGTTGCTACCATGGAAACAGTAGTTAAAATTAGAATATTTAAGGGAGCCGAGTCACAAAACTTCAAAAACTCAATTCTTCATCCTTACCATTGTTATATTATAATAAGTATTAAAGGTTAAAGTACCTAACGATGATTCAACCAAGAATGAATTTTATTGGAATATTGGGACCTTTGGAGAACAGATGATTATAAAACAAATACATGGATGAATGTAAAACCAGCGGACGTGCGATTATGACAAAATGTAGTAATAATTATAAAGGAGGATACTACAGCCCTTCCCTAACTACAGTTAAAATCGATCCACAACATAGTCGTCATACTTGGAAGGTAATTTGACCCTTCTCCCACTACAAGTCTATCGGGATTCGGCGAAGAAACACCAACCGCGCCTGAATAGCGAGTATCTGCATCCAATGCTGGTTCGTCAGGTCCTGGAGAATAACTGGGTGATAGGTGGTGGGATGAGATGGAACTTTCTGGAAGAATGAAGAGTTCCTTGACACGATCTTTCCATCCCGAGCAGCTGTGACCTTGGTGCCGTATGTATTGGTTACTTCCAGTGGTATTGGATCATATACTGACGAGTATTTGTTGACTCAGTCTTGTTTCACCAGAACAGTATTTCCTTCGTGTAAGTCATGTGGTTTGGCGTTTCTTCTTAAATCGGCGTATAGCTTCATCTTCTCTTTGCCCGCATCATCATTGGCCCTCAATTCTCGTCCACGTCATCTTCAAAAATATCAGAAGATAATTGTGGTAGAAACGATCTAAAGTTGTTTCTTAAAAGGGCGTGAGCAGGTGCAACATGGGTTGAGGTATAAGGATTTGCGATACTGAAGTAAATGCACGGGGAGGGCGTCCTCACCATTTTGGTTTATTATTTTCGATAATGAACCATTGGAATCGACCAAAGAAAAAAATTTTCAACCCCCTCTAAATTTGTTGGTTTACTCACGTTTATTGTCAAGATACGTAGATTCAGAAATTCGAATAAAAAACTCTGCAAATTCTTGGCACAACGGTTTATTATCTACTTTGTACAGATCACCCTTCTGTCTCGATTACTGAATGATTGATTTTTTATTATCTTGAATTATCAATAATTATTATTTATTATTAATAAGTAGTGTAAATTATAATTATTTATTGTTGGTTATTATCAATTTTTATGCTTCATTATTAATAATAATTATTAAATATTATTCATTAACTCGATATTTGAAAACCATGTGCTGTTTGAATCAGCTGGGCCAATTTCGAAAATGGACGCGACAGGCTGCCTTACGATTCACTCTCATGTTGACGATTTTCGATCTGCTCCAACTTTGAGCCGTCATTGTGAACGAACGGCTGGTCGTGCAAAGCTGTGGATGGTCTTAAAAAATTCTAAAAAATAAACTCTATCTAAATATGATATAAAAAAAAACATACCGTTTGGAGAGAAATTTTCGAGTTTTGAAATTTTCAAAATTTCAAAATCCGTTTGAACCCCTTCCTCTTTACCTATGAAAAATGTCGAGGATCATTGTGGGGTTGGTCGGAACTCGTAACAAAAACTTCGAAATTTTAGCTTGAAGCTAACTGGGCAATGTGCCGCGGATGCAAAGTGCCGCGGATGGCGTACGGCGGACGGACGGATTTTTGGTTTATTATCTTCGATAATGGAATCGCGCAAAGAAAAAACATTTTTTAACCCCCCCTCAAAATTTGTTGGTTTACGTTTCAAGATACGTAGATTCAGAAAATCGAATTAAAAAAAAAAAAAAAGATCCGTCCGTCCGTTTATTTTTTAGAATTTTCTAAGACTATCCTCAGCTTTGTACGACCAGCCGTTCGTTCACAATGACGGCTCAAGGTTGGAGCAGATCAAAAATCGTCAACATGAGAGTGAATCGAGAGGCAGCCTGTCAGGTCCATTTTCAAACTGGCACAGCTGATTCAAACATCACATGGTTTTCAAATATCGAGTTAATAAATAATATCTAATAATAATGATTAATAATGAAGCATAAAAATTATTAATAACCAACAATAAATATCAATAATTTACACTAGGTACTTACTTGATAATAATTATTCATAATTAATGATGATTCATAATAATAATAATTATTATTATTATTACTGAATGATAGATTAATTATTAATCTATCGTTCAGTAATCTAGACAGAAGGGTGATCTGCACAAAGAAGATAATAAACCGTTGTGCCAAGAATTTGCAGAGTTTTTTTATTCGAATTATAAAATCAGAATATCCCCTTCTTTAACATTTTCTTACGCAATCTATCAGAGGAAGTGCCCATAAGAATCTGGACACAAATTTCAAAGTTTATATCATGAAAATCGCAAGAGCTAGCCATTTTCCTCAATTTAACATAGAACTCCTTGATGGTTTCCGACGGCCCTTGCTCTGTTTTCCGAAATTTAAATATTTCAAACAATATATTTTTTTCTTGGAGTAAAATGCTCAGTTAATGCAGTTTTCGCGTCATTATAAGATGGGCCAGTATCTGGTAAGTTCCGAAAAATTTCCTGCACCTCCGTTCCCGCACAGTTCAATAATAAAGCTCTCTTTCTAACATCATTAGTGATATCCGCAGCTACGACAAAAATTTCAAACTCGCATACTTAAGCCGACCAGTGGGTAGCGGCGTTTTCGTCTGACTGGGAGTTGAAGTTCTTGGCTACGATGTCCATATCGGAAATTTCAGGTTAGTATATCCGAACAGCACTTTCACTCTAGTTCTCGCACAGTTCAATAGCAACGCACAATAAATATGAGCATAGGAAGGAAAGGTAGATATTTATCGGTTAGATGAATCATAAGACCCTGTTAATCATATAGCATTATACCGAACGAATCTTATTGGGAAGTAAATGAATAATTAAAATGCGTATCTCATCTACTAAAAATAGTATCTCAAGCATTTTAATTATTCTAGGAGCGATATTTACTTCCCAATAAGATTCGTTTGGTATTACGGTGTTACGGTTAATCTGATTAGGAGGGAAGGATAAATAATGAGAACGGATTACGTGCGCACGATGGTGTGCGAACAAAGTCCGTTCAAGTTTCACAAAGAAAAAAAAAAAAAATAGTCGTTAGCTCGGCTTTGACTGTCAGTTGGGGATGCAAAGAAAAAATATTCTCACTAGTAAGGTGGAACTAGTTTGAAATGTTCCAAACGTTGCGTAAATGGTTCCAACAGTCTCTCCTCCGTTTCGTGGATTTCCTGGAACTCTATTTGCCTTCAGTCTAATTATAAACGTGTTATACTGGTCCAGGTTTTCCAGTTCAAGTGCTACTACTCGTGCACATTTTTGGAAACCTTCACGTCGTAGTGCTATTCAGTCGACGATAAAAAATACTTCACTGGACGATACACAAAATTACATTCGGATAGATGTAAAATTTTATGTTATGCGCGAGTTTCCATTGAAGAACCTGCTGAATGAGTGAGAACCATTTTTGAGAAATAATAAGTATCTAGATAGCTCGCACACATGTTTCATTACAGTTATTAAAAGTTGGTCATATACATATCGCACCTACAATGAATGTTTGCACTCACAGTTTTATTGGATTTTGACTGAGCTTCTTCTTATTTGACCTTTGCGGCAATCACATTGAACTTGGATGAATGATGCACTTATTAGATTCTGAATCCTAATGAAACGCTCGAAATCGGAAGCACTTATTAGATTCTGAATCATAATTTCTCCACAGATGGAAGAATTAACGATGAAAATATGGCGAGTTTCGATTTTTTCAATGCATAGGCTACTTTCAGTGGGTGTGAGTGGATTGGTGAGCGCAACACATCTGCATTCATTATTTTCATTTCCAAATCACTGCTCCCTAAAATCAAGGCTAACTCCATTATTTATTCAGGTTCTGGTGCAGGTGTTTTTGTGGTTATTTAGCTCATATTATAAGAGAACCACTAGGTAGTACTAATGCACCTCATGCACTGTATTCTTCGGTCCCCCTTATCCATATTATAGCTTTCGAAAAACCTCACATTCTACAACATCATTGGACTTGATCTACATCCCCACAAAGTTTACCGCTTGATTCGCATACCATGTGGTACGTTCATAAAAACTCGCGACTACGTCACTAAAAATCTTGCTCAAATCAACTTCACTTGTCCTTGTTACCTAGTGCAAAACATGAGTACGAACTACGATCTTCCGAACCCCAGAAGTGTCGAGCAAGCCACAATTGCGCACCACCATTACCCACCGTGATTATTCAAGGCATAGATCGGTTATGATTGGAGTATCCAATTCGTCTCTAATGACAAGGAAATATTTATTATACACAGTCTTAGGTAACACTATTACATTAATTTCGTTCAGAGTGTAAATGGAAAAAAGAAGCTCAGCAAATTTCGAATTGGTTGATCAATTTCAATGTTTATAATTCGTACAAACAAATAAGATAAAAATTCCTTTCTTTTTCTTTTTCTTTTTTTTTGTAAAGAAAGTTACAGAAAATTTTTACGTAAGTATGTAGCGCAAAGACCGTCGTTCACATGATTCCTGTTGAGGCCTAAGAATGTGTGGGCTATATTTGAATAGATAGAAAATAAATTTATTTTTAATAGGAATTTGACAGCACAGTTAACTTGATATGATAGTATAACAGATGATTTTAACAGCATAAAAGAGTTCAACGTGGTCTTGACTGCGAGTGCGGTTCGAATGTACTGCGTACGTGGAGTTCAAACCGATGACAGTAGAATGCAGGTGGCGACAGGGGTAGGTATCATCTATATCTATACTATATAATAAAATCGTGTCTGTCTGTTTGTTTGTCTCATCATCAATTGAGAACGGCTGAACGTAGAAAGTTGCGGCTGGTACCATTTGACGCGGAATTTATCTGGGAAACAAATCTCGAAATTGAACAGGTGGCTCCGGGGGACTGATGAAGATGATTGACCAGCTGAGTGAGTTCTAGAACTAATTTCTTTCTTATTCAATCATCAAAGCTGAAATTTGAGAAGAAGGATCCGGGAGCTGCTCAAGACGAATGACTGACCCTTTAATAAGGGTTTTCCTTTTTTTTTAATCAATAACGCTGTAAAGTGAAGGGACGTATTCGGAAATCCAGAAAATTGGCTACTAGAGTACTTTGCTATATAATTTCAACCGTTTGGCTCTAAGTAAAATACATCCGCGGTGAGGGGTGTGGAGGGTCCCCCTATTATTTTTTTTCTTGGTCGATTCCATTGTTAATTGTTGAAAATGATGAACCAAAAGTGAAATGGAAACTCTTCAAAACCCCTTCCACATCTTCATGCCCTGCGAACGTATGATCAGTGAACGAATGAAACGTATGATTCCTAAATCGGTACATGCAGAGAACGAATGTTTTTCAGGTATCCATATCTCGGCTCCTTTTTTGACGACCAACTTGAAATTTCATGTGGATATTTTCGGTGTAGATAAGAGGAAGCCCTGAAAGTTTCAAGTCGTTGGGTCTGAGGGGAGCAGAGTTATTTAACTCCAAAAACCCTGTTTTTCGCCCATACCATATTCTTCTTCTCCTTCTCCTCCTTCTTATTCAGAAAGGCAAAGCCAACGCCTCTCCATCAGGAATGTTAAGGAAATATTGTCTACTTTGACGAGTCTGCAACTTGTGTAACAGGACCAATCGACTTGACATCTTGCACAAACCTCATTTATATTATAAAATTTTTATTGAAATGACCCTGTGCCATTTGAAATATTTAACGCATTACGTGAACCTAAGGAAATTGTAGGAACAAAAAACTTATTTAGGCTAATATCGGCTATTTCGACGGGTCTACAGCCGATGAACTTGAAATGTGGTTGGGATCTTCTTGGTGTAAATAATAGATAGCCCAGAAAGTTTCAAGTCGCTAGGTCCAAAGGGAGCCGAGTTATGTAACTTCAACAAACCCTTACCATGTTTTTTTCTTATTCAAGCCTCTCCACCTTCATCGATTGACTTGACATGTTGCGCAGTGTTTAATTTCAGCTCAGTCCGTGCCTCTTAGAATATTTAACCCATTAGCTCAACCCAAGAAAATTTTAGGAACAAAAAACGGAAATTTGGGCTAATTTTGTTAAATGTGAAGGGTCTACAGCCGATCAACTTGATAATTGGTGATAGGTGGTTTGATCTTCTTGGTGTGGATAATAGAAAGCCCTGAGAGTTTCGAGTCGCTATGTCCAAAGGGAGCCGAGTTATATACCCTCCGAAACCCGGTTCTTCACCCTTACCATATTCTTCTTCTTTTTCAGTTGGGTTCTTCTACAGCTTCTCCTTTATTCTTGCTTATTTTATTAATTTATAATTGAAGACACAAGTGGATGAAGGTGCTAAGTAACAAAAGTAAAATGTCAAGAAAATTGAGTTTGCATACTTGCCTATTTCGTTTGGTTCGGAATTTTTCTCTTTTTTTCTTCTCCAAGGTGTTGCTAAGGTGTTGTCAATCATGCACTGATGACAATAAACCTAATATTTTGAGGATTATCTGAGCTACGCGCTACCACATGAATTTTCGAAAAAATGTTACATAGCACCTTCTTCCACTCGTGTCTTCAATTTTATTTTTAAATAATTAGTTTATAGTTTTATTTATTTTCTTAATTTATTATTGCATACTGCCTCTACAGGTATTTTCAACTTCAACTGCATAAAGCATACCTGATACGAAATTTCCCCTTGGCGAAATGGCGAGAAGATCGTTTACCATATTATGCGATACAAGCTAGAATTGATTTAAAATCCTCCTTCAGCGTTATAGCTTTTTAAGATTTAAAGTCTTGAAAAGCTGTAACAATAAAAGAGGGGTTTTAAACAATTTTAGCTTGTATAATATGGTTGACGGTCTTCTTGCCAGGGTGCCAAGGGAAGATTTCGAAACGGGTACGGTGGTTGTGAAGTGATTAGGTCTTCCCTTTAAGGCGGGCAGGGGTAGTGGATGTCATAAATTTTCCCGGCTAATGTAGAACGATATTTGCGAGGCAAATACAGATTGATTGTTTGTTACACGGAGTGTTTTGGTTTATTATCTTCGATAATGAACCATTGGAATCGCCCAAAGAAAAAATTTTTTTAACCCCCCCTCAAAATTTGTTGGTTTACGTTTCAAGATACGTAGATTCAGAAAATCGAATAAAAAAAAATCCGTCCGTCCGCCGTACGCCGTACGCCGTACGCCGTACGCCGTCCGCGCCACTTTGCCCAGTTAGCGTTGAGTTAAAATTACGAAATTTTTTTTATGGGTTTCGACCAACCCGACAATGGTCCTCGAAACTTTTCATAACCCTAGGTCAAGGGGAAGGGGTTCAAAACGAATTTTGAAATTTTGAAAATCTCATATCTCGAAAAATTCATATAGAACGGTATGTTTTTTATTTCATATTTAGATAGAGTTTGTTCCGTAGAATTTTTTAAGACCATCCGCAGCTTTGTACGACCAGCCGTTCGTACACGATGACGGCTCAAAGGTTCGAGCCTGTCGACGCGATCTTGAATCAAACTGTTGAAATACTAGGGTTGGGCAATACTGCCTCGATATTTTGAAGTATCGATACTTTTGATTCAATACATCGAATATTTAGTATCGATACTGCTCAAAAGCAATACTAGGGAGTATCGATACTTTTTTAGAAAAATATCGAGTATTGAACACGGGATACTTCTATAATTACTGTGTTGTGTACGATTGAACAAACTCGTACACAACTGCGTGCCTTCCTTGACCGTCCTCCAGTGCCAAGGTCGGCAAACCCTCTAACTGTGTGGGTGAGCATTAAACCGGAGTACCCTGAACTATACAAATTGGCTCGTAGGTACCTTACCATTCTAGCTGTGTCGGTGCCGTCCGAACGCTTGTTTTCCCTGTGTGGCCGAATAATGGATGATTATGGTAACAGGTTGACGCCAACACATTTATCTCAAAGAGTTTTCTTAGCATCTGTTAAAACTAGTCTGTGGGAAAAAAATTCATTTTAGATTATATTTATTTGACTTTGAATAAATGACTTGTAATAATATATGTGTCGGTGCCGTCCGAACTGTTAAAACTAGTCTATGGGGAAAAATCATTTTAGATTTTATTTATTTGACTTATATCATACACACAATATATTATTACATGTGAAATGTATGTATGATAAAATATACATATTAATAAATACATTTTGAATTTAACCCGCGGTTTTTCCATTTTACCTTGTCAGTAAGGGCACCTTTGGGTTACCCGGGAATTCTTCGATTCAATACTTTCAATATTGTTCAGTATCGATATTTTTTAACCAATATATCGATACCTGGTATTGAAACAAAAAACGAGTATCGATACCGTTAGTATCGATACTAGAGTTTGCGGTTCCCATCCCTATGAAATACAGGTCCATTTTCATACTAACAAGCTCTTTGGAACATCATATGGCTTAAGTGATGTCGAGTTTGTTGTTCTGAGGTGCGTTTCGTGCTACTGAAATGAAGGTAATTTCGAATGTTTGTTGGTAGGTAGGTACTTCTTTTATAGAAAAATTATTACCGACGTAGTATTAAAAACCCCAGAATTATATCGTATTAATTAATCATAATTAATAATAATTATTATTAATAATAAATACGAATTATCAATACCTAACAATAAATTATAATAATTTTCAGTAGGTTTATTTCATATTTAGATAGAGTTTGTTCCGTAGAATTTTTTAAGACCATCCGCAGCTTTGTACGACCAGCCGTTCGTTCACAATGACGGCTCAAAGGTTGAGCCTGTCGACGCGATCTTGAATCAAACGGTTGAAATACAGGTCGATTAAATACAGGTCGACTCGATTTTCATACTAACTAGCTGTTTAGAACATCATATGGTTTTAGTGATGTCGAGTTTGTTGTTCTGAGGTACGTTTCGTGCTACGGAAATGAAGGTAATTTCGAATGTTTGTTGGTAGGTAGGTACATACTTCTTTTATAGAAAAATTAAAAAGTATTAAAAACCCTAGAATTATATCGTATTAATTAAATACAAATTATTAACATTTAACAATAAATTATAATAATTTTTGCTAGGTATCTACTTGATAAACTTATTAATAATTAGTGATAATTCATAATAATAATTAATCTAACATTAAATGTTAATCTAAATTAATCTAAATTTTAGGATCTAGACATTTAGAACTAGTGATCTAGACAGAAGGGTGATCTGTAAATTCTTGACACAACGGTTCATTATCTTCTTTGCACAGATCACCCTTCTGTCTAGATCACTAGGTCTAAATGTCTAGATCCTAAATGTTAGATTAATTATTATTATCAACTATTTCTCATTGCAAACCTGTTCATTGTGTACCCAAGATCCTTCCCTAAAAGACCTGGCAGCGGGAAATATTATTCAACATGGTTTGAAAAGGGAAAAACAAGTTTTGTAAAAAATCCCAATGCTCTAGGTAGTAGTCGATACCAGTGACCAACATTTTCTTCAGTAGTCGACATGGTTTTGCACTAGTAGTCGACCTACATGTGTTAGAAGTCGACAGTATCACTTGAGTCAGTAGTCGACAGGTTTCGTCATTCCATCGTTTTCGAATTTTACGACATCTAAATAAAATACATTCAACTGTGAATCGGAACTTGAAAATAGATTAATAAGATGTAATAAAGTAGTTATCAGACTTTTTATTTGCAAACAGCTCATTATCAGTCTCAAATTGCAATAAGTACTTAAGTAAAAAGGTATGAAAACAATAGTCGAAAACTCATTGTCAGAAAATTGACATTACAGTTGGGCTTAGGTACCTATTTACATATTTTTTTGACATTTTCATGTCTTTGCTTTGGCACATGAATGAAACGGGAAAAATTTGTTCCCTTGATTCACCCTTTCCCTCAGATCACGTCAGAACACAAGCGACCGGCGGGCCATTACGTCAGAGCCTATGACGCACGAGCGTATGACGTAAGACGGCTGGCAGGAGGCCAAAAAGTACGTCAGAGCCTATGACGCACGAGCGTATGACGTAAGACGGCTGGCAGGAGGCCAACAAGTACGTCAGAGCCTATGACGCACGAGCGTATGACGTAAGACGGCTGGCAGGAGGCCAACAAGTACGTCAGAGCCTATGACGCACGAGCGTATGACGTAAGACGGCTGGCAAGAGGCCAACAAGTACGTCATAGCCTATGACGCACGAGCGTATGACGTAAGACGGCTGGCAGGAGGCCAACAAGTACGTCAGAGCCTATGACGCACGAGCGTATGACGTAAGACGGCTGGCAAGAGGCCACTAGTGCGTCAGAGCCTATGACGCACGAGCGTATGACGTAAGACGGCTAGCAGGAGGCTAACTAGTGCGTCAGAGCCTATGACGCACGAGCGTATGACGTAAGACGGCTGGCAGGTGGCCAACAAGTACGTCAGAGCCTATGACGCACGAGCGTATGACGTAAGACGGCTGGCAGGAGACCAACTAGTGTGTCAGAAGCTATGACGCACGAGCGTCAAGGGGAAGGGGTTCAAAACGAATTTTGGTACGACATGGTATGACTATGGTATGGTATATTATTGTATGTATGATTTAGTATAGTACAGTACGGTATGATAGGAAAGAAATGGTATGAGTACGGTGAGAATATGGTATGGTGCCGATTTGCAACACAGTCTGGTATAGACAGAAGGGTGATCTGCACAAGGAAGATAATAAACCGTTGTGTCAAGAATTTGCAGAGTTTTTGGGGATAATATTATGCTCAGCGAACTAATGGAGTCAGTACGAGGTGCAATTAATATGATAAGGTACCTACTGGTGATATAGTAAGGAAACTGTAGTACCCTCCTACATGGTACTCCTACATCTACTCATCTCTATTTGGGTTATCCCCTCCATGTCCGGAATGAAGAAGACTTCTCTCATTAAAGAGACCAGCTATTGAGAAACGCCCTAAAAACAGCCATATATTACGATGACACGCTCGAATCAACCCCCGTTTACGTGATGTATGCGCAGAAGTACACAGAACTATCTTGAGAGGGAACGCCACAGCTGTTTCTCCACAAATTAGTTGCTGTCCAACAGTGTTTCAAAAAGAGCGATGTTCGTTATTTAGAAAAGGTTTTTCTACATTTTTCTCTCTAATAAATACTCCTTTCGTGAAAGCGTATCTAAGCTTCTTCCCTCGCTGGGGCGAGCATCCTTACAAACCTTTGGCCGAACTTATTCCTCTTGTGATTGTTTTGTCTAACAAATCGGCCATTTGACTGAAGAATGGCTGTATATCATCATTCGATTCAAACGATCCAAACCAACATCTCAGTAGCGTTTCTTATGAAACATTGTTGATTGGCAACCCACTCTCTGCATTGGAAATCGCTTTATTTATCAACAGATTGTTACAAATATCGTCCACACTACCTATATTTGATGTGACTCCCGAAGACTCAGCCCGAAGTTATGTGTTAAACAGTCCCAGGCTGAGTTCAAACACGGAAGGTGAGGTTTTAGTTAAATTTGAGTCCCACATAACCTGAAGTGCGACCGCACTTCCGAGTATCTTACGAGATTCAAAAACGTGAAACTTTTGTCGAAAGCAAATGATCGTCCTGTGCGCGAAAATCGAGAGCTGAATGCAAAGCTCGACGATTGAGTACGCGTATAAGCATAATAGTACATATCGATAATAACTAATGCGTTCCGACTTATTCCTAATTATTGTAGATGAATTCAAATAATTATTGATTATTATTATGAACATTTATCGACACGCTGCCACAAGTTTTCAAGACCATCCAGAGGTTTGTACGATCACCCGTTCGCTCCCAATGAGGGCTCAAAGTTGGAGCAGATCAAAAGTAGTCAACATGAGGGTGAATCATGCGGCAGCCAGTCGGGTCAATGTTCATACTGGCCCAGCTGATTAGAACAGCATAGGGTTTTCAGCTTTCGAGTTAATTAATAAAAATAATTAATAATAATTACCTACTAATATTTAATAAATATTAGTATTCGTATTATTAATTCGTATTATTAATTATTAGTATACTAACAATGATTATTAATCATTAATCATTGACCCTATTAATAATAATTAATTATTCTTCATAATAATAATTAATCTCTCATTTAGTGATATAGAGAGAAGGGTTGATCTGCACTAAGAAGATAATAAACCGTTGTGTCAAGAATTTGCAGAGTTTCTTTTATTCGATTTTCTGAATCTACTGCTATTGAAACGTAAGGGGGGGGGGGGGGGTTATTATTATTATTATTTTTTCCTTGACGATTCCTATGGTTCATTATCGAACATAATAAACCAAAAACTTAGATTTGGGTGCTGCAAATCTAAAGCACCAATGATTCGTAGTATCACGACTCATCTGCCAAATTTCTCTTTATAGGTTTAACTTTATCAAACAGTGATTGCGATGGGAACGGTAATTTTGAAGAGTCGTCACCAGTCGTCACCTTTCAGAACCCGTCGTCACCTTTCAGACCAATCATGCCAAGACGTCAAGCTCCAATAAATGATGAAGTTCCTATCGCTGGAAATGAGCCAAAGAAAGGGCGATAAAATTAAATGTAAATCACTTGGGGGGATTATGAACAGTAGCGAGAGATCAGGTTGATTATTTAATGAATTTACTCCACAGATCAATTGGAGACAGTCATTAGTTGAATAGATTATTGTCAACGAGCAGCCTTACCTCCTTCCGATACACATGTGATGTCAACGGTAGTGCCCTCATTATACGGCCCAAGAATGTACTGTGGTGAATCTTCTCCTCGTTCATTCAGCACGGTCAATCTCTCGGGTGGAACTGAAACCAAATAAATTAATGCTAGTTAACAGATGGTTCCATTATATAAATAAATTGATCATCACAACTATTTCAATGATATGCAATAATTATCACAATTCGACGAAGCAATCGAAACAACAAGCAAAAGAAAACAACCGACACGAACTTCATGTTTACTGTAGGAGCCATTCGTTAATAATGAGGGCTGAATGTTGCAGCAGATCAAACACCCAACATGAGGGTGAATGATGTGGCAGCCTGTCGGGTCAATGTTCATACTGGCCCAGCTGATTCGAATAGCGCATGGTTTTCAGATATCAAAATTAATGTTTTTTGAAACCGGGGGTACCTACCAGTGAGGGTACCAGGGGGTACCTTTCAGATATGGGTTTAAATAAAAGCTGTTGACGAGGGGATGCAAAATACGATTTTCTTGATGTGAGTTTTGCGAAGATGGGCGCCTAAATAAATACGCCATTTCATTTTAAGCGACTGGTGGTTTCCCTGATAATTCAAAAATAAAATGAAAAATATATCTATGTAACGAGGGAATTGAGTGTCGGAACCCATTAAGTGACTGTTAAGCATACCCACTACCATAGTTGCACTAAAAATTCGTCCAACCTCAGTCGATTTTAGCGCAACCGTTACCCAATTGGGTTAGTGATGCTGCCAGTTCGCGGCAGTTTGAATTGTTTTCCCGAGGAAACACTATGGCAACTGCATCATATTCATAGTCGCGTCATCAGTTGACGATTATTATCCTTTACGCAACTTGAACACACTTGTCTACGTTTCGTATATCGTTCCTACAAAAAGTTCATCGCTTGTGTTATATTGTGAAACCAATAAATAAATAAAACCAATATTAGAAGAGAATCGTCTGATTCCTGAAGTTACCACTTAACCCGTTAAATTGGTGACTCCGACGTGATGTTTTTTTTTTTTTTTTAGTCGTGTTATCAGTGGAATGTACACAGCCAAGTAGGTATACTCTCATCATCCGTGCATTTTGTTAAAATCTACGTTATTCTCTCTCATTATGTCAAAGGACGACAGTAGTTCAATTGGGGAGGCTACCGGTAGTGGTTTTTCAAATTACAAGGACTCCATGGAGCTGACGCTACCGGTTGGAGCTATTCACAGCGTCTCAGAACGACTACTAACATTTTGGAAACAAGATCCGGAAATGTGGTTCATTCAAGCCAACGCTATTTTCGCTTTGGCACGTATCTCCTCATCCAAGCCTTTGAAAACTGCAGAAAGGCCCTTGCTGATGCCACTCTTCTAGACCATCCGTCTGCAGATGGCAAGATTTCCCTTGCATGTGATGCGTCAGATACGCACGTTGGCGCTGTGCTTCAGCAACTACATGGTGACCATTGGAAGCCTTTGGGCTTTTTCAGCAAAGCTCTCAAACCTCCAGAACAACGGTATGCAACATATGACAGAGAATTGTTGGCTGTCTACCTCGCAGTTAAGCATTTCCGGCCACTGGTGGAGGGACGTCAATTCATTATCTTTACAAATCATCGACCCCTTGTGCATGCCTTTTTCCAGAAAGTTGACTCTGCTACTCCTCGCCGGATCCGACAGCTCACATTCGTTAGTGAATTCACAACTGACATCCGTCATGTGGCGGGTGAAAACAACCAGGTTGCTGATGCGCTTCCACGCATTGAAGCCTTTGATCTTCCTGATGACTTACCAGCACTTGCGGAGGAACAGCTAAACGATGAGTGAATCCCACGTATCGATACCCTCATTCTAATACCACGTATCATCAATTTCGGCCAAATTCTGTTTTTAATGGCCCCTACAGTATTTTATTTTTAAATAAAAACAATGTAACTCAAATTGTTGCAAAAATGCCTAAACCCCAACTTTGATTGTCTCTCCAGAACTTCCCTTTCCTGTAAAAGTCTAAATCAATTATTTCTCCGTTTCACATACATGTGGACTAACACATCCACAAAAAATCAATCGACTAGATGCGATTTACAATTTTTGAATTTTCGCCACGTTTTGAGCACTTTTGCCCCACTGTGCGACGCGTCGCACACGTCACGTCGCGACGATACAAATTTTGATATTGGAGGATATCAGATTCTACCTCCCACTTGTAATCACGATATTTCGGTTACCTTGACAGGACCGGAAACGATTCATACACAACTACCTTGAGGAGTGGAAAGTTTGGGGTTTCATCGTAGGATCAAGTTGAAAGTGGTGAAAATGAGAGAACCTGTCAAGGAGCAAGTGTGAGGATTGAGGGGTCTGAAATAATCCAACGAGTGAGAGAAATAATAAATCCAATGCCGCGGCCGCCTCCGTCGTTGAAGCGACAGTGAAGCGGCACAAAACGTCCACCAAGTAGATTGACAGTATTATAGATTCTGCCCATCAAAAATGTGCAGAAAGAGGTAAGTCATCAGAATTCAGCTTGAGAAATCTTGGAGGACCAACCTATCTACATTCATGTAGACCCTGGAGTTACAGACTGTGTTTGACCCCTTTCCGTCGGATGCCATTCATCCGGAAGATTTCGGCGAATTACCTTAATTGACAAGGATATTACGGAATCCCACTGGATAGGACTGCGCTAAATCGCCGGATGACGGGCGGTTATTTGGCGGCAGGGGGATCGACTCGGATACGTTTCAACGAGCCCATTTCAGAACTAGAGCACAGCCTTTGCTTGATTCATGGCTAAACAAGTGGATTCTCGGTCAGATATGAGCGTTTTGATCAACGTTCGCGTCTGTTTCCAGGCAGCTAACATTCCTTCCAGCGACATGCCAGTGTAGGTTCACGATTCAAGAGCGATGTTTTATAATCGTTTTATAATTCAACACTTCATTTATAAACCATCGACCAGAAGAAACTTTTTTTAACCGCTCCCTCAAAATTTGTTGGTTTACGTTTCGAGATAAGTGGATTCAGAAAATGGAATTTAAAAAAAATGCGTTCGTCCGCTGTCTGCGGCACTTTGCCTAGTTACCGTTGTGCTAAAATTACGATATTTGGTTTACTGGTTTGGACCAACCCCACGATCATCCTCAAACATTTCATAACCCTAAATCAATGAGGAAGGGGTTCGAAACGAATTTTGAACGAACAATTCATATCTCGAAACATTCGGAAGAAACGGTGTATGTTTTCGTTCACATTCGTAAAGTGTTTGATTTTTGGAATTTTTTAAGACCATCCAGAGCTTTGTACGACCAGGCGTTCGTTCACAATCGGGGCTCAGAGTTGGAGCAGAAAAAAGTAGTCAACATGAGGGTGAATCAGGCTGCAGCCTGTCGGGCCTATGATCATACTGGTCCAGCTGATTCGAAGAGCACATAGCTTTCAGATATCGAGCTAATTAATAATAATTAATAGTACTTATATTCATGAAAATATAATTAGTATAAATAGTATAAACAGTATAAATATTCATGAAAATTATTAATTACTAACAATAACTAATAATAATTTACAGTACTTGTTTTCAACTTTTTTCAACCCGATGAGCTAGAGAATTGACATTTTAAATATAAGTCAGAACTGGATGAAAATGCAATATTTGTTTAAACAAATTAAATTTTGATGTGAGCAGAGGTCTTGAAATTTTAAACATGGGTCGAGTATCGATGACAATGCAATATTCACTCGGTTTCTCGTCTGTAAAATTGTTACACAATTCCTTTTTGTTTGAGAAAATTAGATTTGGATGATGAGCTTGAGTCTTAAATTTTAAACATTTGTCGAGAATGGATGACAATGCAATAGTCTCTAGGTTTCATGTCTGTAAAATTGTGTAAATAATACCTATGATTGTTTGTGTAAATAAAATTGTGTAAATAATACCTATTTGTTTGATTAAATTTGGATGATGAGCTAGAGTTTCATCTATGATTTCGTTAATGAGATGGGGGTGATGTGCTCTAAGAAGATAGTAAACCGTTGTGTCAAGAATTTGTAGAGTTTTTGGTTTATTATCTTCGATAATGAACCATTGGAATCGATCAAAGAAAAAAATTTTCTAACCCCTCCCTCAAAAATAGTTGGTTTACGTTTCAAGATACGTAAATTCAGAAAATCCATCCGTCCGCGGAACTTTACCCAGTTAGCGTTGACCTAAAATTACGAAATTTAGTTTACGGGTTCGACCAACCGCACAATGATCTTCGAAAATTTTTGTAACCCTCGGTCAACGGCCAGGGGTTCAAAACGAATTTTTAACTTTTCATTCAAGTTTGAACAAAGTTTTTTTTTCAAGTTTCCGATGAAAAGAGACTTAACATTTGAAATATAGGTCAGAAATGGATGGCAATGCAATATTCACTCGGTATATTGTCCGTGAAATCGGCCTCTCTAAGGGGGGGGGGGGAGATTTAGGGAGAAAAATGACCCATAAATTCCCAAAATGAAACATTCTGACAAGTGACCCCTCATTTTAAAGGTTTTTTTTTTTTTTTTTTTTTTTCTATGTAGAACAAGATGGTGAAATCAGAATTGCGATATCTTATTCAAACTGCAGCACTCTGAAGATGAAGATACGTGGTTTATATTTATGATGTTGTCCATGTTTAGTCTGCTCTAATTTGATAACTGAATGAGATATCGCAATTCTGACTTCACCATCGTGTTAAGCATTGGGAAATCTATAAGTCAAGGGGAGTTTGAGGAGTTTTTTTCCCCCCCAATATGGTACCGTCTGACAAGTGATACCTCATTATAAGGTTTTTTATGCTGAACACACGATGTTGAAATTTTTGAGATACTTTTTGTAACTACGGAAAGAAAGTAATTTTGAATATTTGCTTGAATTTTGAAATGTATCTTCTTAAAAAAAATGTCACACCATCACTGAACTAGTTATGTCAGACCATCACCAACTCGCTGTTACCATGTTACACTGCACTAATCAATAGATGCTAAGATGCTAGCATCTCTAGATGTCAAATCTCTCTTCACTAATATCCCACTAGATTTGGTCAACTCAATCATAAATGAAGGTTGGGACTGCTTATCAAATCACACTTCCATTCATAAGGATGATTTCATCAAACTACTCGAAATCTGCATTAAAGAAGGCTACTTGCAATATGAAGACAAATTTTACTATATTAAAGATGGAGTTGCAATGGGGTCACCTTCTGCACCAATTCTAGCCAACCTAGTGACAAATAAACTGCTTGACACTGTCATTCCCCAACTTCCCTTTCAACTTCCCTTTATTTACAAATTCGTAGATGACATTTATTTAGCAATACCCAAAGACTCGAAAGAAATTATTCTCAACACTTTCAACAGTTTCCACAACAAAATCCAATTCACCATAGAACTAGAAAACAACCTTACATTACCCTTTCTTGATACTCTTACAATAAGAAATGAAATAGATGGAACAATAGATGTTGACTGGTGGAGGAAACCGTTGAAAAGCGACAGGTACCTCAATTATAAATCTAACCAACCACTTGGACATAAAATTAATACTGCAATAAATCTTAAAACCAGAGCTATCAAACTCAGTGACCCCCAATTTCATGACAAGAACTTGAACCTTATCAAATCAATCCTCAAGAAAAATCATTTCCCTCCTTCCCTTGTTAACAGAATTATCCATAATACTCCCAATTCCACTTACACTCGCACTACCACCAGCTCAAACATATCTCCAACACCTACACAACCTTCCCCCATTCATTTTAATGTTACCACACTAAGTACTTCATCAAACACATCTGCACAGCCCCCCTCCAATCATATTCATGTTACCACACCATCTATTTCAGCAAACACACCTACACAACCTCCCTCCAATCCTATGCATGGTAACTTTCCAACTACTACAACAAATACATCTATACAACCTTATAGTCATGTACAAGTCAATCTGCCTTATAGAGGAATGATATATGTGAAAGGGCTTTCTGAACAATTAAACAAATCCCTCTTTAATAAAATAAACTGCAGGATTGGCTACACCAACAAAAAAACACTCCGTAAATTGTTATTCTCTCCACTCAAATCCGAAATCCCTACCAACTGCAGAAGCCACATTGTGTACTCCATCCCTTGTAAAGGATGCAATTCAACATACATAGGGGAAACTGCTTCTTATCTAAAAACCAGAATATCTGGCCACAAATCAGACGTCAGGAATTTTAAAATCTCGTGCGGTCTATCCGAACACTCCATAAATGAGGGCCACTGTTTTGATTTTGACAACGCCAGGATCATAGATAGTGAGAATCATTGTGCCAAACGGAAGATCAAAGAAATGATTTATATAGCAAAATCTCAAAATACATGTAATAAACAGACAGATATAAATAATCTTAGCAAAATTTATACAAATATTATTAAATAATAGCACATAATTATCTTTATATATGTATACATTTTTTACAGCCTTTAAGCCATTACTCCATAACTACCATCATTCAAGTTTAATTTCAATCAATCCGTGCAAAATTTAATCGTTCCATACATAAACAACACCATTTAACATCCATGTAATATCTATATTATATCTGTAATATTTATAATAATAGTATATGATTATAGTGTCTGTAATTGTAATATAATTTTATTAATATGATTATATTATATTAATATAATTATATCTTATACTTGTAATATCTGTGGTATCTGTAATATTTATACAAATATTTTTAAATAATAGCAGATAAGTGTTTTTATATATGTATATATTTTTTACAGCCTTTAATCCGTTCCTCCATAACTACCATCGTCCATCATAAATAACACCACATAATATCCATGTAATATCCAATACTATCCATGCTACCCTCTCAATGCCCTCTCAAACGCTCTGTCACCACTTGTCAAAACATCTGTCATTCTGTCACTGACATGGTATTGTAACACATCGCTAGTTTTTATCATTAGTGTTTAATGCCATACCACCTGTCCATACCACCTAGCACCTACCACCATCATGAACTGATATTAGCACATGGCCAATAGAAGTTAAGGTATGTTAACTTTTATATTGTGACAGCAACCATTTCACTTTACTTATCATCATTCATAATGTATTCTTCTTGTTTGTTAAATAGCCCTGAAGATGTTGTACAAATACAACGAAACGTCGGCCTAACAAATCGTCTTTATTCACCAGACCGAACCTCAAGAAACCAAAATCTTTCATTCGTTATATCAACATATATAAAATTCGATTTTCTCATGGCATCTTGCCTATGATATTGCAGATGGACGAGAGCAGACGAGTTTCAAGATAAATGAACGCTCCGTGGACAGGTTTCGGCCAGTCAATAAACTATCAGCTTTTACAACGGCGATTTTCAGTATGAAATCAGTTCGAAAAATCCTCGATACAAAAAAAGGTATTTTATGGCGTTGTGAGTCTAACGCTCGATTTTAATGCTCATAAATTCACGTATATCACCAAAATTCCACCCTCGTTTATTGAAAAAGTAAGAAGAAGAAAAGAAAAACGAATCTCGGTTCTCTCTATCCGAGGTGCGAGGATATGTACCTAGTGATGCGGATGATCGCCGGTGGTACGTGAACCGGTTGAGGAGGGAGGTGAGCGTACCGACCCCATCTCCATCCCATCTAGGCATATTGATAATGGAATAGCGCCGCCAGAAATTCCATATTCGCCGGCATATGTAGGTGTAGCAGTGAATGGGAACAGTTTACCGGCCACATACGTTCAAGGAGTCGATAAACTATCCTACGTAGTCTTCAGGCCTCCTGTGCCGTAAAACAGTCCATTTTTTCATCTCCGCTGTCGCTTATATTATAATATTGTGTACCCATACAGGCGATCATTCCCTCATAGAGAACTAGCCGTCTAGAACTAGTAGAAGTGTACAACGTTTAGGAAAGCGCCAATTAAATTTAATTTAATCACGGACAGTTGAAAGAATATTAGGCCAATAGAAAAATTTCTGTACAGTTTCCCTGACTTTAGTGAAACCTATAAGTGTTTCATGAAGTATTGACAAAATCTGTGGCCGCAAGCTTGACGGAATTACTAACCTATTATCAAAATATATCAGATCTTTTTCAACTGTTCGATCACCCCGCAACTGAAAGAAATGCAACAATTCCTTGTCTGAAGAATTGAAGTTCCCAGGCCATCCTTCCTTAAAATATTTAAGAATCCCTTTTAACGTGTCATCATTAGCTGTAGCATCAACAAAGTTTGTCATTTCTTTGTCTGAAAACGTTAGTGACACGCCCACAGTGTGAACGAAGTCTTTCATCGCGACATCGTCGTCAACCCGCTCAGGAATGAAGTTGCGAGACAGAAGATCAGCTATAATCATCTTGGATACAGGTAAATATTGCAAAGAAAAACTGAATGGAAGAAGCTTCATCCTGAGTCGCCGCAACCTATTATTCTGAATCTTCTCTATATCTTCCTTAATTATTGATGTAAGGGAAGCATGGTCGGTATAGGCAAGGACATTGTTATGCCCACACACATAAGTATGCAATTTATTGATAGAAAACGTAGGAGCAAGGAGCTCTATCTCAATTTGTGCATGCTGGTACTCTGTAGGGGTAAGACTCCTACTAGAATAAAGTACAGGTTTCCCACCCTGGATCAATGCACACCCCAGAGCATTCTGGCTAGAATCTGCTTGAATTTCTATTTTCTTAAAACGGATGAAAATAAGTCAAAGTAGTTATGCTACTAATCGTTTCTTTCAGCCTAGCAAATCGCACGTCGTGAACTGAAGTCCACACCCAGGATGTATTTTTTTGAAGTAATTGACGAAACGGGGTTATGATTTCTGATAGATTGGGCACATAGGTACTCACGCAAGTAATTAATAAGTCCCAGGATGCTTTGTAATTCCTTAATGTTTTTTGGTGCTTGTAATTCCATGATAGATTTTATTCTTTCAGCATCAGGGCGATGACCATCCTTGGGAAATATTACTCCAAGAAACTTCACATCATGAACAATATATTGCATTTTTTCATCATTAAATTTAATGTTGTTTCGCCTGGCAACATCAACATCAAATAATTGGAGTGAACACATGTTTAGTGTATGACCGTGCAAAATCTCTTTAGTTAACATCCTGCCCGGAGGACATCGTCTGGTATTTTCAGTGAGGCGTATATTGGCATGCGATTCCGAGAAAATCGGCAAACTAGGAAACAGTAAGTATAAAAAAGAGAACGCTGATCTCACATGTGTGGAAGGAAATATTTATGTATGGCGTTGCGACTCACCAACATTTGATTTTCCAAACCGCGCCCTATATCATTCATTAGTATGCATATCCTGTTTATTGAGTAGTGTATGATCGATTACTGTTGTGCATTGGTACACATGTACGATGTGGTAGCTTTTGGAAACCATTGAACAGGATTCCGAGCAGCCTTCCACGTCTCCGAACAAGGATTCCGGTGATATACGGTCGAAACAAGTCTGGAACACTATACATTATTGCTGTGTGTGGTGTGAGATCGTAGGAGCTGAGCGCCCTGAACTTAAGCCCTAACCAACTTAAATGGAAACACGTATTATTCGGGAAGTTATGAGTTAAGTTGGGACTCATTGCCACAGACCATTTTAGCCTCAACGCGACAAGTTTCTAAGCCAACAAATAAACGCCTTAACCGAGAAACGTGTGATTCTACAATTACGGTTGTTGAACAAATTTATGACTACCATCGTGAAAGGTTCTATTTTCTCATATCATGATTCTAGTGAATCAACATCAAATTCTTCTCAATAATAGAAGTGTTCCAAAAACTGGATCACTACACAGACTTAAGAAACAGATGGCTTATCATTAATCGTTGTGAAGGAATTCGTGTAGTTCAATCAGGCAGGCGATGTATTCCTATGGGGCCGATCCATGAGCAAGTGGCGGATCCATAGGGGGGGCGAAGGGGGCGACCGCCCCCCCCCCCCCTCGGGCTTTTTAAATGTGGTACTGAATGTAAGAGTAAATACACATTGCATCCAATCATTTGTGTCACACTGTCCCACTTAATTCCTTATCGTCTATTAGTCACCACTTTTGCACAATCCTCATGAAAAATGTTGTCTTATTACAGTTCATGAAAGTTGGGGTTGGGGGTGCTTCACCTTTAATTTCCAAAATATAACAGAATCTATATCTGTTTGAATTCACATTTTAACTGCTAAAACTGCCTAAAACTACCCATTTTGCTTCAAAAATTTCCACATTTTCCTGGGGGGGGGGGGGGAGCCCCCGGACCCCCCGGATCCCCCCGGTTATTGTATTTCGCCCCCGCAGTGAAAAACACCGGGTCACATCCGGTCCCATGAAATGGAGGAGTCAGTAGACGAAGGAATCATCAGATCTAGCGCCAGAAAAGTGGCATGGATGGTCCGATTTTCGGTCCGACCCCTTGGTGCGTTCCCCCACTCTCAGGGTTACAGTTCTTTGTAAAGAAGTTCTTATTTATCGTCTTAAAACTGAAATTCGTAATTTTATTGCCCTAACTACCGACCACGACCGAGAGGAGGTCGTTACTACACTAGGATTTCAGTGAGCGCCACTGAAGAGACGAGTTAATAAATAAATAATAATTTGCATTGCATTTGCTGCAATACAATTTACTTTTATGAAATCGATGTACCTATTGAGTTTTATTGCCAATAGCCAAGAGTGGGAACGAAGTTATAGAAAATTTTGATGGGTATTCTAGGTATTCAGTGGCGGTATTCTGGGTGCTTAGTGGTTATTCTAGGTACTACCTAATACGGTCGTGCTCATTCTGCTCATTCCCGCATGTTGAGGTGGTGATGATGAACCGAGGACTTCAAACCGTACCTTTTTTTTTTTTTTTAAGAAAATAGTTTTTTTTCCTCAATAATTTTCTGAAATGTACTTCTTTTCTCCGAATAAAAATTGACAACCCTAGTCACACTATAGCCTTCACCGTCTTTCGCGCTCTGTCAGCCTAAATTTCATTGTTTGTGTGGTTCTTGACTGTGGTTTTTGTGGTTCAGCAATTCGTTTAAACGAAAGGATGAGAACAAAAAAATATCATTTCATCTGTAAGTACCGGCATTACTATCTACTTTATGATCGGTTCTATAAGTGTGTTCCTTTCATCAACACAGCTTCAATATTTTCTAGGTTCTCAAAGGACCCAGAACTCAAGAAAACGCACGTACCTACACGCATGTTCTTTCGCCGGGGAAAGCCGCGGCTTGATACGCGTATCACTCGCAAAAGATTGTGCGTCTAAAGGCGTCGGAGATAAAGCTCCAAGGGAAACGGATATCACGCGGTCAAGCTCTCACGCTCTTTCCCTCGCAATAGAGCGGGCGTGTGAAAATGCTTGGAAGGAAGGGAAAGCACACGGGTTAAGGTGACCAAATTTCCGGTAGATTTCGACCCAGACTCATCTGGCCCTCTTTTTTTTTGTCTCCCAACACCGCAAGACCGGCAAATGCAACCGCAAGAGTTCTTTTATGCCTCTCAATTTTGTAAATATCTTTTGACAATCACTGAACAGCAAGAACTCGACACCTGAAGGCAATACAATTTGCATGTTTCAAAATTACAAAACTACAAATGACAACACGCTCCAAGGAAAACTGTGTGTTTTTCATACACTCCAACACGCGCCAGTTTCACGCGTTCTATTCCGCGCGAATCGCCTTTACACGGTCGTTCTTTCCCTTCCAGGGGAAACGGCAACCGCAATCGCGAGCGAAAGAACGAGTGACCAAAAAGTTGCAACATGACAATCACGCGTGATTGAGCATGCGAGCTTTCCCGAGCGCAATCCCGTACGCTTCTGATCACTAGCGATAGAACGTGCGTGTAAAGGGCCATATTATTTGATTTAATGAACAGCAGGGATCAATTTGGGAGAGGAGCAAAGGCCCTATTAAACT
Organism: Stenodema calcarata; assembly: GCA_963920205.1. Lineage (NCBI taxonomy): Eukaryota > Metazoa > Arthropoda > Insecta > Hemiptera > Miridae > Stenodema > Stenodema calcarata. The sequence continues at coordinate 3,272,578 of OY986057.1, forward strand.
ATAAAATGTAGAAGTCCATGATTCTATGTCTGAGGATGCGGTCAAATTTATATCTGTACTTAAAGTAGAAGGTGTACCTACCAATATTAGAAGAAAAACTTTTGCATTAGGGTTTCTTTCCAATATTCACTGACTCCTCTCATCCTCTCCCCGTGCAAGAAACGGCAACCCTGAGCGCGTAGTCATCGCTATCCCACCACTGTCACCAATGTTATGAACACAGAAACACAGAACACAAAATAGGGAATGTATACGATAAGTAAATAAGAAATGATGCAAAAGGTTCAAGTACCAAAATTAGACTGAAAACTTTATTAGTTACGGAAATTTGAGGACAACCAAAACGTTGCCAACCGAAATCACCTGTTGACGATCCCAACAATACACACTAAACACACCTAAATGGGACTCCGATAATTGAGTAGCTTTCCCTTTGTTAATCATCGAGACAAACAAAAATTCCAAAACGTGGAATAATCCGGTCAATAACCCTCATCAACAATGTGGCTGGAAATGAAGAGAGTCTGGAGAGTATTCCGAAGTGATTCTGTGTATAGGGGATGGCGCGCAATACCTCTGGGAGTGGGGGAAGCACTTCAACTCTACGGACCGTTTTCTCAGCTCTGAGCGAGGGATCCAGGTACACATCAATGCAAAATGCCTTCTTAAGACGTTTCCAAGAGAATCGGAGTATTTTTAAACATTGATTAGGCGTTCTGCTAAAAGCCAACTTTTCGTCCAAGTGAAAACCAGCTCCAATGAACCTAACCAAGAAACTAAACAAGCGGCGAGACTAACTTGGAGCTATGGACCCATCATACTTTTGACGATATTTTACAAAATATTCAAATGCCTCCTCCGTCTTCCGCAGTTACTGGTAAATGTAGCACCACTAGTCCCAAATCCGCACGATCGCCAAATCCTGCAACGAAAAAAAAGTGTGCTTGAACTCGTACCCCGACATGAAAAAAGCCTTCGACAAGTTCTGGCTCTAAGGCCGGGTTTACTCATTCCACGCCAATTAGGGACGCGAGAGCGTCCCGCCCGCCAAGGAACCCGAAAACCTGAAAACCGAAGCGACTGAGACACTGATTACGCCACGGAACAAGTTAGTGTTTTCACCCTACCGTAGCTAGGCCCCCTGAGTGTCTCCCCTGTGAGGGCACGTGAGGACGTAAACCAAATTTCAGCTCTCGGGAACATCAGGTGTCGGGATATAACAGTTTGAAAACCGCTATTTTTCACGTTTTTCGTGTTCTTCTTCTTCTTCTTCTTGTTCACTGACGGGCTACAGCCCAGCAGACAAATCGGATCGAGCTGAAATTTTGCACACACGTTTGTTATGCTCCAAGGGAGTGCCTTTTGAACATTTTGTCTCTCTCCCCCCATTCCCCCCCCCTCCCCCAATTAGGGGGGGAAATAGTAATTTGTAGGAATTTCAAATGGTCATAACTCATTCAAAATTGAAGCTTTTTCAGATTTTCTTTTTTAGTTTTATTCAACTTTCAAAATTGTTCAATTTGAGATCAAAATGAGCTTCCTAAAGGGGAAAATGAAGGATTTATGGTGATTTTTCTATTTTCAACGATAACTGCCGCCAAAATTTATGGAAATTGGTGCGGATGGTCTTAAAATGTCCGCTAGGTTGTCTAGTATATGCTCACTGATTTTGAAGTAAATCTCGATCGATTCGACTAAGCCACAGCCAAAAATACGAGAATAAATTCCACATCTACTGATTTGGCTAATTTCCGAAAACATCAAAGTTGAACGGTGGTTAGAAAAATTGTCGTAGAGGGGCGCCTGATTAAGGATCGATTGGAAATTTTATGGGCTTTCGAATGAGGGTAGCACACTTTGTCACTTTTCCCAACGGTTCTCGAGTTATTCGCGATTGTTGGTATAAAAACGTGCGTTTTGCCTTTTGCAAACTTTCTCTTTCCACTTTCTCTTCGACACCAATGGTATTGATATTAACAACAAAAATTCGCACAGTTCCCAAGAAAAAATGCAACAAATTTTCAAAAAATGTCTAATTCAAATTCATTCAAATTTCGAATTCTATATATATTTTTTAATTCAATAATAAGAATAAATTGTTTTAATTAATTGAAAATTTTAAAACTACTATTTAACCAATTCGCAAAAATTTTAAAACTACTTATTTTTCAAACACATTTCAGATAACAAACAATAATTTCCAACAAATAATTATTCTTGTCACAAAAACAAGAAACAAAAAGGCAAATTAGTAGGCGTACTAATTTTTTTACTAAATTTCGACTAGGATAAAAGTTTAATTAGGAAAAACAATTATTAGTTACCTCGTAGGTACTTTTGTTAAATTGAACCGTATTGTATAAGTACCACTCGGAAACTAGCCCTGCAAAAAGATGTGATATCCCCCCAAAAACAACTCAGTTGTAAAAACTGGCCCACCAAAAAACCAGTAACTGCGTACGACGACTATATTTGCGAACCATTCATTGCCTGAAGGTCATTGGCTATTTGCAAACCAATATATATATATATATATATATCCAAATCGATGCATTGTGATTGTATTGTAGTCTCGGGATTAGTCAACGAAACAATTGCGTCGGGAAATCGGTATTTCATTTGGAAGTATTATTGGTAAAACATTGGAACTTGGGGAACGCGAAGTTACACTGGGATGAGCAGAAGACTGACTGATTAGACGTTCGGTGGGGAGACAAAAATGGCGTCGCACGACGCAGTTCTGCTAAGTAATTTATGTAGGTACGTCATTGCCCGTTTTCTCAGCATGTTACCCCAACTGGCATTATAATTTAGGAAATAATAATCTGGAAATATTATGTGTCGGGTGAATAGTATTAGTGTTGTAATTCGGTGGTAATGTAAAGTATAGTGAATGGTCGGGGCGCTAGTGGGCTACGGAACTAATGACAACTGGGTCATGGAATAAGGGAGAGCTAAGGCGCATGGAGGAAGGAAACTGAGGCCTCACAAGTTGTGGGGGCCGAACAGTGATGTAAAAACGAATAATAACAATTCAAATTCCTCTGATCAAAGACCAAGCTTACCGCAGTGTCGCTAGGTTTTAGAACATCTCGTGCTACGTTGTTCGGTAAAAACCGGCCGATTCTTTGACGATAATGGGGCGAGTTACTGGAGTTGACAGGAAGTGGAAGCCCGAGAGCTTTCGTCGGATATGAACTTGCAGGAAGGAAGAGAGTGACTTTTTACATGGGGGCTTTGAGAGAAGTGATGGAATCCGAATAATGAGTTAGGAAGAGCGGGAAGTGGGATGTAGCAGTCTTTCAAGAAAGTATTACCGTCGTCGACGGAGATTTCATGAAATGAACTAGATTTTCACTGCCTTTCAAGTGGAATATACAGCTGTATAGCTACAAATAGCGAATAAAAGGTGATGCATTACGATGAAATTCACGCAAACCTCTATGATCCCGTCTACACTGTCAGTAGATGTAATCCCACTGTTTGCCTTCGGTAAAATATATATATATATATATATATATATTTAAATAGTGGAGGTTGTTGTGACTAGGAAACAGTAGATTGCGGGTAAGGATGACCAACACTAGTCGTTGTTATCATTCGGGTTTATTACGACGTTTCGATCGTGGAACACGATCCTAATCATGTATCCTACAAACAAAAATATGGGAGAGTTATTTATGAATTGAATAAAGGGTTAAATAGAGATGGTGACTTACAGACTAGTTATAAACTTACATGATAATTGTCCGATTGTCCGATAGCGACTCAGTAATGTTTGACAAGTAATGCATGAGATGGATGGATGTTGTTGGGATGGATATTATAAAGTTACGGTGTGGAGGTTTTTATAGGTACTTGTGTTATTGAGAATGGTGGATGAATTGGATCGTGAGTGGGATGGTTCATTTTAAAAGTCTATGGTATGTTGTGGCTAATCTATTGACGTCTCTTTTGTAGTTCATGGAGTTATGAGTTTTTAAGATGTACGCCATTTCTATGATTTTTCTTTTTTCAAAGTTGGGCTCAAATTAAATGCATTGAGCCCAACTTTGAAAAAAGAAAAATGTAAGTTTAGAACTAGTCTGTAGGTCACCATCTCTATTTAACCCTTTATTCAATTCATAAATAACTCTCCCATATTTTTGTTTGTAGGATACATGATTAGGATCGTGTTCCACGATCGAAACGTCGTAATAAACCCGAATGATAACAACGACTAGTGTTGGTCATCCTTACCCGCAATCTATATATATTTATATATTATAAAAATATTTATATATTATAATAAATATATTGCGTAATTACACTGCTGAGCTATATATTTAATGTCGCATTACCAAGTATATTACATTATTTGCAACAGAAATAACATTTGTTTGCATCTATCTCTTGCATTGCCAACAAGGAGCACCTTTTAATGAAATTCTGATTGATAGGTGAATATGGATGAATTATGGATGAATATTATGGGGTCGATTATAGACCCCATGTTTATAGACATTTTTTGTTCAGCATAACATTTCCTCAAAGAATCCGTATTCAGAAAATTTTGCTCCCGTTAAATCGGTTTTCCGACCACTGTGCGCCGCCAGAAGGCAAGAGAAGAAAGACAGCGCACGGCCTCCGAACTTCGCAGCGAGCCAAGTTAGAGCGTTTAAAGCAATCTTTCCAATAGTTCCGGAAATATTTCGGAAATATTTCCATTAGGTCTCGGAAATATTTCCACCCAAAAATGAAAGTGTCGCCAGAGACACCTCATTCAAAAGGTTTTTACACGCTGAATGCGATCGTGAAGTCGGAATCGCGATATCTTATTCCGTTTCCAAACTTGAGTACCTACTTTGAAGATGAAGGATACGTTTCTGATGTCAGAATGCGATATCGCAATTCTGACTTCACCGTCGTGTTCAGCACTGAAATGACCAAAGGCTGAGTGGGGTTTTGGGGAGTTTTTTTAAGGGGGGGGGGAGGTACACCCATAAATTCCAACTAAGAAAAGCTGTGTCAAGTGACACCTCATTTTGAGGTTTTTACATCCGTTCAGCGTTGAAAATCTTATAAACTGAGGTGTTACTCGGCGAAAAAGGAGACAAATTTTGTGATAAATCCAGTAAAATGGAGGCATTTCCATTAAAACCAGTTATTTTTTAAAAGCTAATATAGATATATAAAGCAATATAAATAAAATAATATAAATTTATATTGATGATAAACTGTTTAGACATAGGTGTTACTATTATCTAATTGGTGTTACTATTATCCTGGGATTTTCGTCAACTATTGTTTATAACAGAGCATAGCGTGACTTGAGCGTTTTGAGTCAAGCTCATGTTGACAATTTTTTAACTGGTTCTACCTTTGAGCCCTTATTATGAACTATGGATCTATGGATAATATTAGAGATTTCTCTGAACCTGTATATAAATTTATAAAGAAAAATATGCCTCTCCATTTGAAATTTTTGGGATGAGAGGTTGTCAGATATTCAAAATTCGTTTTGAACCCTATCATATCAACGTATAACAAGGTTAATAAGGTTTTCAAATAAGGTAGGATATAAAAAAAATGGTCGAATTAATATGAAGTAGTCATGGTAATAAGTACTGGTTTGTGGTATGGGGGAATTTCCTCTCAGATGTTTTCTTTGGGGCTCTACCTTCCCATATACACCCTCCTTTCACGCTTGGCGCCAGTGGTGCCAACGTCAACTATTGGAATACCGCGTCCCCTCTTTCAGCGAAGGGCCCTCCACAAAACTAATAATACGAAAGAAGGTTCGAATATATTGCATTCAACAGCCCTGCGCTCATGGCTCTTTATTTTCTTTTGTCCCGACTTCGGATGCGGTTCCCATATAGTACGATGTGACACGATAAGCCAAGTCATAATGTAGCATAGCGACATGACTGCGCCAGAAATGCGTTATTTCATTTCCGATCTCGACATCCATCCACGAATGCCCTGCGCGTTCATTTGAGTCCTTCACGCTCAAACGGGTTCGACCTGCGACTTCCTTCAGATGAACAACAATGTTCTATGTGTCCGTCATTCGTATTCACGGTGTTTTGCAACAGTGCTGTATTTACCAAACATAAATGACATGATTTAAATGATTGATGGTAGAATAAGGAATTAACTAGCGAATTAGTGGAAATCAAAATTGATAAGGCCTTATGCCTGACGATGACTGGTGCCTTTACCCTACTCCTCCTAGAATCTTGATGATAGATAACGAATATTTCGTTTATTCCGTTTGCCTTCCGTGTTGTTCACCTTTGCTCAGACTTTTTAGAGTCTTCTCCCACTAGTTGTAAGAAATGCTGTCGTAAGTCAAGACGCTGAGCACAATATAACACTGATATAACAAGTGCGCAATCATGGCAGGTATTTTATGAATAGCATCTACATCAATTTGGTGCGTACAAAACGACTTCAAGTGCCACCAGCGTAACCTGGACGATTTTTGCAGACCTTCATTAGCTTTTTTCACGGTGATCTTCGGTCCTGTTCAATCTAACCCATGCGGGTTCATCAAGGGCGGTACAAGCATGTCCGTTCAACCCTCGATTCGTTCATCCACTGTAGAGTAGAGGCGGTGATTTCAGCTTTTCTGGTGATGAAAGAACCAGTGAAATATTCGTATTTTGAGAAAAGGAAAAAATCATGTGAATTTCTGCCTAACGGAAGAATTGAGTGACGACAAATTCAATAACTATTTTCGTTTATTCCGAGACCAATTTGAAGGAGTGAATGAGCTGATTTTATCGACAAAGAGGGATGCAAAGCTTCAAGGCCAATTGGAACTTCTCGTATCGCTTTCCTTCGTCACCTCATCAGCCTTCAGTTTGGTTTTCATGTAATCAGAAGAGACAGGACCGTACAAAACTTGACGCGATCGGACAGCCTCAATTAGTTTCTCCTTTATTTTTACACAGTAAACTCATGGAAATTCTGCGGCATGAGCACTGCGTTACGCAATGTCACGTATGGTGAATTCGGCCCCACGTCAACCTGCGATAAAATTTGCAGGGTTCCTAACTGCGTTTCACAGATACTCACCGTATCTACCACGGGCGGACATCCCGCCGGGGGTGAATTCTACAACTAATTAAAAAAATATATATATATATTTGATGAAAAGAATATAATTATGATAGCGAAATGGTACTTACAACGTCGACTGGTTCATATTTTGGATGAAGCCACGACTACAACAGATTCCAAATAGCAGAGAGATGTGATCAGTTGCGTGAGTGGAGAAAAACTGACTCGAACATCGAGAGACATACCTTACGAATAGAAATTCATGTTCAAACATGAATCTGATCTCAAGGGGGACTCCTCAGAACGCGTTACGTCACAGCCTGCCGCTGTGACATGAATGTTACGCCAGCCTTTGATGGGTTAAAAATGCCAAAACCAAGTCTGCCAAAATCTAAGAGCCTGAAAAACATTGTCATGGGCCCCATGGCCTAGATACAATGTACCATAGATGAGCGCACAACAGGACGGCGTACGGCGGACGGACGGATTTTTTTTTATTCGATTTTCTGAATCTACGTATCTTGAAACGTATACCAACAAATTATGAGGGGGGTTAAAAAATTTTTTTCTTTCGGCGATTCCAAACCAAAAAATAAACCAAAAAATAGCTTAGTCGATTGATACCATCCATCAAATTCTTGACATACACGCACTATGCACACAAATGATTTTTTCCTCTAACATGGGCTTAGGTTTTCTCTCACTCCTGAAATCGGAAACAACTGGGCTACCCTCGAGCTTTTGAGCAACCTTAAAACCTATAAAAATTCTAGCTACTTCCATATTTTGAACCCCCTAGCTTTCAGCAACCAGGCCCCAGATCCATAGGAGCCATAGGAGTCATTGAATTACGTTGAAAGTGAGTCCAATTGATATTACTGCATGCAGATCTCTAGTTTCCAACGTTGTAAGGGGTCGCTTTTATTCACGACCGAAACTTGTTCGATTCTTTATTCGCGATTCCGTTTGAGCTCGTTTGAAGACACATTCCAAGTCACATTTCCATTTTTAGGTACGCGATGAGCTACAAATCACTTTCCTCGATCTATACGAACCCCATTCCCCCTCGACAAAAGTTCGTAGAGCTCCTCCCATCAATTGGGTCTACACTTACCTACTCCGACTTCTAACGTCCTCATTGTAGTGATCAGAGAAACTTTAGGGCGGGAACTTTGAGGCGATTTACTCAGTTAATTCTCCTTTTTCAAGAGGTTGCGAGGGAGCGAAGAAAATTCTAATTAAAGGCTCCACTGAAGTTCGTTAGAGTTACTCAGAAGATCCTTCAAGTGGGGAAGGAAATATGGTAAGGGATATCTGGCCTGCTAGCACGATTATTGTGAGTATCTGATCGATATCTAATTGTATTACAACATTTTGTGCTCGAATGTAATTTACATAATAATTATCGTTTCTTTTTGTAGTGGGCGATCGCCCAATATCGCAAACTCTTGACGCGAAACTCAATGTTGGGACTCTTTATCCCATTTAGGTTCGCTTTCATCAAAGCTAGATTATCAATATTACCCATCCTCTTCATGATTATCACTTTTGTGTCTCGTGTTGGGGATTCCATGACTCTTGGTCATTGGAATGGAGTTGGGGCAATGGACTGACCTAAAAATCAACATATCAAATAGAACTACCTGATTATCAGCTATACAACCAAAGTTTTTGTGACAATTAAAGTCCCGACCGTATTGAGGAAGAAACCGCCCTTGATAACGTACAACAGCCGGTCAGGGGAAACGCTCCAATGCACCAGAAAAATGCTAAGTGCTCGTTGAAGCGGAAAGAAAAGATAGTGATACCTGGCACAGAAATTGAACACCTGAAAATAAAAAGAAGTTGGATCCAACTAGCCATGATAGGTTACAGATAGGAGCAGCCGCAGTCAACTGCTGTCAAAAGTGACATCTTCCATTTGAAATTTCCTGTATATAGCTATCAACCCACGAAAATACCAATAAGAAATAATAGGAAATATCTGGCAACACACCGTAGTATATATCTCTAATTGAACGACCATGTTGTATACAGTATACCATATACTGTATATTGTATATTGTATTGTATATTATGTATACTGTATATTATGTATTGTATACAGTATACCATATTGTATACAGTGTTATAGTTGAAAGACCTTTCTACGAGAAAGCATAAAGGCTTTATTCAGCAAAACTTTGCATACAATCTGAAACGGGAATTTATGAGGGACGAATATGGTAGTTACGACGTCAACAAGAATAACACATGAGAGGCTATGATAATCATCTCATACAGGTACAAATGATGGGTACTCACGGATGACTGTGAGGTTCACTTTTGTGTTTCGTGTTGGGGATTTCCTGAAATCTACCCTACAACGATAGATTCCGGAATCGGTGTCCTTGACGTTTTCTATCGTCAAACGGGCGGGCGATGTGGACGATTGAAAGAACGCACGGCCCCCCAAGGCTCGCTCTTCTGACCAGTGTCTGCCCCCGTCAATTGTTAGGTTTCGAGCGTCAACACTGAAAAAAAAAATAGGAAAAGAAATCAACACACCAGAATATACCTTCTGATTATCTAAAACATCGTGAAAATGCTGCACAAATATACTGGAACGTCCCATTGGCACAAGGGTTGTGGTTCATGGACATACCTACGGTGCATAGATGGGCGTACTGGCAACAGCATCCCAGGAACTGAAGGCCTGGTTGTGATCAATATTACTACTACTACACCCGAACTTCGAAACAATTATGATATTCAAGTTATGTTGAGTAATTATGTTCTTCTCTCGAGTTATTCTCTCGACTCCCCCCCCCCCCCCCCGGCGGCCCATCACTTCCAACAGTCAATCAGAAGCTGTTTCCTTTCACTTACGGCAACCAATCCCATTAGAACTTTCACTATGTATCCCCTCCTCTTCATTACAAGAGACAATAGCAATCTGGTTTCGTTTCACTTGTACTTGTATTTACCAATCCCTTTTGGGGTCTTTATATAAGTTAACCTCTCTATCGTTAACTGACGGTGGTCCGACTGACGTTCTCAGGTATCGTTACCTGACGGTGGTCTAATCACCGAAACCAGTTCAACAGTGTACTCATATTTTAGCGGTAATAGACGATTTTGGTTAATTATCTTCAATAATGACCCATTGGAATCGCCCAAAGAAAAAAATTGTTTAAGCCCATCTCACAATTTGTTGGTTGACGTTTCAAGATAAGTAGGTTCCGAAAATCGAATAAAAAAAGCTCTGAATTCTTGACACAACGGTTTATTATCTTCTTTGTACAGATCACCCTTCTGTCTGGATTACTGAATGATACATTAATTATTATTATAAATTATCATTAATTATTAATAATTATTATCAAGTAGTGTAAATTATTAATATTTATTGTTGGTTATTCATAATTTTTATGCTTCATCATTAATAATTATTATAAAATATTATTCATTAACTCGATATCTGAAAACCATGTGCTGTTTGAATCAGCAGTTTGAAAATGGACCCGACAGGCTGCCTCACAATTCACTCTCATGTTGACGATTTTCGATCTGCCCCAACATTGAGCCGTCATTGTGAACGAACAGCTAGTCCTAAGAAGCTGTGGATGGTCTTCAAAAATTCTAAAAAATAAACTCTATCCAAATATGAAATCAAAAACATACCGTTTCATCTGAATACAGAAAGATTTTTTTTCCTCGACACGTAAGGAGTTTACCAGGGGGGTTAACAACTTTTGAGGCATCCTGTATAAATGAAACATTTTTAATTGTAAAGTTTAATTCAGAACGCATGTAAAGGGAATTCCATTTATAAAAATAATAATAATAAAAATAATTAACGTGCTACTAAACATTTTGGATTCGAATCGATTAATAAATGGTAAGTTATTGAATCACCGTTAGTGAGTTTCTGGTGAAGCGGGACTTGCAATGAGTAACAATGGCACCTTAAACATTCAAGCTGATTCCGTTAACAAAGGTACAGGTATTAAGTGCGAATTAGAGGAGTGGGGTTATGTGGTGTTTAGCTGAGAATGTGGTAGTTTTGAGGTTCAAGAGCAGCACGAACTGGGCGAAATGGCCTTGCACGAGGAGATGGAGAGGTTGTGGAAGGACCCTAATTAGCGGGCGCTTGGGACAGTTTATAATTGGGCTGGTGGGACTAGGTCGGAGCAAAGACCTATACGTTACCCGCTGTTTACATGCAGTAGCAGTAGGTTACAATTGGGACAATACTCGGTGAATTACAAATGACATAGAGGTAGTAGCTTCAATAACACGTACAGATCCTGTGTTCCAATTGGATTTCGGTAATGGGCACCTGTTGTGGGAAACTGCTCGAAATAAAATGAGAAGGAACAAAATAAAATCCACAGTCATGCAGCATGGCTATAAGAGCAAATTTTTGATGAAATGACTAGTTTTATGTAAAATGACTCCATTTTACTGGTTTTATAACAAATTTTGTCTCTTTTTTTGCAGAGTGACACATCAGTTTATAGATTTTTCACAGCTGAACACGATGGTGAAGTTAGAATTGAGATATCTCACATCGTTACCACATAGGGCAAATGGACCGTGAAGAACATATGAAGTAACAACCACGTTTTTTCACCTTCAATGTGCTCCAGTTTATAAATACCAGACTGTGTTGCAAATCGGCACCATACCAAATTCTCACCGTACTCATACCATACCATACGAATTTCTTTCTTATCATACCATACTGTACTATACCAAATCATACATACCATAATATACCATACCATACTCATACCATGTCATACAAACCGAGTGAATATTGAAATGTCATCCATTTCTGACCTAATTTAAAATTTCAAGTATCTAGCTCATCATCAAAATTTAATTTGTTTAAACAAATAGGTATTATTTAAACAATTTTACAGACAAGAAACCGAATGAATATTGCATTGCGATCCAGTTCTGAACTATTTTTAAAATTTCAAGTCAATAGCTCATCATCAAAATTTAATTTGTATTATTACAAAAAGTTAGGTATTATTTAAACAATTTTACAGATGAGAATTCTCATTTAAACCGAGTGAATATTGCAATGTGGTCAATCCCCGACTCACGGTTAAAATTTCCAGTCTGTAGTTTACCGGGAAGATGAAAAAAGATGCACAAAAATCCAATTGGTCTTAAAAGATTCGTAAAAGATTCAGGTCATTCAAAAGTTAACTAAAAATTACACCGTTTCATGAGAATTTTTAGAGATATGACATTGTCGAAATTTCAAAGTTCGTTTTAAACCCCTTCCCCTTGACCTAGGGTTATGAAAAGTTTCGAGGACCATTGTGGGGCTGGTCCAAACCCAGAAACCGAATTTCGTAATTTTAACTCAACGCTAACTGGGCAAAGTGGCGCGGACGGCGTACGGCGTACGGCGTACGGCGGACGGACGGATTTTTTTTTATTCGATTTTCTGAATCTACGTGTCTTGAAACGTAAACCAACAAATTTTGAGGGGGGGTTAAAATTTTTTTTTCTTTGGGCGATTCCAATGGTTCATTATCGAAGATAATAAACCAAAAACTAAAATATTTGAGTACCCCGAATCCTAAGAACTCCTGTGAAACAATTTATCGGACATTGACCTAAAAATCAGTAACATTAACATGTATAAATAGCTCGGTATGGAGAAAAAAGGGTCGTATGCCACAATATTCGAACAACTAAAAATGTATCATAAATATTATTTACGATACATTTTATATAATAAAAAATATATAAAATAAGAAAATTGTACTTGATTGACAAATATGCAACGTATCAAACATTAAAATAGAATTCAGATTTTTTTTAAAACAAAGTGACATTATGAGATAGGTACCGATATTGGCAATAGTTGAATATTGATATAAAATATAGATACGTACCTAAAGAAATTGAAATTGGATTGAAAGAATTGGAATAAAATCACAATTTTGTTATTATTTGAATTTAATTCACCAAAGGCTATTATCAGTATCCTTGAAGAAAAGCAGCTTATTGGCCAACTCCGATGTTAACCGGTTTCTTTGTTTTTTCCAATCTCCTATTGTGAGCAGGTGTGTGTGTGCTTTTTTCACATTGCCTTCCGCCTTCAACAATAGTGTCACAGTAGGCAGTGCTAAATATATAATTGTCACAGTTTTATATAGTGGTTGATACTTGAGATGTTCTTCATGGACATAATGTTCTTTAGAGGAGACATTTTACATAAAACCAATTATTTCATCGAAAATTTACTCTTATAGCCATGCTGTATGACATTTTTTATTTATTCTTTTCTGAGTAGTTTATAGATAATGTAATATCATTATGCATTGAAATATTTCTGGTGACAAGGCTGATAGTCCCGGCTTTGAAAAGTCCGATATATCGTAGGAAAAATATCGATATCCGATGTATCGGGCTTGTATAATATCGATGAAAAATTATCGATATTTTGAGGGAAAATATTGATATTCGATATATGTATATCCATCCCTAGACATAACCTGACTAACTACGGTCCTGAATTCGATCCGACGTCACAGACGTTTTTCAAACCTATTTGGCCCATATTTCGGGCAAAACTGTCTCTCCACTTGCAACCCCCAAGGAAACCATTCTATCAACATGTTTCGTAAATGTCTAGTATTATAAAACTCTGCAAATTCTTGACACAACGGTTTATTATCTTCTTTATGCAGATCACCCTTCTGTCTAGATCACTAAATGATGTATTAATTATTATTACGAATTATCATTAATTATATATAATTTTATCTGGTAGCGACAATTATTAACAATTATTGTTAGTTATCAATTATTTTTATTTATTATAACCAATTATTATTATTATGATTAATTAACTCGACGTCTGAAACCATGTGCTGTTCGAATCAGCTGGGCCAGTATGAATATTGAACCGATCGGCGGTGTCGCGATTCACTCTCATGTTGACGATTTTCGATCTGCTCCAACTTTGAGCCGTCATTGTGAGCGAACGACTGATCGTCCAAAGCTGTGTATGGTATTAAATAATTCTAAAAAAAATAAACTCCATCTAAAAATGAAAATATTTTTCGAGTTTTGAAATTTTCAAAATTTCAAAATTCTTTTTGAACCCCTTTCTCTTGACCTAGGATTATGAAAAGTTTCGAGGATCATTGTGGGGTTGGTCCAAATCCGTAAAACAGATTTCGTAATTTTAGCTCAACGCTAACTGGGCAAATTTTAATTCGATTTTCTGAATCTACGTATCTTGAAACGTAAACCAACCAATTTTGAGGGGGGTTAAAAAATTGTGTTCTTTGGTCGATTCCAATGGTTCATTATTGAACATAATAAGCCAAAATGCATATGAAAAAATCAGCATATATTTACTCAGCCAAAACATTTTACGTTAAAATAAAACATTTTACGAAAAAATAAAATACATAAGCAGTTGGCAAAGCTCATAAATGACCTTTCCAAAATTGTCTTCTTCGTTAGTCGAGGAACTGAATCAACGATGTTCATACAAACCAATAGTCAATGTTTTCAATGATTCAAATTCAGGTGATTACAAGTGAAGTACCTATTGGGGCAGTTTGTTTACACCCTTATCATTTTCATTCCTCGAATCAGTTTGAATCATCTCACTCTTGGAATGTTGATAATGAGCCCATGATTGGGTATTGCTGGAGTATAATAGTGTATTGAATTGATAACGAAAAATGTCTGGCTCATAAGACCTTCTCCCAGTTTCCTCTGAACCACTAGCTCATATTTCAGAAAGGAAAGAGCCTGAAAACTTTATTTTTCAAGAACATGAGTGGAAAACGATATCACATCGTCATTAGTGGTGACGCTACTAAGGAGTAAGGTGCACGATTTTAACGGGTATAATAACAACGCCAAATTCCTGGAAACGCTGGAATAACAGTTCGAGGTGCTGCAGATGCTCTACTTCGTTCTTGGATGAAATCAAACAATCATCTATATAGGCATAACAAAATGGGAATCCTTTGGTGACTTCGTTAATAAACCTTTGAAAACTTTGAGCTGCATTTCTTAAACCAAAGGTCATGCAGGGAAATTCAAACAAGCCGAAAGGTGTTCAATAGCTGTTTTTGCTATATCCATTGGGATCTGATGATAAGCTCGGACCAAATCAATTTTGCTGAAAATGTTGTTCCCAGCCAATAGATTGGAGAGATCTTGCATGTTCCGAAGGGGGTAACGATCAGGAGTCGTCTTGGCGTTAAGGGCTCGATATTTATGATCACCACACGGTCGCCATTCCCCGTTCTTCTTTGGAACCATATGCAGTAGGATGCCCAATAAGAATTAGAAGGACGGCAGATTCCTTGTTCGACCATATAAGAAAACTCGGCGCGAGCGATAGCCTCTTTTTCTGGACATAATTGGCGTGGCTTGGCAAAAACTGGAGGACCAACAGTTTGAATGTGATGCGTCACCTTGTGTTTTGGAGCCACCTTCCCGACAGAATTGGGGTTAGTGATATTCTTGAAGGCAGATAAGAGTTGCTGGTACTCAGGCTGCAGAACATATTATGGTAGAAATGGGGGAGTACGAAACGTCATGACAGGAGATGTTGGTGTAGAGCAAAGTGACAGAATCGACGAGCCTACGACCTTTCAAGTCGACTAGGAGGCCAAAACTGTGCAGAAAATCCGCCCTGACTTGTCAACCTCTGCTGAGATGAAGGACCATTTAAAGGTACGACGTAAACCAAAATCGAGGTGAAGGACTCGGTTACCATACGTGCGAATGGGAGATCCGTTAGCGGCAAAAAGAGTAAAATTGGAATCCGACGATTTTGTAAATCCTCTGACACCTGGTATAACAGAGATCGGCACCGGTGTCAATCAGGTATCGACAGCCAGTTTTACGATCCGAAACAGAAAGGCGACTGTTGTATAGGGCCGTGGCTTCCTCCATCGTCACCGCTAGCGACGGCCGGGGGGTGGTATCGGATTTGTAAGCGCAGGGCAGGAGGCATTTCCTAGCCTTATCCTTATGGTGAAAAATGCATACCCCTTCGATGTGCGTAGTTCCGCGGGATTCTGACCGGAATCGGGCTCGATGTCGTGGTCGCGTGTGTCCAAGAACATCAATGCGCCGGGATAACATGTCGATTTCGGCGCGCAGCTCATGCAGAACGGAGCTTGAGAATTCAGATGTGGAGGTAGCCTGAACCGGATCACTTCGTGATGCTGTAACGACATTGATATGAGACAAGGAAGTAATTTCGTGAATTTTGTCAGCCATGGTTGCTAATTTATTGAGGTTGTCCTCACTGGTACTCAAAATGGCCTGAACTTGAGTCGGAAGGCGCTGGAGCCAAAGTGTCTTCAACAAATCGTCACCTACCATGTCAGCTGCGACTTCCCGTATCTCGCGAAGAAGTTGCGTTGGACGTTTATCGCCTAACTCAAAATTGCTCAACAATTTGCGAAGCTGAATCTGTTCGGACTCGGTAAACTGTTCTTCAAGTCGGGTTCGCAACGTGGCATACATATTCTGAGTTGGTGGGTTGCAGACGATATCGCTAACGTGCGTCAAAATTTCACTTCCAATAGCTCCTACCAGAGTGTGAAATTTGGTAACGTCACTCGTGATGCCAGCGTTATAAAACTGCGAATCCAATTGCCGAAACCATAGTTTTGGATTTGCTTTCCAAAACGGAGGAATCTTAGCTACTACTCGGCTTACCTCTGGTACCTCGTCATTTCTTACCGAACCCCCTGCGGCTGCGTCTTGCATGTTTATTAGGATCCTGGCAGGGTCGCCACTTGACGCTACTAAGGAGTAAGGTCCAGAATTTTAACGGGTAGGTATATTTAATAAATTATGAACAATTGGAACGCGCTTGAATTAACAACCTCAATTAAGAATTTTTGAGTCGAGGAGTAGATTTGGCTAGTTGTCTGTGAAAAAAAAAAATACAATAGAATTAAGTTTTGAGCCAGGGACTTGAAATGTAGTGTAGCTGTGCTACAGGGGCTTTGTTAATGAAATGAGCGACACCGTCGGGCGCTTTGGTAGGATGAATGAACTTGAGACTGAAAAACCACCAGCCTTCAACGTTAGACTTTGCCTTTATCCCAAGTCAACTTGACCTTAATTTTTTGTTTAAATCGAGGTTACCAATTTTACCCCAGGTGAAATGAACATCCAAACATTTCATACGCCCAGGGGACAAGTTACTCGTAATTGTAATAATTTCTTCTTGGTAATTTCGCTGAAAAAATGAATTGTACTCGAAATACCATTCAGACTACCTAAGTGGACTAGTCTGGCCGAAGTGATCAAGATGAGTTGCTGCGTTTCACTCTTATTTTACTGAGAATGTCGTTCATAAGTCGAATCAAGATCCTTTTGAACATCATTTGATCAAATTGGGTTATCTGTCAATGCTGTGAGTGGTTACCGATTCAGGAAGTTTTAGCCATCTAGAGGGTTGAGAAACTGTTTCATTAATAATTGTTCCTGTTGCCATCAATCTAGAGCAGGATAGGTAGGTAATTCCGGGTCGACTGAAAATCAGCCGTTAATAATTACCCACCTCGGGTAAACAAGAGGCAGTCGAGCTCGGTCTATGGTCCCTAAACCCAAGGCTCTTCCTGCACCTCTTCACCTGGCTAACGATCTAATTCATATTGAGAGCGCCCCCTCACCATCTCAACTCACTCGAATGATTTATATTCACTAGTGATTGTTGACCAAATGGGTTCATCGGTGCTTAGTGTGCATTTAACGTTGCATTTTATTTGGCTTTACTTTTTCAATCCCATGTTAATTTACAATAAGGCCACCAACAGTATCTCTAACTAAATTTCTATATTTATAATATTCTTATATTTCTATTTGAGGCTCAAATCTTCATTTGCGACTCGCCTTTCTGGGTAATTTTGATTATGAGATTGATATTAATTTAATTCGTCCTTTAATTCCGTTCGCTGGTAACGAGAGTAATGGCCGCTAGGAATCTTTAAGAACTGGGTGGAGGGACCTTGATAAGTGACACCTATACCAATGCGACGGACATTGACCGAACATGTATAAACAGTAGATGTACCTACTGTGTGTGGTGTACAGATAATAAATAAAATTATAATAAGATTACTTGATTTATATACAACAATTACGAGTACAAGGTAGGAAACCTAAACTTCATGGTAAAAAAATATTCAAACTTAAATCTCGTGGGGAGAAAACCCGCAACCTGAGATAGGAGAAAATATCCACTAATAGGTATATATGTATACATTGTATATACCTCATTTATGCTTGTATACTATACAAGCATAATATGCTTGTTGTTCCAATTTGCCTATACCTCATATATTATATGAGGTATAGGCAAATTGGAACAACGCATACCTAGATGCCGCATTTCGAGATATCGAGAATCTTAAAAAATGAGTCGAGGGCGAGCTTATAAAATCTGCCGCATTACTCGGAGATCGGGGAGAATAACTCAACATTTCTCTCGGGAAAGATGGGAAGAGAGGGGGAGGACATCTACGAGGGAAGCTGAACAGGATGTGCCAGGAGATGCTCATGGTTGGGAAAATGGATGCGACGATTAATCAGTGAAAATCCTCTACACACGAGCATCGGTTGAACAGCGATGATTCGCGGAATGAGCACTGCCCACCGCAGCAGTGGTATAATAATTTACATCGAAATGAACTTTCACTGTACGCCAGCGGTTGAGGTGAGGAAATACGGTTTTAGTTTGGATGGATGCCAAAACCCGTCACGAACCTTGCGGGTACCAAGCACCAGTTAAAGCACTGAGACATAGACGACGGAGATGGGACCAGCGAACCAAGAGCTTGTGGCAGAGCTTGGCAGCAGACTTGTCGGCAATAGATGATGACTTGAAAGATAGACGTAGAATTGAGTCTCAGACTTGTAATTTGTCTTGGAGTTGACGCAAGTTGTA
Organism: Stenodema calcarata; assembly: GCA_963920205.1. Lineage (NCBI taxonomy): Eukaryota > Metazoa > Arthropoda > Insecta > Hemiptera > Miridae > Stenodema > Stenodema calcarata. The sequence continues at coordinate 3,291,572 of OY986057.1, forward strand.
ACGGTGGCTTTGAACGTTGACCACAAGGTGGCGTACCTCTTGACGGTCCCTCATTCGAGTAGCCCATTCTTCGGTAGTAAGGCCAACAGGGACACCTCTAGGCAAACTGGAGTTCATAAATGTATAAATACCATCGTATTAAGCAGAGGAATAAGGTCAACCCGGTTTGTGAATGGATCTTCTAGACATGGGGGTACCGCACTCAATTCAACCCACTCACCCTAAATATGAATAGTGACTTAGCTAGATCAGATTTAATGTCATCTAGAATGTGGCAGAATGTCAGGGAAGGTCCCTTCAAAAATCGTTCTTATTCTTCTTTAGATGTGATTGGCGTCTTTAACTGCTGCCTCAGCCATCCCATTGACCTGGTGGTGGTGAGGACTACTGGCAAAATCTGGAAATTCTGAAGTTTTGAGGTTGTAGAATTGAGTTCCCGAATAAAAATGGACAACTTCTGGAATCTCATACCTCGAAAAGACATCTTTGCAGAATCCAACATTGTCAAGTTCACTTTCCGGAACTTGAAAAATCGAGAATAGTGGTCCACAATGACTAGAATCCACTCGTCTCGAGTTTCAAGAAATCTAGCGATGCTTTCTGCCAAGAGTACCTAGTAAGGAAATGAAGATGGTAGGAGAGGCTCATGATGATTTGGTAGTATTGTGAATACAGGTTACTCCTCTGTTGCGGGAGTGGTTCCAAAAGGATGTACCAAATTTAAATCTCCCATTTTTCTATCTGCCCCACTCGTTTGGCTGGAAGTTGAACGATTCAGGGGTCGGTAACGAAAGTTGTATGGATGGATGTAATCTTACTTCTTGCAAACTAGCAGACGAAGTTGTCATCCGTGAAGCAGTTGTCCGATAGAGCTCGGATGTCCATTGATTGGAAGGGTCGATTGTGTCCTTCTTTGTTTCCGGCATGATTGTCTACGATAAAACAACACTCAACTTACCGGTTCACTATCAAAACTGCGAACTCGTAATGTTTTTTCCCGACAAAATTTTATACTTTCGTCACGCTACCACCATGTTTCAACTTTAGTGCGACTGGCGGGATAATTGATGTCGCGTGAAACACGTTTTAATGTACATAAAAACGAAATAATGTAGCTACTCCAGGAGGTAAGCAAAGGTACAGTAAACCTAATCACAATTGATAAGAACGGTAAGACAGGCGGGTCGATTGCAGGACGTCTCAATCGTCGCTGGTGGCGGTGTCAAACATAGGGAATCCACAACAGGAACAATCGATATTTCAACGCTACAACAAAATGGAAACTAGGATATTCAAACAGATAACTGCGCTTTATATGATAAGACATGGCTTGAACGTGGCTTGCGACGATTCTTCGAGCTAGTCCTTTTGACCGCTTCAAGTTAGGAGCTCCGACAAGGGTGTTCCTGGAAGGCTACTCTGATCTAGAAAAATAAGTGACAGACTAGTGATCGAGACAGAAGGGTGATCTGCATAAAGAAGATAATAAACCGTTGTGTCAAGAATTTGCAGAGTTTTCGTAATAGCGATCTAGTTTAATAGCGATGATATTAATTATTATTATGAATTATGACTAATTATTAATAGTTATTATCACGTAGTGTAAATTATCAATATTTATTGTTGGTTATTATTGATTTTTATGCTTCATTATTAATAATTATTATTAAATATTATTTTTTAACTCGATATTTGAAAACCATGTGCTGTTTGAATCAGTTGGGCCAGTTTGAAAATGGACCCGACAGGCTGCCTTACGGTTCACTCTCATGTTGACGATTTCGAACTGCTCCAACTTTGAGCCGTCATTGTGAACGAGCGGCTGGTCGTACAAACCTGTGGATGGTCTTAAAAATTCTAAAAAATAAACTCTATCTAAATATGAAATAAAAAAATACAACGTTTCATCTGAATTTTTCGAGTTTTGAAATTTTCAAAATTACAAAATTCGTTTTGAACCTCTTCCCCTTGACCTAGGGCTATGAAAAGTTTCAAGAATCATCGTGAGGTTGGTTGGAACCCGTAAACAAAATTTTTATTCGATTTTCCGAATCTACGTATCTTGAAACGTAAACCAACAAATTTTGAGGGGGTTAAAAAATTTTTTTCTTTGGTCGGTTCCAATGGTTCAGTATCGAACATAATAAACCAAAAACCTGCGGCAAGTAGGTACTCTTCTCAACTCTATATTTTGGATTCCCAATAATTTGGAGGTATTGGTGAAGGGGTTACATGTACAACATGAATTGAGAAGATGCTGGAACATTGTAACTTTTTTATGTGACGGGTATGTCAATATGAATCAACAACCTATATCATTTTAAAGTATCCAAAAATATGTTGAAACATACGTGTGTTTTACGTCGGTTCATGTGGGAACGTCCAACATCATACATCTAAGTCTCGAGATCAAACTAAACGTATATAGGGGTGAAGAGTAAAGGCAAAATCGATGTGAACACGAGAAGCATCTTGGAGAAGCATCTTTTTATCAAGATCAATAGCTCACCTGTATATTGGAGACGACAGGCTTTCCTTATACCAGATCACGAGGTGAACCCTATCAGCTTTGGCAGGTGGCGTAACATCGCATGGAAGCGTAGCAACACCACCTGCCACTGCGTCCATGTAATCGATTGCCACTGAAACAAACCATAAGATAATTTCAAATACGGTTCACATTATTTTTTTGAATGAGATCATGATAATGCATAGATAAAAGGTGCTCTTCTGACGGAATGACATCAGGCGGTTGGCTTAGTAGGTATTCTATTATACAATGTAAGGTGGCTATTATTGTATTCACTCAAAACCTCTCATTATTACTCCTTTGGTTTTTGTACTACTAACGATACCGTTCTATTTAACCCATACATGAACTTTTACCCTTATTAGGAGGTTTGTCATACAACTGGGCATTGACAGTTGGAATTTTCAGAACGCTATTGCTCAAAAACATCAAATATAACGATATATACAAACTTGAATATATTTTAATTTAAGGTATTTTTGAAGGCTACCAGGAGCTATGTACGACCAGTCTTATGTTCACAGTGAGGTTTAAAAGGTATAACCGACAAAATATAATCACAGGACAGCGGCCTGGGCAGGAAAGTGATCAACAGAGAAAATGATGCAACCTATCGGGAAGTGACGTTTCAATACTAATGATGCGATAACGGAATCAAGTATTCCGTACGTCATGGATCTTTCTGTAGGCACTCCTCTCAAAACCAACCAATCGTAATTTACAAGCGGGCGAATGATTTAGGCAATAATAGGTAGGTCGGGTGGAAAGACTCTCCTCCACCATTATGACGGCTGGGTCTTCCCCGGACCGGCCCCGCTGTCACTTCGCTTTTCCAGCATTTTCCATCTTTAGTTCGCTCTAGTTTTCAATCTTTTTCTCTTCCGCCATTGTGCATATTTTCAGATTCAAGTTCTCAATTCGGTTTGTTCTTCTCAATTCTCTCTTCATACTTTTCATCAACCAGGTTGTATTACCATTTTACTTGCAGCATTTTACAATTCTGTCACTTTTCATTTTACAAGCAGAAATGAGGATTTCATGTACTTACCTAGTTTCCACTACGTTGTGCCTATATTACAACTCTCTCTTCTCGTATCCCATCTTTTAGAAAGTATACCCTAACCCTCGCATAATAAAATGTTCTTGTGTATGATAGGTGTAGCGGCCGAGGTCATTGTACAATTTCATACTCATATTATAACCAAACAGTTACTTCTCATGAACTCTCCGTCTACACTGCTCTGCCATAAGTGAAATTCATTCTAATCCCGCAGTCTCCAAAGTTCTTTTATATTTCGTTTCAAATCACGCGGCTTAATTCGTATAACTTTGGCAACCCCTCCGACCTCGTTGGCTTTCAATCTGTCACCCTCCACCGCCAGATTCAAGATCTGCAGCCCGAATCAAGATTTTGACCCCCGGCCAGGGAAGTAAGTCCACCCTAAAGCGGAATCGATGAGCCAAACCATTTTTTTTTTTAATCGCAGACTAATCAACTCTCAAATCTAACGAAAATACAGTCCACTACAAACCAAATTATTTTCACATTTGAGATAAGTCTCAGAGGATCCACTCAACGTGAACACACCATTCATTTTCCATAGAAACAGTATATCGCCGGTGAAACAGCGACATGCTATAACTCATTTTTCCCAACTTTTCAGGAGAGACAAAAAACTGTTTACAAAACTTTCGTCATCTTCTATGCTGAGTCGTTGCCTCGCCACAACTGCACTGTAAAACAACTGACTTATAAGCATGTTGGTTTCAAACTGAATTATAGCTTGTTGGCAACACTATCAATAACTTCCCAGGGAGTCGTTGTTTCGAGAAACTGACTTCTCCAGTCGATCCGGCGCGAAAATCTGAACATGGATGCCCAAGTCATTTTGGCGTAAAATTGACTTATAGCATGTTCTCATTTTGGCGAAAAATTGACTTATAGCATGTTGCTGTTTCACCGACGATATCTGAAAATCCAAAAAATCCCTATATAATGATTTTTGACAAGGATTCAAACAATTATGTTGAATTTAATTATAATGTTTAATTATAATGAATCTGATGATTAACTTAGAGAAATCCAAAATAATGATTTTTAAGAAAGGAGGAGGAGCCCTGGCCAAATCGGAGAAATGGTATGTTAATGGCAAACCAATCGCGGTCGTAAAGAGCTACAAGTACCTCGGAGTAGAATTGACGTCGTCTCTGAATCTGATGCCACATTTGGCAGAAAAGAGAAGCACGGCGCAGTTCGGTTTGAACAGCACCTGGAATAGGGTTGGAGAGGATAGGGTTCCATTACAAATATGAACGTATCTAAAAGGCAGCCATCAGTAGACATGTTGACTGTCCCTATATATATATATATATATATATTAAGTAGATTGACAGCAAACGTCGAGAATTCATTGTGGATTTTTACTCAGCAGAAAATTTCGCTTTCTTTTAGTTTGTGTTGAAGGTGAGCTACGAGTGTCTGAATCCAGTATACGTTTTGTTAATTCGTATTCATTTAAAATTTTCGCTATTCTGACATTCGCATAGCTAATGAGAGGATTATACGAATAAATAAGAATTATATAGATGAATAATCCACCCCTTCCGCTCGGCGGTCAAAGCATTTTGCAAAGAAGTCTATCAAAATCCGTGGAGCCATTTGAGCGAGTATGCCTTCACCATTTTCAAGGATGGATAACTGATAGATAATTATCGTTTCAGACGAAAAATGTTGTCAGAAATGTAACGTAACGTAAAAGACTGCATTGATCGATCATTAGGCGGATAATTTAGAGACTCAGCACCCTTAAAAATATACTGCAATAGAGTTGATGAGACGAAAAAGCTTCTGTTGATTCATAACGTCCTTTTCAAATAGGATGAAAGACGGTGATGGGTGAGAAGAGTTTCATTAAGTTAGGTATTTTCAACATTGCCCACGATTCGAGTTGACTATTTGTATCCGGATCTCTACAAACCAGTGTCTCCAACTTCATGAATTATTCAGAGGTCCCTGCGGTTTTCCACCCAATTTACTTCAGCATACACAAGGCCACCCTAAATTAGGCTCAACGAAAGAGAAAATTCTTTTGCCGCTTGTTTGTGCTGGAAGTAATCCATGAGCTATACACCTTCTTTATCAGCTTTCACCCTTTCGCGAGTGTGAGATTGCATTTATTTTTCACGACCGGTGAATCAAATCCTGGAAATAGAAATTCCGAGATTTCTGTCCTCATTTTGTGTACTACTACATCCAATCCACGGATCATCCAGAGATGATGTCCGAATGAGGAACTGAGTGAGTGGATGGTCTCTTTAGTTTTTCAACTAAAATACGAGCCCACCTAATAATGACTAATTTATATAAATTATAAATCAATTTATTTGTATTGATTTTATATATGGGGTTTCAATCATACCTACGGCGGCAATAATTTATGGCAAGTACCTTCTAATAGATATCCGATTTTACCTTCTGTCCCTAGACATAAAAATCAACACCGAACAAGAGACTTAAAAACCATGCGTTGTTTGAATCAGCGTTCCCTAGTATAATTGGCCTGAAATTCTACCGTTTGATTCACACTTATGATGTTGAGGTTTCTTGGTTATAGCTTCTTTTTGCATCCCTTCCTATTGACTTAGGGTTTTGAAACGTTTCAAAGATCAGCCTCGGCCTGGTACGAGGCCGCATGAAGAATTTCATAGTTCGCAGTTTACTTAAAATAACCAACACGTCGCGAACGGACGGGTTCTTTTTTTACTAGAAATTGGGCTGTTTGTATCTCAAACCGTTAGCCCATTCCAATTGTTCATTATTCAAAATATTAAGTCATAAAAATATCAAATGATTTAATGTGTACCTCGAGCTAAAACTAGGAAACGTGGATTTGAATGCGGTCTGTATAAACCATTGGTTCTCAAAGTGCCAAGACAGGGGTGCGCTAAGCATAAAACTTCGCGAATCTTTCTACCTTGGTTAATTATCTTCTATACACATTAGCTTTTCCATACAGATCTTTGTTATGTACACAATATCCTTGGGAGTCTCATAACTATACGAAAAAACTGGAGTTATGCGCTAAAATATAGTTCAAATAGGCGACTATGGCCATTTCCGATTGAATATTTTAAAAACTTGAAAATTCATGAAAAATGTATGAAAAGTTCTAACTGGTGCTCCTTGGCTGATATTTTTCGGATGTCAGCCCCAAAACTCTGCAAATTCTTGACACAACGGTTCATTATCTTCTTTGTACAGATCATCCTTCTGTCTAGATCACTAGATCTAAATGTCTAGATCCTAAATGTTAGAATAATTATTATTATGAATTATCACTAATTATTAATAATTTTATCAAGTACCTGGTGAAAATAATTATAATTTATTGTTAGGTAGGTACCTAGGTATTAATAATTTGTATTTATTATTAATAATAATAATTATTAATTATGATTAATTAATACGATAACTGGCTGTTGGAATCGACTGGGTTTCTTTGTGCAGAACGGCGGATTTCGAATGTTTATTGGTAGGTACTTCTTTTATAGAAAAATAATTATTATTGCCGACGTAGAACCTCAGAATTATATCGGTACATTTTATTTGTAATTAATTCATCATCTCTATCATTCAGGTTCTGCACAGAGGAACCCAGTCGATTCCAACAGCCGGATTTCGTATTAATTAATCAGAATTAATAATAATTATTATTAATAATAAATACAAATAAATAATACCTAACAATAAATTATAATAATTTCCACTAGGTACTTGATAAAATTATTAATAATTAGTGATAATTCATAATAATAATTAATCTAACATTTAGGATCTAGACATTTAGACCTACTGATCTATACAGAAGGGTGATCTGTACAAAGAAGATAATTATCTTCTTTGTACAGATCACCCTTCTGTATAGATCAGTAGGTCTAAATGTCTAGATCCTAAATGTTAGATTAATTATAATGAACCGTTATGTCAAGAAGAGTTTTTTTATTTGATTTTCTGAAACGTAAACCAACAAATTTTGACATGGGGTTAAAAAAATGTTTTCTTTGGGCGATTCCAATGGTTCATTATTAAAGATAATAAACCAACACACTATTGTTTAGCATCTAGCCTCACATAAAAAACTTCAAGTGTGACGGTCCCCGAGTTTTTAACAGAACCACCTGAGATGGGGGTGTAACAGATGATTTCTCTTCAAAGCTGGGCGACAATGTCCCTTCATGGAGAGGGGGCTCCTTGGGGTCTACTCTTAAGTTATTGTCTACATTCATGAGAGGAGGCGGTGAACAAAGCTGTATGGGTGACTAGTCAACCACCTCTTTGTCGCAAGTCCCCTTACTGGTGTACATTATTGATTTCGCAGCTGCAAAAACAAAACGTGTAACGTGCAGGCACTATAATCTTCATTATTTGAATTATGGATTTATTATTCCCTTTCAAACAAAACTATGCAAATATCTCATTTGTCAGCAATGAAACCGTCGAGACAAGAAACCCATTTGAAACAGGTCGTGGACATCAAAATAAGGAAATAATAACAAATTAAGGTTAGTTAGGTTAATAGGTTAGGTTAATTAGTTTATAAGGTTTCTCCAGCAGAGCACAACCTAGGGCGTAGGCTGCCAATTCCTGAACATTTGATGTTCGGTAAGACCACGGATGGAGGCACATCCTTTTCCAAATGTGCCCGACAGCTTAAAAATAAGTGGACGATGACACATGAAATATGACTGCTAGACCCATTATGACGTTGAGCTCAAACGCTCAGGTTCACGATTTCCGACAAGGTTTGGTACTTTTCTTCGAACCCCACAGTTGGAATGTTTCCCTAGCTGCAATCTCATTGAATAGGTGGGGCCCTATGAAGTGAAAGTCTTTATCTTTTATCTTTTATCTTTATCTTTATTTTATCTTGAAATATGTTGGTTACATAATAACTTGAACACAGTTTCAAGGTAGATACCACAGTGGTTATTATGTTATCAAGTTATTATGTAACCAATATATTTCAAGATAAAATAAAAAAATTGAGTTGTGAATTGAACCTCAAACGAGAAATCGTTTTTTTCATTGTTTGATATTCATAGAATTTTAATCCTTAACAATATTACAAGACTATTTATCACCAGTTTTTCAATGAATTCAATGGACGAATCTGCAGCTTTGAAATAGCTCTCGGAAAGGATGAATCGGACGAACACACAATATTTGAGGTCACTACTCCAATCCCACCAACATTAAATGTTGGTGAAAATGTTGGAATACAATTTTTATTCCTCCAATACCACAAGGATAGATGTTGTATACAAAACCTTGCTCGAATATGAGACAGAAAATAATAAACCGTTGTGGAGAAAATCGCAGCGTTTTTGTGGATTAAATCGTTTGGCAAAAAATAATGGAATTTATTAATTAGTAGAATTCGTGGGAGATGATCAGTCGACAAATCTTCAAATACATCTATTTTTCGTAGAAGTCGAGCTCGATTGGATCAGTATTACAGTTTGGATCGGTATTGCGGTCTTAGGGATATAGCTGTTTTTAGGATTATACGTTTTCTTATTCACAGACTTCACCACTATCCCAAATGCGATAGTGTTCGGACTAGGTCCTCATTAGACCAATGCTCAGATACCATGAAGGTTTGAACAACCGATCAGTATTACAGAACATTACATGGCTGTTTACGGGGTTTCATGTTAGCGCAAACACTACTATTGTCTCGATTGGGATGAAAGTCATCTACACCCCGAACCCCTGTAAATCTAACAAAAGTATACGGTAACAGGTCTTCTTATGGAGATATGAGTAGTGAGCCCCTCAAAATATCGTGCTCACATGAGAGAGACTCCCAGCACCCATTGAAGTAACAGTAGGCGTGAATCTTTCAGTGAGTACGGCGGTAACATAAATTGAATGCGGGTTGAACTTAATTTCAGCGATTTGAATGAGATCAAAATGCAAAAATGTCACATTGATGTGATATATGTATCGATCATAATATGATAATTTCAATTTTTAATAATGATAAGCATATGGACAATGTGGTTAATATAACTAGAGCCATGTATACAAACTCAATTTATTTGGTCGAGTTTGGAGATTGATTCTGCATTTCAAATCTATCACATATTGTTTCTGGCACTAGTGACCAACTTGACATGTTGTTGAGGAGGGGAGATTTCGAAACGGGTACGGTGCTTGTGAAGTGGTTAAGCTTTTCATTATACTTAGCTCCTTAATGGGGAAAAGGGCGGGCGGGGAAAGTGGATATCATAACTTTTTCCGGCCTCTGAAGAATGATATTTGCGAGGCGGGGTGATTTTTACACGGAGTGTTTTTTGGGGGGATATCACATCTTTTTGTTGTTGAAGTGGGTCATTTTATAAAGAAGGTCTATGCAAAATTTCAAGTCGATTGGTCCGGTTACCCAGGCTGTAGACTCGTCAAAGTTGCCAAAATTAGCCTAAATTTCAGTTTTTTGTTTCTAAAAGTTTTTGGGTTGAGATAATGGGTTAAACCTTTCAAAAGGCACTGTCTGATGTTGAAACGAAGCTCTGTGCAAAATTTCAAGTCAATCCGTGAAGGTGGAAATGCCTAACTGATTAAGGAGAAGAAGAACAGGTAAGGGTGAAAAACCGGGTTTTTGAAGTTATATAACTCGGCTCCCTTTAAAGATATCGACTTGAATCTTTCAAAAGGCACTTGCTACACTTGAAACGAAGCTCCGTGCAAAATTTCAAGTCGATCGGCGAAGGTGGAGAGGCTGTAGCCTTGACCGACTGAAAAAAGTAGAAAAACATGGTAATTGGTTTTTGAAGTCATATAACTCGGCTCCCTTTAGACCTAGCGACTTGAAACTTTCAGGGCTTTCTATTATCCACACCAAAAAGATCCATACCAAATTTCAAGTTGATCGGTCTACTAGGAGCCAAGATATGACCATAATTAGCCTAAATTAACCTAATTTTCAGTTTTTTTGTCCCTAATTTTTTTTGGGTTGAGATAATTGCTTATTTCGTTCAAATGGCACTGAGCCATGCTATAAAGAAGGTATGAAAAAAAATTCAAGTCGATTGGTCCTTTTACCCAGGCTGTAGACTCGTCAAAGTGGACAGAATTTTCCTAAGGTTTCTGTTCTTTTGTTTCTAAAACTTTTTTGGGTTGAGATAATGGGTCAAATCTTATATAAGGCTCTGTCTCAAGGTTAAATGAAGCTCTGTGCAAAATTTCAAGTCAATCGGTCAACGTGGAGAGGCTCCAGCCTTGCCTGTCTGAACAAGGAGAAGAAGAAGGAGAAGAAGGAGAAGGAGAAGAACAATCTAAGGCCGTAAAACCGGGTTTTTGAAGTTATGTAGCTCGGCTCCCTTCAGACCTATCGATTTGAAACTTTCAGGGCTTTCTAATATACACTCAAAGAAGACCCACACCAAATTTCAAGTCGATCGGTCAAATAGGAGCCGAGATATGGATACCTCGAAAACGCGTTTCGTGACGTCCGGTAAACATGGACTCGGCATCGTTCGTTTTCTCAACTTCTTTGCTTGGCGGGGCGGAACGCTACCGCGTTCCTAGATCATAACTGTTTCCGGTTGCTGTGGAATGACATTTGTGAGGCATGGTTTTTACACGGAGTGTTTTTTGGGAGATATATCTTTTTGGTGTTGAAGTTGAAAAGCAACAACAAAAACATTTACTTATTAATTAATAAATAAATTATTTATTTATTTATTACTAGAATTATAAATTAATAAAAATAAATAAATTAAGCAAGAATAAAGGAGAGGCTGTAGATTGCCTAACTGTATACTAAGAAGAACATGGTGTGAGTGAAGAACCGGGTTTTAATGTTATACCTATAACTCGGCTCCCTCTACACCTACCGACTTAAATCTTAAGAAAAAAAACCTTGTGCAAGCAAAACCCACAATAATTTATGGAGCGAAGGCCCTGGGCATCAAAATTTAAAAAAAATGACCAGAAAATTGCAGCGGTAAACACACAAAGTGTTCGGGGGGGGGGGGGGGGGGGGGTATGGCGGTAGTTTCTGCGGTTGCAGTGGTATAAGCTTCGCTGTTTATACCGGGTGTGTGCAGTAGGCAGATGCTACTTAAAGTTCTTAAATTCATAGCAAAGGCTTTCTATCCTTCGCCATCTAAGTCTTGACGAAAATTATGCCACTTGAATGTGGCCATTTGCAGCATTGTTGCTCCAAATTATAATGAGAATCGTGTGTAAAGCACTATTTATCTTTCTTGCAATTAGAGAGATGAACAATAAACAGTACCAACCTAGATATTAAATGAATCTTTCCCCTGGGATCATCAACCCGCGGAATGGGTAAGTTCTTATGAGTAGCCTCCTGAGGACGCTGACTCTAAACTTCAGTGCGGTAATGAGTGTTGACAAGTAGAGGAATAATGTGGACCTTGACAGGGACAGAACTCCACGTTCCCGTTCTTCCAGGACCCTTTTCCACCCCCACGCACCATCCTCTGCCCTAATAGCACACCTCATTTCCAGCGTTTCTTCTTCTTCCCAACGTAACAACGAATCCTCGCCCAAGATCATCCTCAACCATCTTTTGGCATTTTTTTCTCCCTTTCCTCTCATTTCCAGATCCTCGGGTGGAATTTCATTTGGGGTGTTAGTGTGTAATATATTTTGAAATGAAACTGCAGAAAAAGTGACGAGATTCCCCTCGCTCTGAATTATTTCTTTCAATTAGAGAGGAAATGAGGAAGTACTACCTTGTTTACTTTCCCTCACCCGTTACGAACCCTCTCACCCGGAACACTCCCAAAGACCAACTGGGAAGAACTCATCTTTGATGATAACGTTTTGAGTCCTAAAGCTAAACAACTCCCCCCCAACTGTCAATTACTGAGTAAACGAGAGTCTTAAAATCGAATAAATAAACATACCAAAGCTTTAATAATTAATAGATACTCTTGTTAGTTAATAATTATTAGTAATTATTACTCTTGTCATTGCCTAATCACCTTCCAGTGGTGGCGCGCACCTCTCAGGTGTCATGATTTCAACAGTTCTGTGTCAAAGTTGGCCACCAAGGTTTGACGCACTCTCTGGCTCAGTCGCTTCCTAAAATCTGTTTCCCTCAAGGTCAGTAGCTCTTTAGACTTTGTCTGATCACGCCACTCTGCGTGGTACCTCGTTTCACCCCACAGGTGCTACGTCACAATTCATGTAAGTTTATCCGATTTAAAATTTTCCTTCTTCCTTCTTGGTGCCCATGTTCTATGTGTATGCGGTAGAGTTTATTTGAAAGCCGAATGACGTGGAGCAGAAGTAGGTACCTCACTACGTTGTGAGAATGAAGTAGGTAACACCTGGTAGGTGTAGCGCCACTATTCATGCCATTTTCATTCTTTATTTGCAGTATAAATCGTTCAAGCTCTGAACTTGACCTTTCTAACCCGCAAGACGTTAGTACGTTGCAGGGTCCTCTGTTTGATAATGCTTCCCGAGACTGACAGAGAAGATCGAAGATATAACCTACTACTTGTCGTACCTACCTAAGCATTTCGTTCCTGTGTTTGGAACTGGTTTTGAAATTTTTTAGGTAGGTCGGTGCTTACGTTCGGAACTTCATCGAAGTATTTTCAAGTTTTCATTTATATCAATAATTTATAGAAATTAAAACTTGAAAATTATTTTGAGATAGTATTTCTCTAATAGTCAAAGTATTCCTGAAATAACTCAACAAAAATCACGTCCGGAAAATTATTTTATTGTTAACAATATATGATAAAGCCCGTTGTTCACATATTTCGACGTTTATCACTCATTCCCTCACACTGCAATGCAATTTGTCGCTTGGATTTTTTTTTTCTTGGTGAAAAAAAGAACCTGCACCTCTGAGGTGCAGTGCCACTATTGATGTCGCAAATGGGGGCGCCACCACTGGATGGTTACAATGTTGACCGTACGGTGTGAGAGGCATCCATCTATTTGCTTCCTCCGGAAATCATGTTTGAGATTGTCGAAAGACGCATTATTAATTCGCCATATAGCATTTTTGTAACTACTAGCTCGAACTGAAAGGATAGTGTGAACAGTCTTTATCCACCCCTCAAAAATAAAATTTTTAATTTTCCAAAAATCACCATTACATGAAGTTACTCAAAGGACTAAATTGATCTTGCGCAATCACAACTATAGAAGTTGTGGCCATCGAAAGGCGATAGGACAAGGATACAATTCCAATTCAGTTTTCGCTGGGCTGTGACAACTGAATGTATTCAGTAGTACCTACCACGCTCGCGAAAAATTGAACCATTCGCTCGCAATGTAACACAACTGCCTCAGATGTGGTGAGTTGAGTATGAGCGACAAAATCTCATAAAAATTTAAACAAATGATGGCGAAAAACCGTTGGCATTTATTGAAGCTGCGGAGGAGCTACCATCAACCATCCAATGAATATGACATTGTGGGAGATTTCCCTGATGAGCCTAACTCTTATTCATTACATAATTAAAGGTCGAACCGACACCAAAAATATATCAATCAACCATTCCAACTCGTCTACCTATTTCCTCTTTAACCCTCCAGTGGTAGACCCCGGAGCGCGTTGCTCCCTCAGTCCATTATAATGAACCATTGGAATCGCCCAAAGAAAAAAAATTTTTAACCCCCTCCCCCCTCAAAATTTGTTGGTTCACGTTTCAAGATACGTAGATTCAGAAAATCGAATAAAAAAAAAACTCTGCAAATTCTTGACACAACGGTTTATTATCTTCCTTGTGCAGATCACCCTTCTGTCCAGACTGTGTTGCAAATCGGCACCATACCATATTCTCACCGTACTCATACCATTTCTTTCCTATCATACCGTACTGTACTATACTAAATCATACATACAATAATATACCATACCATACTCATACCATGTCGTACCAAAATTAGTTTTGAACCCCTTCCCCTTGACCTAGGGTTATGAAAAGTTTCGAGGACCATTGTGGGGTTGGTCGAAACCCATTAAAAAAATTTCGTAATTTTAACTCAACGCTAACTGGGCAAAGTGCCGCGGACGGCGTACGGTGGACGGACGGATTTTTTTTTTTATTCGATTTTCTGAATCTACGTGTCTTGAAACGTAAACCAACAAATTTTGAGGGGGGGTTAACATTTTTTTTTTCTTTGGGCGATCCCAATGGTTCACTATCGAAGATAATAAACCAAAATGAAGTACGAGGTACTCGGTGTGGGTGTGGGAGGGGGCGCAGAGACATAAAAGGTCTCGTCGTATGACACACTAGTTGCCCTCCTGCCAGCCGTATTACGTCATACGCTCGTGCGTCATAGGCTCTGACGTACTTGTTGGCCACCTGCCAGCCGTCTTACGTCATACGCTCGTGCGTCATAGGCTCTGACGCACTAGTTAGCATCCTGCCAGCCGTCTTACGTCATACGCTCGTGCGTAATAGGCTCTGACGCACTAGTTGACCTCCTGTAAGCCGTCTTACGTCATACGCTCGTGCGTCATAGGCTCTGACGTACTTGTTGGCCTCCTGCTAGCCGTCTTACGTCATACGCTCGTGCGTCATACGCTCTGAAGTACTTTTTGGCCTCCTGCCAGCCGTCTTACGTCATACGCTCGTGCGTCATAGGCTCTGACGCACTAGTTGGTCTCCTGCCAGCCGTCTTACGTCATACGCTCGTGCGTCATAGGCTCTGACGTACTTGTTGGCCACCTGCCAGCCGTCTTACGTCATACGCTCGTGCGTCATAGGCTCTGACGCACTAGTTAGCATCCTGCCAGCCGTCTTACGTCATACGCTCGTGCGTCATAGGCTCTGACGTACTTGTTGGCCTCCTGCCAGCCGTCTTACGTCATACGCTCGTGCTTCATAGGCTCTGACGTACTAGTTGGCCTACTGCCAGCCGTCTTACGTCATACGCTCGTGCGTCATAGGCTCTGACGTAATGGCCCGCCGGTCGCTTGTGTTCTGACGTGATCTGAGGGAAAGGGTGAATCAAGGGAACAAATTTTTCCCGTTTCAGTTTATGTGCCAAAGCAAAGATATGAAAATGTCAAAAAAATATGTAAATAGGTACCTAAGCCCAACTGTAATGTCAATTTTCTGACAATGAGTTTTCGACTATAGTTTTCATACCTTTTTACTTAAGTACTTATTGCAATTTGAGACTGATAATGAGCTGTTTGCAAATAAAAAGTCCGATAACTACTTTATTACATCTTATTAATCTATTTTCAAGTTCCGATTCACAGTTGAATGTATTTTATTTAGATGTCGTAAAATTCGAAAACGATGGAATGACGAAACCTGTCGACTACTGACTCAAGTGATACTGTCGACTTCTAACACATGTAGGTCGACTACTAGTGCAAAACCATGTCGACTACTGAAGAAAATGTTGGTCACTGGTATCGACTACTACCTACCTAGTGCATTGGGTTTTTTCACAAAACTTGTTTTTCCCTTTTCAAACCATGTTGAATAATATTTCCCGCTGCCAGGTCTTTCAGGGAAGGATCTTGGGTACACAATGAACAGGTTTGCAATGAGAAATACCAGACTGTATTGCAAATCGGCACCATACCATATTCTCACCGTACTCATACCATACCATACGAATTTCTTTCCTATCATACCATACTGTATTATACCAAATCATACATAGGTACAATAATATACCATACCATACTCATACCATGTCATACAAACCGAGTGAATATTGAAATGTCATCCATTTCTGGCCTATATTTAAAATTTCAAGTATCTAGCTCATCATCAAAATTTAATTTGTTTAAACAAATAGGTATTATTTAAACAATTTTACAGACAAGAAACCGAGTGAATCCAGTTCTGTGATCCAGTTCTGACCTATTTTCAAAATTTCAAGTCAATAGCTCATCATCAAAATTTAATTTGTATTATTACAAAAAGGTATTATTTAAACAATTTTACAGATGAGAAACCGAGTAAATATTGCAATGTGGTCTATCCCCGACTCACGGTTAAAATTTCTAGACTGTAGTTTACCGGGAAGATGACAAAAGGTAGTTTTATTCTGGGCGTCTGAGGGTTGGGTCACATAACGGCCGTTTTCGACGCGAAAGATTAGTGTTTTTCCTAAACCTTTGCGCGGTCACTGTGAACGAACGGCTGGTCGCACAAAAATCCAATTGGTCTTAAAAGATTCTTAATTTTTCAGGTCATTCAAAAGTGAACTGAAAATTACACGTTTCAGTTAAATATTTTGAGATATATCTCAAAATATTTAACTGAAACGTGTAATTTATGACATTGTAACGTGTCATATATGACATTGTCGAAATTTTAAATTTCGTTTTAACCCCTTCCCCTTGTCCTAGGGTTATGAAAAGTTTCGAGGACCATTGTGGGGCTGGTCCAAACCCAGAAACCGAATTTCGTAAGAAGTACCTTCCTTGTGCAGATCACCCTTCTGTCTATACCAGACTGTGTTGCAAATCGGCACCATACCATATTCTCACCGTACTTATACCATACCATACGAATTTCTTTCCTATCATACCATACTGTACTATACCAAATCATGTATACAATAATATACCATACCATACTCATACCATGTCATACAAACCGAGTGAATATAGAAATGTCATCCATTTCTGACTTATATTTAAAATTTCAGGTATTTAGCTCATCATCAAAATTTAATTTGTTTAAACAAATAGGTATTATTTAAACAATTTTACAGACAAGAAACCGAGTGAATATTGCATTGTGATTCAGTTCTGAACTATTTTTAAAATTTCAAGTCAATAGCTCATCATCAAAATTTAATTTGTATTATTACAAAAAGGTATTATTTAAACAATTTTACAGATGAGAAACCGAGTGAATATTGCAATGTGGTCTATCCCCGACTCACGGTTAACATTTCTAGACTGTAGTTTACCGGGAAGATGAAAAAAGGTAGTTTTATTCTGGGCGTCTGGGGGTTAACGGCCGTTATCGACGCGAAGTTTAGTGTTTTTCCTAAACCTTTGCGCGCTCACTGTGAACGAACGGCTGGTCGCACAAAAATCCAATTGGTCTTAAAAGGTTCGTAATTTTTCAGGTCATTCAAAAGTGAACTAAAAATTACATGGTTCAGTTAAATATTTTGAGATATGACATTGTCGAAATTTTAAATTTCGTTTTGAACCCCTTCCCCTTGACCTAGGGTTATGAAAAGTTTCGAGGATCATTGTGGGGCTGGTCCAAACCCAGAAACCAAATTTCGTAATTTTAGCTCAACGTTAACTGGGCAAAGTGGCGCGGACGGCGGACGGGGGACGGCGTACGACGTATGGCGTACGGCGTACGGCGGACGGACGGATTTTTTTTATTCGATTTTCTGAATCTACGTATCTTGAAACGTAAACCAACAAATTTTGAGGGGGGGTTAAAATTTTTTTTTCTTTGGGCGATTCCAATGGTTCATTATCGAAGATAATAAACCAAAATATATTTCCTCAAATAAAGGACGGATAAAATTGAGGAACACTGTTTCTGGCAAGCCTGGTCCTCAGGAGGATGCTAAAAATGTTCGCACTCCACTCCAGGCTTGGACACTGCTTTTTGATGCGAATATGGAGAAATCTACGAGTTTCACGTTAAATAAAGTTATAGATCCCTATTTTAATGTTTTCTTCTTTTCATCTTAATCGTTCGGTTCTGAAATATCATCTAAGAATCCAAAGTACCTACGAGAAATATATACATCTACATATTTCTTTATCGTTCTTGAAAAGTGGGGAGGATACACGGTGCAATTCTAGGATTAATAAAGGAGCGCAAACGATGAAAAAGAAGAAAAAACTCAAGTTTTATGGTTTGTTGTAGAAGAGGAAGGCAGGTTCAAAAATTTACGTGATTGACGTCAAACAATTCGAGGTAATCAGGGTCCTAAGGAGTTGAAACTCAGAAACACTGAAGAAACACCGGTTAGGAGCTTCATGAGCTTTGTCTGTGTTAAAGAAAAAGTCTAGTTTCTATAACTTTGCCACTAAGTCGGAGAAAACGCAACAAATTCTTCTAAAACGGTTCATCATTTGCTGTATAAATCGCTCCTCGGGTGTACTGGCCTATGACCGATGTTCCTGAGTTACCTTCCTCAGTTGGTACCTTACGAATTTTAACGTAAATATATATATCTTTCATACCGAACCTCCTACAACCCTCCAAATTAAAAAAAAAATATTTTTACAATTTACAAATCTCAAAATTATGGCATTAATGCCATTGAAAAAAGGTTTGGCTGCAAATGGGTTGAATGGGCTAAGTTAGCCGCCGACATAGTTTTGTGCTAATGTTCTGAGATACTCTTCGTGTGTAGGAGAAGAAGGTTATATCGAAAATTTGTAGATAGGTACGAGTAAAATCCCACGGATAATAAATACAAATAAACGATAAATGATAAATAAACGATAATTCGTATTATCATTTTTTCATAATTCGTACGAATAAACTAACTTAGAAAACTGAAGATATCGTCAAGTTATTGACCCCCTCCCTATGCGAAGAGGACAAATCCGAACATCGTTTTCTCTCGGTCCATTTGAATGGTTCATTATTGAAAATGATATACCGACGTCCCTTTTGAAACATGGTTTCTCGCTTGGAGGAGTTGGAGAAGCCAACCCGCCACTCTTCTGAGAATTGCATCAAAATTGGTTGACCCGAATCAAAGGCGATCATTTTGTATTTGTCGTTTTCCACTCTCACTGATTCATTACATGGGAAACACATTAAAGGTATTGAACGAAAAAGCCACGCGATCAGATGAAGAGGAAATGAATGGAAAGAAAAATCTATTGTGCGTTGGCATATGAGACATCAGCGTTCTCCAAATACATCTGTCTCCTTCAAAACCCTTCTCCAGTCTTCGCAGAACAATGGGTTCTTTTGTAGAAAATACCCTCAATATATTACACTTTTCAATCTAGTATTATCGATTGCTCTCTGAATGCAACTAACTCGGTATTTTTCACGATAACTGAATTGCTGTCAGAATAACATTCAGTGAAATGAATGTATTACAATTTTAACAATATTATTAAAATCCATTATAAATTATCATTAGCGATAGTACATTTCCATATATTTCTGCCTCCAATTTATTCAATGAGGTAATAAATAATTGTTATTCTGATGCAGGAAACAAGAGATTCGGTTGCATGGTTACGAAAAAATCACCTTGAAGAAAATAGTCAACAGAGATGATTAAGAAGATGATGCTAGTAACAAATTGAGATTTTTCTCGTTGATTCTGGCTCCAAAACCTTGTGGTTGTATAATACTTTTTTGAAATAAAAGAGGTATGCTGTGGCTGATTGAGATTGAATGATCTGAAAGCGGAGCTCACAGGTAATCTAGAGACGCGGGAGCGTCCCGCCCGCCAAGAAAACCGAAGCGACTGAGACACTGATTACGCGACGGAACAAGTTGGGTATTTCACTCTCCCGTAGCTCGCCCCCTGGTTGTCTCTCGGGACCATTAGGTGTCGGGGTATAACAGTTTTAATTTTCCAATTTTTCAAGTTTTTCGTAATTTTCTTCTCGTTCTCGTTCTTGTTGTTGTTGTTCATTGACGGGGCTACAGCCCAGCAGACAAAACGTATCGAGCTGAAATTTTCCACACACGTTTATTTTAATCCAAGGTAGTGTCTACTCTACGCTGACGATCCTAAAATCTATTCTGTAATTAAAAACATTGGGGATTGTGTAGCGTTGCAGAATTGCCTGTTGAGCTTGGAGGCATGGTGCTCTTCAAATGAGCTTTTTCTAAACATAGGATGTGCCAGTCCATCACATTTTCACGAAGCCACTATCCTATAATCTTCGATTATGCCTTGGAGGGCAATGTGTTGCCGCGCCCACTGACGATCTGTGATCTGCGAGTTTACTTTGACAGTGAACTATCTTTTTGTTACCACCTAGATCACATTACCAGTAAGGCAATGAGGGCGCTCGGTTTCGTTATAAGATCTTCTCGCGATTTCACTGACCTCAACATCTTGCGGCTCAACATCAAGCATGTGGTCTCCCTACTACGCAAATGGTAAAGCTGCAGTAGAAAGGGTTCAGCAAAGATTTCTACACTTCTTTGCTTTCAAATCGGGAACCCCAAGGGCAAACTTTGAAGCGGCCAGCACCATGAGGGAGAGTGGGTTGATGCTCCTGGAGAGCCAAAGGAAACTCATGGACTTACTGTTCCTATATAAGCTGGTCCATAACAAGATTGACGCTCCTCACTAGCTCGAGGCTCCGCATCCAACCCGTATTACACCCACATTCTATGTACCCATTTCTGCCACTAACTACTTGCTGAAATCACCGTTGAACCGTATTCAAAGAGAATTCAGCCAATTGAATGTGGACCTGTTTGGTTCGGCCCTTCTTCCCTTCCGTCGCAGGAAACTGGCGGCTCTGAACTCCCCTTTATGATCTTCGGCTTTTATCATGCTTAAATTAATTTCAACTTTTTTACCTACAGTATAATTTAAATTTTGCTATGCAACCTTCTCAAGTACGCTTGGATGTATTTATTTTTCATTCTTTATTACGTACTGTTCTGACTCCTTTACTTGAATTTACTAATATACTTGTTAAAAGCTTCCCAATGGAGTTAGTATGGTTTTGTAAGCTCTGTTAGTAATTCGCTTAGGAATCTGTTTGTTAGACAAATTACTAAGGGAAGTTTTTATGGGCGCGCACACTTGGAATTTCTTCGACTTCAGTACCCAAGTCTAGTCACCAATGACGAACTGAGTGGTCTCAAAGGCATCCGGTCAGACGCGCTATGATATACCCCATAAGTCAAAGCTAGAATATCCGAAAGGCAACCTTGACAGCGCGCTATCGTATGGTTCTGAATGATGTTCCAAGTAGGCAACCTAACTTCCAGAGTTTACTAACCAGCTTACCTCCGTTGTTGGCTAGAACTTTAACAAGGTAAAATTGAAGGGTAAAGAAAATAAGATAGTTTTTCGTTTTAAAAATATTAGACACTGGCACAAGGGTTAAGAGGAGAAGTTACTGATTCAAGAGCAAAAATGTAGATAAACTGAGCTCTGATGCTCAGTGGCTTTATACTAGAATCCCTTCCCTGCTAGCGTTGGTCCGGAGAGTGGGGCCATCGTCAACAGGGAGGGGCAAGGTGAACGGAGGGGTAGGGATCGCGGTTCCCGTCCCTTCTGGAGCGAGGGGGGTGAATTTTCTCCTTGTGCTAGGTCTTGTCTTTTTATTCAATATTTTGATAGATTAATAAATGAAATATGTTTTGTTGGGGCATAACACGTACCTACTTACTAATACTTATATTTCTCTTGTATATTGGGCATCTGCGTTGAATCTTGTGAATAAATAAATTGGAATCGACCAAAGTAAAAAAAATTTTAACCCCCCTCAAAATTTGTCGGTTTACGTTTCAAGATACGTAGATTGGGAAAATCGAATGAAAAAAATCCGTCCGTCCGCCGTACGCCGTCCACCGTACGCCGTCCGCGCCGTTTTGCCCAGTTAGCCAAGTTAATTACGCAATTAGATTTCCGGGTTCGTCAATTAGATTTCAAAGTTCGTCTTGAACCCCTTGTTCAAGACGAACTTTGAAATTTCGACAATGTATTATCTCGTAAAATTTAACTGAACGGTGTAGTTTTTAGTTCACGTTTGAGTGAATGTGCCCATTTCACTCTACATGTACGACATGGTCGTTTTTTAGGAAAAATCACCTTATCCTGGCTCTTGATAATTTTATTTTTAGTTGGATGAGTACAAACTCCAATTGGTCTTAAAAAATACGTAATTTTTCAGGTCATTCCAAAGTGAACTAAAAATTACACCGTTCAGTTAAATGTTACGAGATATGACATTGTCGAAATGTCAAAGTTCGTCTTGATCATTGTGGCGCTGATCCGAACCCGGAAATCTAATTGCGTAATTAACTTGGCTAACTGGGCAAAACGGCGCGGACGGCGTACGGTGGACGGCGTACGGCGGACGGACGGATTTTTTTTCATTCGATTTTCTGAATCTACGTAAGGCGTACCCAGAAAGCTTTGATAAGAATTGTAACGAAGAGCAGCTATCTGGAGCACACGCCACCATTATTTCAGAGGGCTCAGGGTGCGTCTTAGACTTCAATCAGCTCAGGGTGCTTTCCTCGATTAGACAAGTTTTGAAGGAAAGGTCTTTTTCCCTACCCCATCATGATCCTCCCCCGCTGTGCCACAACTGCTGGGATTAATAGCTATAGGTTTTTCGGGGCGAAATGTTACAATGCGTTACCAAACAGCTTGAAAATCAGCCTCCTGGAGAATCCACAACGTGTCAACAATTTGTTGAAATCCCATTTCATTGACAGCATTTTTAACAGTATTACAATCTAATAATCTTCCTGTAAAAATAATTCAATAATTTCTTTTCTTTGTAAATAATTATAAATTAGTTAATTAATTTGGTAAGAGTTGTACACAATATTTTTTGGACAACAGAGAAGTTCTGATTTACTTTTGTTCAGTTTATGGGAGACCTGTGTATGGCTAGGTACCGGACTCTTCTCCCTAACTCGGGCTTGTAGCCCACATAGGGGAATATTTTCTTGTGAAGGTATTTTTATGTTTGTACCTATGTATATTTATTAGAAATAAAGAATTAAAAAAAAAAAAGCTTATCTTGAAACGTAAACCAACAAATTTTGAGGGGGGGGGGGGGGGGTTAAAAATTTTTTTTTCTTTGGGCGATTCCAATGGTTCATTATCGAAGATAATAAACCAAAAAATTGAAGTATTTATTTCAATATTTTGAATAAAAAAAATATAGGAGTTATCTCAGCATCAGTTTTGCCTCTTCACTAAGTGAATTGTTCTTAACCTTTGGCTCATTTCCCACATTGGAAATGTGAGGGTCCGATGAAATTAAAAATAAATTAAGTGCATGCAGGACCTAGGTCGGGAAGTTTTTGAAGGATATATCGGGCCGTGATTGCTTAGAGTTTTGAAATAAATTTCTAAATGCACTGTATTAGTAAAAAATTGATCCTACATGGTCCGATTTTTGAAATTCATTAAATAAATTTTTTTTAATTGTTGCTAAATTTTTTTATTCAAAAAACGAGACAATGGGGCAGAAAAAACATGTAAATTGAGCGAGCGGGATCTCAAATAAATTTTTTTTTCTCTCGATTTTTTCGATAAATGTCTCGTAACCTTCTTCTTATTGGATGTCTTGGCGCTTCTATAGTGGTGGAAAACTCCCCCGCATTTCAAAACTGCAAGTCAATCACATCCTATGATGTCCTTCAAAAACCTCCTAACCCAGGACCTGTAGGCCCTCAAAAACATCTTCGTTGGTTGCAGTTTGCGATGATTTTCTCCTGTTATGAGCTCTGAAAAATCTATAATTTTTATTTCGGCTCTCTTAAGCTTCCTCCGATAAAGACCCTTTCGGCAAAACGGAGTTTTCAATTATTTCCGTTCCGTGCCATAGGAAGTTATGCACGGTTGCAGGCAAGTAGTACCAAGGGTAGAGGGTGAAATTTGTAGGCGTCAAAGTAATTATTACTGCAAACTATCTCTAAAATAGTCGCCAACCGTTCTATTAAATTTTGATCGATATTTGTAATTTCAGAAGTAAGAGACAAATTTTGGAAAAACCGTCTGGACGTGTTACCACGGTTCGTAGTTCCAGTTCTTGTTCCCCATGCCCTCTATTCAATTGAAAGCATTTTCATCCAAGCGTACTTGTCTGCGGTAGGAAACCCCCAAGGATCGCATAAAGTAATCACTTGAGCGTGGTGTGAATTCGGAATTTGAATTGGAGTCTGCCTCTTATTCCTTTTAGGGAAACTGTTCGTGTGTATGAATGATTTCTCACCCGAACTAAATTCTTCATCCTCCTGTATATTATACAGTTTTTCGGTCTATTGGTTCAGAAAACTTTCTAGTTTGATGCGCAATTGATTGTGAAAAAAACTCCATGACTTTCGAAGATTGCGTTGTGCATGTTACTTAGGGTACGAATTCTGTCACAAACAAACAGAATTACTTTTTTTTTTTTTTTTTTTTTTTTTTTTTTTTACAAAATGGATATTAGAGACCTCTGATACGGGTTTGTATCAGGTTACGTTCCCTCGGTGTCTTATGTTCTCCCGTTTCTCATAAAGTCGAGGCGCTTTATAATAAGGAAAATCTTGTCTCTCTCATGACACATGTGATTTTGTTTTAAACCCTCGAAAGTATTGTGTTCAATAACTTGTTGTATTTGCCCACCATTCACCAGTGGTGGTTCATGAGTGGTTTTTCCTATTCATAACCGCCCCTGATTACTGAAAAGATTGAAATGAAGGAAGCCTCACGAACTAACACAGTGAATGTGAAGTAATGAATAGTTCAACAGTTTCTGACTCAACAATTAACAAGTTCTGTATCATGTTTCGATTGCTACACGTAGTAAATAAGATCAAAACCAAATTGCAAATAAGTTGTAAGCATGGTGTAATAAATAATGTTTTAAAGGAAAAAAATAATCAAGAGAAATAATTTGATGATCAATCTAATTATATTTTATTATGATTCTCCGTCAGACAATAGATGAGTCTTTGAATTGCTTCCTAACCCCAACGAATGAATAATAATAATGGGAAGAATTATTCAACATATAACTGATTCAATTATTGCTCAAGAAATAAACACTTTCACCGGAAGCCCAAGAACTAAGAGCCATCAGGTATGAGATATTGGAAGGGAAATGCGGAAGGTATGACGATGAAGCGAGGAAGAGCACAAATGATAATTCCCGGAAGGGAATAGGGGAAAGGATGCCAGAATTTGGAATTTCTCCAAGAGGTCACTAGCTGATTTAGTTTCCTATTTTCTTTTTTTTTTCCCACATCCGTAAGAAAAAACTCATCCTCACATCCGTAAGAAAAACACATTCTCAAATTCGTGAGAAAAAATGGGTTTTCTCTAAAATCGAAATCTCCATTGCAATTTGCGTTTTAAACATTAATGAACTAATTTGGTTCGGTACCAGGCAATACCCGATTAGGTATATTGTTATAGATACACCTTACTATTTCCAACGGTGGTGTAATTCGGAGTGTAGATGAAGTGTGGTACTATGATCACCACGAATTGAACAAAACCCTTCGCCAACAAAATCCAAACGGAATAGTTTTGGTCTGAGTATGCGGAAACGGAATAAATGGAACATTATGGGATATGTTCACCAGTTCGTAAGACCCCTGCTGATCAGCTTTTTTGATGGACTTTCTCATAAACGTATTCATCCATAATATACCTGTTGTTTCCAAAGGTACCCGAAATTGCAAGTAGCGTGTTTTCCGTCGGAAAAACATAAAGAACGTGTGTTAGTTCAAATGTTTTCCGCTAAGTGGCTCTGAAACATTCCCGATGTAGAAAAGCCTTCCTTCCTCAGTTTGAGTAAACAGTTTAGAAATCAAAACTTATTTTGCCCAATTGATCATTGTCATATGTTGAGGGTTAAGGAGTGGATAAGGAGAAACTTGTATATTACATTGCTCACACAAAGGTACTTACTGGTAATACCTAAACCACAATTCCTGAATGAGGAACGAACCACCCGTGGTATACACCCGCAAGGGATGATTACTCACATCAGGAGAAAGAGTAAGCACCCTCACCGTGAGAAGTTCAGGGGGCTTGCGGATGCGTATGTTTGCGCTATTTTCTCCCATCCTGAACTGACACATGACAGTCGATAAGACACAACCCCTTAGTATACCGAGTTTTTTCCCTCTTCCAGGCCCAACAGCCACAACGTTACATAAATAAGGTTGGATCTCATTACACTAACTCTCGCGTCTCCTCAAGCTCCGGCGAAAATGGACGGATTTCCTACAAGGATTTATAAGCTGCTCAAGTCATACCTTTTACCTAACTCCCCTTCGGATGTGACCTTTTACAAAGCCTGGTTGCCAGATAGGCGTCTAATCAGGAGATTAGATGGCTACTGGTTATGTCAACATGTTATATCAAGGCCACTTGGCGATAAATCAAAGATAATGTAAATCTTCCAGTCTAAACCCCAATTTTTGAATGAGCGAGTAGAGTGTTTTGTAGAATTTCTTCAGAACATATTTTTGAGTAAAGCGAGCGTTACATTCAGGCTTACGTTCTCGCATGATTTATTATTAGTAGTTCTTGATATGAAAGTTGTAGAATTGGGTTTGCAAAAGCAAATCGAGAGAAAAGACATAATTGTTTCATATAGTTTTGGACTACTTCATGTTACTGCAAAAGGTGAATAGTATGGCCCAAGAATGACGCAATACGGCCTCCATCAACAGGGGATCCTATCAACACTGATAAGAAGAGGTAAGCATTTCCCAATACGCTCATGATAGATAATGCTGTATAGGTAATGATATCAATGTATGTAAAGATAAACTTCCAATAGTAGTCCATAATTTATGCATTTTCTTGATTGAAAAAACAATCGATTGAGGTCTGCCAAATTTACAAACGGTAACATCTCCTTGTTATACGATAGCCACATCTTCAAACATGACGAATCAAAAAGCGCCTTGCTATATTTCCACTCACTCTCTTCCCGTGAGCAATGAAACTTCAAGTTCGAGAGTTCAATTGGTAAAAATAAATGCCGGAAATAAATTTTATTTCCGGCTACAAGGTCGTGCTGCATTTTGGAACTCCAATATATATATATATGTGAACGATAAACTACCAACTACTACCTACTTGGGCCTACCAGAATTGGTCGTCTTGCGGTTCACCCTACCATTTTGAATGTTGGAGGGAAGACTCTGACTTTGACTTGAGCGGTTGTTTAGTCGCCATCTTGGTGTTAAGAAAACCAGTTGCCTTATGGTCATTGAGTTGTCAGGGAGTTCCGCTGCCCATTTTATTATTACAAGTTATTCAATCTATCAATTACAAGTCGTTCGATATCACTTATTGTGTCGCGTTTCGCTTATTTCACGTTTCACGATATCACTTTGTGTTGGAAGTGTTTATTTCCCGTTTAGTTCAAATCAGAAGTGGGATGAATATCCACGAAGATCACGATGACTCGGAAAGAGAGGACAATGGAGAACCCAGTACTCAAGGTGACGCGGCCTGTCGGGCCGGAACTCCGGAACTTGTTGGCAGTGATTCAAGGGATCGCATTATCTCGATCTTGGAGATTCAAAATCGTCAGATGATGGAACAAAATCGCCGACTAGAAAATATGCTCAATCTTGCGCTGGCACCCTCGTCGCGTTCGGTTGCGCTTGGACAGTCATGCTTTTCCTGCTCTGGAAAAGGCCACTATGCATCCAGCTGTCCAAAGAAACAGGATTATCGTCGGAAGGAGCCAGGAAACTATCAGGCTGGTGTCAAGCCCATGGAGAAGAGTGTTGGATTAAGCCAAATAAATCCTTCTGGCACATAAGGGTAAGCAATATTCTTACCACTTTGATTCTGGTAGCGAATGCTCTCTACTTGGTTCAGAATTATGTCGGAATTTGAGGGTATGAAAAAATCTAAATCAATTGTATTGCATGGATTGGGAGCCTCTACTCTCAAATGTACTTCTCAAATGGAAGTACAAGTGACAATCAATGACATTGACCTGAATATTATGTTTTACTTGGTGAATGATAATCTTTTGCCTTATCCTTTGATAGTTGGCCGTGAAATTTTGTTTCCCAATTTTGAGATGGTAATTTCTAAGGAAAAGTGCTCATTGAAATTTAAATCGGTTAGTGAGCCACCAAAACTCGTAAATTCGTCTGCAGTTCTGAGTAGTACTGATGATCAATTTGAAAATTCTTTGAATAATTTGTCACCACATGAATTGGCCAATGTTGACGAGTTTCTCGATGACTTTGATATAAATGTTGACAAAAGTATCCCCTCAAACTTAGTGGTTGGATGTGCTGAAAAACAATTACAGTTTGACAAGATCAGAACTGATCTACCACCTGACAGTAGATCTGACTTGATGACAATTTTACAAGTATCGTGATTTTTTCATGTCAGGTATTCCTAGGACTCGTATTACGACTGGTATGTTGCAAATCAGACTGTCAGATCCTCAAAAAGTTGTTTATCAAAAACCTTATAGAATGAGTCCAAAAGAACGTGAGATGGTTCGAGTCAGGGTAGCCGAGCTGGTTAAGGCGGGGATCGCTCGTCCTAGCAAGTCACCATTTGCAAGTCCAGTTTTAATTGTGCCTAAGAAAACAGGTGATTGGAGAATGACTGTAGATTATCGCAAATTGAATGCTGTGACCATACCTCTTCGGTTTCCCTTGCCATTTATTGACGACCAGATTGCACGGCTACGTGGTGCTAAGTTCTATTCCCAACTTGACATGCTTTCAGGATTTTATCAACTTCCCCTACATTCAGACTCAATAGAAAAAACAGCGTTTATAACACCTGATGGTCATTTTGAGTTTTTAACGGTACCCTTTGGGCTGAGAAATGCCCCTAGCGCATTTCAAGATGCTGTGATGACAGCTTTGGGTGATTTAGCCAACACCTATGCAGTTGTGTATACAGATGATATTTTGGTCATAGGTGAAAGTAGTGAGGAAGCACTTGATCATTTAGATAAAGTTCTGACAGTGCTAACAGCAAAAGGATTTTCCTTCAATTTGAATAAATGTTCGTTTCTCACAACCAAAGTTACCTATTTAGGTTATGAAGTTCAAGATGGAGAAATTCGCCCCAATTCACAAAAAGTTGACGCACTCAGGCGCGTGCCCCCTCCTACTGCCATAAGGGCGCTAAGATCCTTTATAGGGCTTGCTACATATTTCAGAAAATTTATTAAAAACTTTTCAACTATCATGGCACTTTTATACAGACTCACTGCTAAGTCTCATATTGATGGTAAGATTACTGATTGGACTGATGAATGCGAAGATCCAAGACAAACTATAATTTCTTTGCTTACCAATTCCCCTACTCTCATGATTTTTGACTCAAATTATCCCATTCAACTACACACTGACGCCTCCTCCATTGGTTACGGTGCAATTTTATTAAATATTGTGAACAAAACCCCACGACCAGTAGCGTACTATAGTAAACGGACAACATCTGGAGAAGCCAAGCTCCATTCGTGTGAGTTGGAAACAATTGCATTGACCAAATCAGTGAAACATTTCCACAACTATTTGAGAGACCATCATTTTACAGTTGTCACGGATTGCCAGTCTTTGAAAGCCACGCAAAATAAATTGCAACTAGTTCCTTGTGTACAAAGATGGTGGGTTTTCCTACAAAATTACGATTTTACAATTGAATATAGACCTGGACAAAAGATGTTACATGTAGATTTCCTTTCTCGAAATCCAGTTGCAGATTTGGAGCCTTTTATTGATGTTCAGTTACCTCTTTTTACCTCTGACGTTTCCACTGATCTGAACCCTCAACCCAAATTTGCTAATAGTAAAATTCGTCCTCATGGACGTAAGCGATGTGGTATCACAATTAATCCTCATGAAGCCCCTACTTGTAAGCAAGTGCTAGCTGTTTCTATCTCTACTGACTGGTTGTTGGCTGAACAGCAGAAAGACCCTTTTATATCAGAGATTGTTACGAAATTAAGCTCTGACGGCATTGATGATGATATCAGGAATACATACGAAATTAGATCTGGCATATTACACCGAAAAATTCAAAGAAATTCACGCACCCTTTGCCTGCCAATTGTTCCCCATTCGTTACGATGGTCCATAGTTGATAACGTTCATAATTCCATTTTCCATCTTGGATCAGAGAAAACACTAGAAACACTTTACAATTTCTATTGGTTTGAACACATGGCTAGATTTGTTCAAAGGTTTGTTGACAATTGTGTTACGTGTAAAATGGCTAAAAGAGTGTCAGGTGGTGCTCGTCAAATATCGTTACACCCCATTGAAAAGGTGGCAGAACCTTGGCACACTGTTCATCTTGACTTATCAGGAAAATTAAGTGGGAAGAAGGATACACGCGACTACTTGTTTGTTTTTATTGATGGTTTCACTAAATATTGCCTTTTGTTTCTTACACACAAATTGGAAGCAAAAAACGCAATTCTGGCTGTTCGTTCAGCTATTTCCTTGTTTGGTCCTATGGCTCGCCTGGTAGTAGATCAAGGGCGTTCATTTGCATCTAAGCATTTTCAGGACTTCTGTTCTGAGTTACAAATTGAGCTACATTTCATTGCTACTGGCTCTAGCCGAGCCAATGGGCAAGTTGAAAGAGTTATGGGTACGTTAAAAGACATGCTTACTGTTGCTGAGATGGATCAGCACAATTCATGGCAGGACTCTATTGGGGAGATTCAGTTGACTTTAAACACAACCCCTCATGCTATCACTAAATTATCACCTATGGAATTGATGTTTGGAAAAGTGTCTCATCCAAGTTCTTTAATAGTGTGTAATACTGGTTTTAACACCCACAGTGATGCTAATTCTGATGCTGATATCCCTAAGTTGAGAGAGCAAGCGTCTACCAGGATTTCTAAACATTCGGTGTATAGTAAGACATTGTTTGATAAAGGTAAAGCAAAAGTACAACCATTCAAGGTTGGAGATTTGGTATTGTTAAAGCAAGACGAACGAAATCTTGTAAAACTTGACGCAAAGTTTAAAGGTCCTGTTAAGGTGACGAAAGTCTTACCTAATGACCGTTATGAACTGAGGACAATAGACGGGCGTCGTACCTATAAGTACGCGCACGATAGGCTTCGTAAAGTGCCTGATGCAGCTGAGATGAGCGAATTTGCTATTGGTTCTTCCAAGAATTCCTCTGAGGATGATGACTAGCGTCAGCTTTGCTGATTGGAGTGTTCTGGGGGTGGCGGTGGTTGTGCTGGGCGGAAATACAGGGAGTGGATTAACTTTTCGCTTGCGATGTGTCTGCTTCTCTGTTTATTTACACGTGTCGCTTAGCGCTGTGTCTGTTCTCATGGTGCCTCACTTTTCGCTTGCCGATGTGGGTGCTGTGGGGAGAGCCTCTGCTCAGTGCTCCTATTTCCTCCCATAGAACTCCTCCGTTGTGCCTTATATGGTGTTGGGCTTGTTGCCCCTGTGTTGAGTTTGGCCTTGCTTTGGGCAGGTCATTGTGAACGCCTTGGCTATGGTTGCCGGCCGTGTTGTGATCATCGATGTTATTTGCTCATATACTTACTCATCTCTGTTGTTAATGGTCTTTATGACGTTCATTTTGTCGCAATTTCTGCGCCTACTTTGACTAATTAGAAGGTATGCGTACCTTCCTCCCTGTAAATGTGTGGTATTGACATTCTTTCACACTGATCTCATTTCTCTTCTCATTAATGTGCTTTATGCCTTATGCGCCTTTCCTTGGGCTTAGGCCCTGTGCTTTGGTCCTGCTGTAAGGACTAATGCTGTGTTTTCCTTTTTCTGTTTTTTCAAGGGCCACCCTGATTGCAGAGACGCAATCCCGTCAGAAAGGCCGTGTGAACGATAAACTACCAACTACTACCTACTTGGGCCTACCAGAATTGGTCGTCTTGCGGTTCACCCTACCATTTTGAATGTTGGAGGGAAGACTCTGACTTTGACTTGAGCGGTTGTTTAGTCGCCATCTTGGTGTTAAGAAAACCAGTTGCCTTATGGTCATTGAGTTGTCAGGGAGTTCCGCTGCCCATTTTATTATTACAAGTTATTCAATCTATCAATTACAAGTCGTTCGATATCACTTATTGTGTCGCGTTTCGCTTATTTCACGTTTCACGATATCACTTTGTGTTGGAAGTGTTTATTTCCCGTTTAGTTCAAATATATTTTTACCGTTATTAACATCCAGATTTTTCTGATACGCAGCCGAAATTTAGACGCAACCCTCAAAAACGCCCCTAGCTCATCACGACCGTTCATTTGGATATTTACTGCCAGCAGTAAGGATACGAAGAAACAAACAGACTTGATCAAATTATTTCAGAGTGCAATTGGACATTTTTGTATTGAAGGACAACAACAGTTACTGTTTTCTTCTCAAAGGTCGGAAGCATTAATTCAATATCGACGGGCTTCTATCCTATAAGAATAGCATTTGAACGATCCGTTTTGTGAGACGGCAGACCTCCGATTTCACTAGTTGATCGTATTGGGATTAAAAAAAAAAAGAAGAAAAAAAGCTGGCAGGAAGCCATACTAGAGTGTATGGCCCTTGATTGCAGGTTCCGTTAGCTGAATATTCGTTGGAAGCTCTTGTCGGCATGGGGGAAAATTGAGTTCAATATTAAACTAAGCAGAATATTTACGAAATCGGTCACACAATCGAAAATTAGGAATTGGAGTGGTTGATAGAAGTGACTTCATTAGGGCCGAAGTACCCTTGTTTGTTGAAGTTTGTTCCCATCCAAGGGAGTGCCTTTTGTAAATTTTGTCCCCCTCCACCAATTAGGGGGGAAAGAGTAATTTGCAGCAATTTCAAATGGTCATAACTGGTTGTTAGGTATTTGAGATGTTCTTCATGGACATCATGTTCTTTATTGGAAACGTTTTACATAAAACCAATTATTTCTTCGAAAATTCGCTCTTATAGACATGCTGCATGACTGGGGATTTTTTTTTTTTTTTTTTAGTTTCATTCTGCTCACTAAACTCTTCAATTTGACATAAAAATTAGCTTCCTAAAAATAAAAACAAAGGAGTTATGATGGTTTTTCTATTTTCAATGATAACTGCCGTAAACATCAATCAAAATTGGTGCTGTTGGTCCTAAAATGTCCGTTGGGATTTCCCGTATATGCTGAATGATTTTGAACTAAATCTGAATCGATTTGGGTAATCCACAGCCCAAAATAAGTGAATGAATCCAACATCTACTAATTTCCGAAAACAACAAAGTTGAACGGTGGTCAGAAAAATTATCGTAGAGTTGCGCCTGTTTAAGAAACGATAGGAAATTTAATGGGCTTTAGAATGAGTGTCCCACACTTTGTCACTTTGAGTTATTCCCGGTTTTTGGTTTAAAATCGTAGGTTTTACGTTTAGCAAACTTTCCCCTAATCTTTTCCACACCAATTGCGAGTATAATGACTCATAACAAGAAAATTTTTCATAATTCCCAAGGAAAAATTCAACAAATTATCAACAACAAAATTCTTCTTTCTCTAATTCAATTTTTTTTTAAAATTCGAAGTTCTTTTTTTAATTCAAACATTTATGAATATTTTGATGTTTTGAATTTTTGAACCATCATCATATTGAACCACCATCATATTATGAAAGTATAACTGTATCAATGCAAAAAGATGTGATATCCCCACAAAACAACTCCGTTGTAAAAACTGGCCCGCCAAAAAACTTCCGCAGCCGCAAAAAGGAATGATATCCATTTTGCCCGCCAGCCACGTATGTAGGATGCTCGGTGCTTCACACCTCGCTGTTGAGTGTGCATATAGAAACCTGATCCTCCTACCCCTAACCACCACCACCAATGTTTTCCTGTTCCCTGTTTTCTTCCCACAACCCCCCTTTCACCTTCCTGTTTGCCAGATGAACAAGCCTGAATTGGAGCATAACTTCACTGTAGTTGTACCTCCACTGATTACTCGTGACCACCAGTAAATTTTTTATAATTCTTGGACGCCTTGCATTCGCGATGTCAGCCAGCCTGAAAAGGCTCATTACTTTACTGTTCTACAATCACTAAGGGCCGGTTTCACCAATAAACCATGAACTCGGTTAATTGGAATCCTAGTTCAACGTAACCGATGAATTGATCTCAGATCGAAAAGTTCTGGGTTTCACCAAGTTAAACGAGGTTCTAGGATCGGCTTCACATTGAACTAAGATCAATGAATACCAAGTTCGAGCAGCTGTTAATCCTCGGTTTGAACTCCGATTGTGAAGGCAGGGGTCTGATTATTCGTTAGTTCGATGGTTCGATAAGGTGATAACGAGGTTATATTGCGGGTGTCTGCTGTTTTGATGAATGCAGGAACGAGAAGCCCAGCTTTCCGTTTCTGTTTTTCGGGCTAGTGGGTAGCTACGTATTCGTTTCCTGCTCCAGTTGTTTTCGGACGTTTTGTTGTACTCGTACTGGAATCAAAGTGAAAGATAGAACCTTCACTGCTGGTGAGCGCGTACTGCTCGCTTCGAATTGAAAATCGAAGAAGAAAATTCAATACAAGCACCGCTCTGTTGACTGAAAATTTGAAAGGTACTGAAGTGAACCTAAATTTCGGTGTTGACGAAAAGTAATTATCGATCTAGTTCAAATTTTTGATAATAAAGTTGTTTAATAGTTTGAATAACGTTGCTTCATTTCATCACCACTACATTACTTACTAGGGCATTATGAAAATGCATACCCACATTCATGACAGGACGAAAAGTTGTGGGAGCCTATCCAATTTTCATTACTGATGTAAATCCTTGAAAACGGAATGTAACGTAACAAGTTAGGTTTTTGCCTTGAGCAAGAGAGAAAGATAGAATAAAGTTATATTAAATATAATCAAATTTTGTCATTTTCGAGGTCTTGAAAAAAGGCTGAAGTTTGGTTTTCTTATGAACCTCATTGCAATTTTCCAGAATATTATTCATTGAATTAGAACGTTATAAAAATGAAGACAACACCCGTTATATTTAAAATCATTGATTGGTCATTCGACCAACGTAATTATCAATTAGCTGTTTGCCTCACTGCCCGAGACATTGTTGAATGGATAAGCGGTAGGGAAAAGTGAAGTTGAACCGAGTTTATCCCTGTTGACTGGCTGAAATCGAGCGTTCAATACTGAACTCCCGGTTATCTGAGTTCAGGGATGAACGCCCGTGATGAAACCCAACCTGACGGACAATCTCCGATCACGAGTTGAATCGCGATTTGAACCGAGATCAACTCCTTCGTTAACGTTGGTGAAACTGGCCCTAAGTACTCATCACCACCACTACTACATGTATCATCTGAATCTCAGAAGCTAAGCTCCCGCCAACAGCATTGAAAGAAGCGAAAAGCTCCCTATAGGTACAACAGAGGAGGGTGAAAGGGGGGTTGTGGGAAGAAGACAGGGAACAGGAAAACATTGGTGGTGGTGGTTAGGGGTAGGCGTATCAGGTTTCTATATGCACACTCAACAGCGAGGTGCAAAGCACCGAGCATCCTATATACGTGGCTGGCGGGCAAAATTGATATCATTCCTTTTTGCGACTGCGGAGGTTTCTTGGCGGGCCAGTTTTTACAGCGGAGTTGTTTTTTGAAGGATTTTTAGTACACGATCGAATACGCGTGTACAAAATCTACAGTGACAGCACATCATGGGAAAGCCTGGCCACGTGAAATAATAATGTTATATAGTCACGTCAATTAGTTGAGATCCAAACACTGGTATAAAGGAAATAAATTTTCAGCGTTGAAGGGTAGCGACATCCTTCACGTTAGCGAGGGTGAAGTTGTAATTATTGTAGATGTTGATAGAAATGAAGATGGTTTTTATTTTATGTAACCCCTAGTATTGTTCCACCTTGAGGCTTCGTGAATCGTTGGACATATTTTAAGGGCATCCTTCATCTAGAAAGTCTTTATCAGGATGGTATTGAAAGGGCGTTTAGTCGAGTCCCTTCCACCTACCTCTCCATCATCACTATCCCAGTATTCCGATACCTGATGGTCAAGCCCCGGAATCTCAAGAGGATCAACGAGTCAGCCGCTCAGTAAGCGAGGTGAAAACTATGGGGAGTGCGAGTTGGGGCGGGATAATACGGGTAGAGGTACAAAGCTAGTAATCTCTTCCAAGCCCCTAGCCCGAGGCAGCCCACCTCCCAACCTATACTCAACAACCCATCAATCCCACCTTCTGGACTCGTCCGCCATCACCCGTTGCTACTACGATACTTATTCTTGTGCCCGCGCTCCGTTTCTATTGGCCTGGCTGATTTAGCTGATATAGTGGAAGAGGAATCAATATTGTAAGCCGTTTCCTACAGTAGTTCGGGGAGGTCTAAACTCTGGTATGGCTCAAGAGTTGGTAAACACTTCATTCAGGGCGTTTCCTTCAACCGTTACCCTCACTCATGATGACATCATGCCACCTCACTAAACAGCCACTGGGTTCGTTCTAAACTCGACCCATTGAACTAAAAGTTAACTTTGCGTGGGTGTTGACGGCAGAAGTCAGAAATGATCTTAGATTAATCTATATGATTAATCCTTAGAGTATAATATTATCAGTTAATTATTAATATTATTAGTTTATTATTTTCGTCCACGGCACATTGCCCAGTTAGCACCTGCATCTTGTAGAGGACATCACTCCGCAACGAATAGGACCAACCGCGCAGTTTTTTGGCCGGAACATAACGGAGATTTAATTTTTTTGGTTAGATTAATTATTATTATGAATTATCACTAACAATTAATAATTTTATCAAGTACATAGTGAAAATTATTATAATTTATTGTTAGGTATTATTAATTATGATTAATTAATCTAGGAACGCGGTAGCGTTCCGCCCCGCCAAGCAAAGAAGTTGAGAAAACGAACGGTGCCGGTGTATGTTTACCGGACGTCACGAAACGCGTTTTCGAGGTATCCATATCTCGGCTCCTATTTGACCGATCAACTTGAAAATTAGTGTGGGTTCAAATTAATGTATATTAGAAAGCCCAGAAAGTTTCAAATCGATAGGTCTAAAGGGAGTCGAGCTACATAACTTCAAAAACCCGGTTTTTCGGCCTTAGATTGTTCTTCTCCTTCTCCTTCTCCTTCTTCTCCTTCTTCTCCTTGTTCAGACAGGCAAGGCTGGAGCCTCTCCACGTTCACCGATTGACTTGAAATTTTGAACAGAGCTTCATTTAACCTTGAGACAGAGCCTTATATAAAATTTAACCCATTATCTCATCCCAAAAAAGTTTTAGAAACAAAAAAACAGAAACCTTAGGAAAATTCTGTCCACTTTGACGAGTCTACAGCCTGGGTAAAAGGACCAATCGACTTGAATTTTTTTACATACCTTCTTTATAGCATGGCTCAGTGCCATTTGAACGAAATAAGCCATTATCTCAACCCAAAAAAAATTAGGGACAAAAAAACTGAAATTTAGGGTAATTTAGGCTAATTATGGCCATATCTCGGCTCCTAGTAGACCGATCAACTTGAAATTTGGTATGGATCTTTTTGGTGTGAATAATAGAAAGCCCTGAAAGTTTCAAGTCGCTAGGTCTAAAGGGAGCCGAGTTATATAACTTCAAAAACCAATTACCATGTTTTTCTACTTTTTTCAGTCGGTCAAGGCTACAGCCTCTCCACCTTCGCCGATTGACTTGAAATTTTGCACGGAGCTTCGTTTCAAGTGTAGCAAGTGCCTTTTGAAAGATTCAAGGCGATATCTTTAAAGGGAGCCGAGTTATATAACTTCAAAAACCCGGTTTTTCACCCTTACCTGTTCTTCTTCTCCTTAATCAGTTAGGCATTTCCACCTTCACGGATTGACTTGAAATTTTGCACAGAGCTTCGTTTCAACATCAGACAGTGCCTTTTGAAAGGTTTAACCCATTATCTCAACCCAAAAACTTTTAGAAACAAAAAACTGAAATTTAGGCTAATTTTGGCAACTTTGACGAGTCTACAGCCTGGGTCACCGGACCAATCGACTTGAAATTTTGCATAGACCTTCTTTATAAAATGACCCACTTCAACAACAAAAAGATGTGATATCCCCCCAAAAAACACTCCGTGTAAAAATCACCCCGCCTCGCAAATATCATTCTTCAGAGGCCGGAAAAAGTCATGATATCCACTTTCCCCGCCCGCCCTTTTCCTCATTAAGGAGCTAAGTATAATGAAAAGCTTAACCACTTCACAAGCACCGTACCCCTTTCGAAATCTCCCCTTGGCGCTATTGCGAGACGTTTTTATTACTTCCACAAGGAACTAATACTTATTGGTGGTGGTTAGGGGAAGGAGGATCAGGTTTGTAGTGAAAGTAATAAAAATACTACAAATACAAACTTTTTATACAAGACTTAGTATTAGTTGCTTGTGGAAGTAATAAAAACGTCTCGCAATAGCGCCAAGGGGAGATTTCGAAAGGGGTACGGTGCTTGTGAAGTGGTTAAGCTTTTCATTATACTTAGCTCCTTAATGAGGAAAAGGGCGGGCGGGGAAAGTGGATATCATAACTTTTTTCGGCCTCTGAAGAATGATATTTGCGAGGCGGGGTGATTTTTACACGGAGTGTTTTTTGGGGGGATACGATATCTGGCTGTTGGAATCGACTGGGTTCCTTTGTGCAGAACCTGAATGATAGAGATGATGAATTAATTACAAATAAAATGTACCGATATAATTCTGGGGTTTTTAATACTACGTCGGCAATAATTTTTCTATAAAACAAGTACCTACCAACAAACATTCGAAATTACCTTCATTCCGTAGCACGAAACGTACCTCAGAACAAAAAACTCGACATCACTAAAACCATAAGATGTTCCAAACAGCTCCTTCGTATGAACATTGACCTGTATTTCAACCGTTTGATTCACGATCGTGTTGACAGGCTCAATCTTAGAGCCCTCATTGTGAACGAACGGCTGGTCGTACAAAGCTGTGGATGGTCTTAAAAAATTCTACGGAGTAAACTCTATCTAAATATGAAATAAAAAACATACCGTTTGATGGAAATTTTTCGAGTTTTTAAATATTCAAAATTTCAAAATTCGTTTTGAACCCCTTCCCCTTGTATAACGGAATGACTGACACATTTCGTCTTCAGCCTGTTACTATCAATATGGTTGCTACTCAGTCGTGGATGAAACAACTGGTCGTCAGCCAGTTGAAGGCCAACTTCGTTGAATTGTGGAAATATTCCGGGTTCGAGTTGAGAAAATGGGCATCTAACAAACTTCACATGTTAGATGATCTCCCACATGACTTTAGAGCTTGTATGTTGTAATCGCGCTCACCTGATGATTTTTCTACGCACATCATTGGAATAGTATCGGATCCAATGCGTGATGTTTTTTGCCGCAAAATATCCCTTCTCGACACTGCTAACTCCAAACGTTCTGTGGATCGCACCTGTCGTTTTTTTTACGCATGGTGGGGATCGGGATACTCCATAGGGTTCAGATCTTTCCTCACGGTTGACGGAATACTCCTCTTAACTCGTCATACGTCATACCTCGTTCAGATGTATCAACTGTAGCATTGTCTCCCCGCCTGAATCAACGCACGGAATTGAATCCCTCTCATTTTGAATAGCGACAATAGCTTCGTTCCAGGTCCGACGGACTGTTAACAGAAGTCGACTGGGACATGCGCAGTACGCCCGACCGCTGTTCCAGGTCCCTTTTCCGTCCCACATACACTGTTGACAGCTGTTCCAGGTCGAACTCGTGGTTGACAGCAGTTCAACTGTGGTTGGACGGAAACCAACCGGTCGGAGCGTTGCGGTAGGTAGCTGTTGAACTGTTTAACCTTATGATTTTGAAACCTCCGTCCGATCATTTTCTTTTGATTCGTGTACTCGCGGAGTCAACATCTCTCACTATACTACAGATTCTTGAAAAATGTGTTTCCTATTGAAAATTGAACGACGAATCCGAATATATCCCGATATTGTGGTATAACCTGCTCCCTTCTAGAGACTAACGAACGTGTCCAGGAAATCACGATTTTTTATTTATTTTTTATTTTTTCCCCCACTTCGAACGCTTTACCGTCCAAGATATAGAAGAAAGTGACAGTTCATATTTTTACCCTAAACTTTAAACTTGTCTGCATAGAATAGGAACCGCAACTTTCCAGGCTTACAAATAACATACGTAGCTGTGATTTTTTTTTTTAATTTTCTAGTTTTTCTTCGTGTTGATCAAATTTTACTTGTGAATGAAAAATACATCTCCAATCGACATCATAATAATTCAACTAAGTACGGTGGTTTAAAATGTAGAC
Source organism: Stenodema calcarata (assembly GCA_963920205.1). NCBI lineage: Eukaryota > Metazoa > Arthropoda > Insecta > Hemiptera > Miridae > Stenodema > Stenodema calcarata. Next base: position 3,332,054 of record OY986057.1, read on the forward strand.
AGAGAGAAATGTTATGGCTTCTCTTTTGACCCATAAAAGGGGTTTAGAAATGACCTGAAATAGAAGGCAAAAGACAAAACACTTTCAAATGAGGTAATAAACATGAAAGGTAACAACAAAACTTATGGAAGCAACTAATACAATGTAGGTACCTACGGAATAACATATCACATCACTTCATTCGTGAAATCACTTTGAAAGTGTTGATGTGTCAGGGTACTTTTTGCGATACTCCTTGACAGTCAAAAGCAAATACTGTGTCTGCACTTCGTCATTGGTGAGTACAACGGTGTACAATGTATATGCTCGATATTGGTATGAGGCACCATGAAAGAGTACAACAAAATACTGACCATCGTGAGTATGACTACAAATATCGCGATTTCCTGGACATGTTTCGTTGAATACCCTAGAAGGAAGCAGTTTAGACTCCAAAAGGGGAGTATATTCGTAGGGGATATAATTTGCAGTACATAAGACTCTTCTGGTTGGATACTGACCCCATCCTCACAAGAGTCTTGCTACGACATACTATGTTCATGTTGAGTTCTCAACACACATAGCATGTCGTTCGGTTCAATCTTGACTTCAATGATTCCTTCACTTTCGGATGTGAGGCAGCGAATGTCGGTCTACTGGATAAATAGTTCATCTAGGCGCAGTAGAGACGCTGCGTATTCTCTCCGGAGTTGGAACCATGGAATGACTCCACTGAACGTGAGGGTAAATCAAATAAACCCCTATGAAAGGGGGGCTCGATAGAAGAATGGAATGAAAGTGCACAAGTTCGTAAATGTAACGAAGGATATTTGAGGTTTACAGCAGCTTGAATAATTCACTATCCCCATGAAACAAACGCCCGTAGTAGACACGGCCTACTGTACAAACGCGAAAATCTAAAGCTGGGTTCACATGGTCGCGTAATCGACGTAAGCGCAAAAGCGTAATCGACGTAGGTGGCGAGGGTGGGAGGCGCGTAAAAGCGTTTTACGTCGGTGTTCGTTCACATGGTGGCGTAAGACGCTTAGGTGCGCAAGAGGCCAATGCGCAATGCACCCTTGTTTTCCCGCATTTTTCGTTATTCCGTTGTTTGTGTTGAAAACAGCGGTTTCCCGCGCTGTTTTTTTTTTCTCGAGTATTACCGCGTTGTTTTGTTCTACCCGCCAATTTCATCACACGAAACAATCATAGACACGAAACACGATACACGAGACACGAAATGGTAAACGGTGAACAGTAAACAGTCGCTGGAAGATGTGGGAGATCAGCTGTGACGGATCCGCCATTTTTACGTCGACGTAAAAGCGCAAAATATCTAATTTTTTAGTACGCTCGCGTAAGAGCTCGGCGTAGACGCTTCCCCGCCCATCAACTAGCCGGTAGCCAATCAGGAGGCTTTACGCTCTTACGTTTTGTACGCTTTTACGTCGATTACGCGACCATGTGAACCCAGCTTTAGTTGTCTCTTTGGTCTGGCAGAACACTTTTAGAAATACATTGCAGACACCAGCCTTAGATTTTTATTTACTTCAATCACTTGTATGCAAGAAATTTGTATTTTCTCATGCGGAGTATTAACCCTTGGGAAGGTTCGCACTAATACTCAAATCGTAGTGCGCGGTGTATCTGAGAGATGAAACGTGGTTTTTAGGGTAATTGAAAGGTTCACTCGAGCTTATCTTTCTTTAACAAATGTTATTTATATTTTCAAGAAAAAAATGTTACCTACTAAAAAAAAAATAATTAAGTATCACATTTAAGAATAGCTTTGTCACTATTTTTGAAAATAGGCGTTTAAAACCATATAAACATTCTCAAATATATTTTTATTCAACACTGACTAAATTTTCACGTTTTTAAATTATAAAGCCTACTGTAATGTTACTTTACAACTACACAGTCTTGTTTAGGTAAAAACAAGTGGCCGTCACTCAAGTCCCAAACACTCTCACTACCCGAAAAACCAAACACGAAAGCATGGACTCTCCCTCTTTCTACCAAATGATAGGTGATGGAGAGGTCTCTGCATAGACAATTGAAGCGGTGCGATAAGTGAATGTTTAGTCACAAATATAAACTATTCAATGGAAACTATTCCTTGAACTATTTCCTTCAAGTAAGATATACACTGAAGTAAGCAGGGGCGTTGCGTCCATAAGGCCACTTGGGCCACTGCCCCGGCATCCAGAAACACAAAAAACTCGACAAAAAAAATATGCCACCCAGTTGGCATTCGAATATCGTTCCGTATACTGCACCTAGCATTTTCACGAAGTCAAAGAGTTCTCTCTCTCTCTGTCCCAACCTATGTTCAGCATGGCTGCGGCCAAGACAAGTAACTGGGAAGAAGAAGAAGAAGAACGATATTCGATCATTCTATCAGAATATATCGACAGTAATCGATGTTTTGCAATCGAAATCGAAACCTACGCTCCAGGGGCCGGGGACCGGGTATTGGCATGGAAACGGACACGACGCTTTACGAAGTGGCCTGCCTGCGCATGCTCAGTAGAGTAAAAATTCGGTAAGCCACGCCTCGTTCCGGCCCGGGCCACATTTCCATAAAAAAATCGTTTGTGTTCACAATCGATTCGATCGTTTCAATTCATCTTGTCATCTCAATAGTAAAACTTTCTGTTGAGTATTCAGTTTTCTGCTTAGGCATGGAAGAAGCTGCTTCTTCCATGCTGCTTAGGTTATAATTTTGTATGTTCCCATTTGAATTCGAGCTCCCGTGACAGATTTGGATTTTTTTGTGGTAATTAAGTGCGTTGTGTCCTGTCTGTGGTCTTGTGGATTGATCAACGTCAACATTCACAGATAAGTACTGCAGTGGAGGTTTGTGATATTATCATACCTAGCTCAAGCTAGAGGCAGCTATTCGTTCAGGGGGCATTTGGCAGCTTCCAAACTGCTTGATACTGCAAGTTTTCCGAATTGTTCAAAATGTTTTCCAACTGAAGATTTTGAAAACACGGTCACTGCTTACGCTATCCTAGAATCTCGGAAACTTAAAACTGAATTGGTGACAATTTATCAGAGAACCGATTTTACTCATTTCACAGGGATTTCTGTTGTTTTTGCACAACAATAACTTAGTTGATACTTATTCTGAAAATGAGAAACTACTAACATTATTGATTACAATTCCAATGACTTCTGCAAAAGCTGAGCTTTGTTTTTCTACGCTTAAAAGAATAAAAACGTTTATTCGATCAACTATTACCCAAGAGAGACTTAATGCTTTGACGATGTTGTCAATAGAGAAGGAAATGATTGCTAATTTTTCTGATTTCAATTGCCCCGCCGCCACCTCCTCGTATGAAGCTATAGCTTCTGGTAATCCCGGGTAGGTACTGGTCAGAACTGCTGTGAACACAGAGCTCACATTCTGACTTGCTAAGAGCTGCGGTTGATTAAAATACACCCATTTCTCATAAGAAGACTCCTGTTGGGAAACATTTACAGGTATTTTGTAGAAAAAGCTCTTAATTTGTGTTCCGAATTTGGTGGCCCACCATTTTCAGAGCCCACGCACCGCTACTGGAAGTAAGATATATACCTACTTATTGAATTTCTCCACTATAAAGCATACATGCGCGGATATTTAATATATTGCAGTTAGTAGAAATTAAAATCACGTGAACACGTTTCAAGTTCTAAGGAACTCGATAAAGCTAACGAGAGGAAAAAATGAGATTCACCAGTTTCATCCCACAGTTTTTCGGTAATATTTTTCTTTTTCATTGCCGCTGTAGGGAACAGCCTTGAAAATATATTACCATGGTGAAACAAAGTTAATTCCGGTATTTATATTGAGGTCGGAAGCCACTGGTGAGACACCGCGATAATGTAACTTTTATCATGGGAACAAAAGGGAAGGTTGGTTTGTTTTATTTCGTTTGGGTGGTCGGTGTAGTGGTAAAGGACCGTGAGTTGGAGTTGAATTAAGGAGCAGCTTTGATCTCGGAACTTACGAAATAGTAAAACTTGGTTTCCACATTAGGGATCTTTCCTTCGCGCTCGATTGACGCCCATCGATTTCCAGTTTACTTATCTTCGCCTCTTTCTTCGAGCAGTTATCCTAATGTAACGTTTGAGCCAGGAAATTGCGTCAATCCTGAATCCCAACCGCGACAGTTCTTTTATCCCTGCTTCCCTTTCGGTTTTATTAGGGTGGGTGGAATTGAGTGGATGACCGTATGGGTGGTGATAGCTACATTGTACGCCAATGTTTTGGGATCTTGGCGCCCTATGTGTCTGTGACACCAAGGAGATTGAGAAAACTACTGCGAGCGATATTCAAGCATAGTGTACCTGGGAAATCGGTCTCTAATTAATGCCTCTTGTTTTAGTAGCTTGCATTAGGCCGAATGTTGAAGGTAGATCATCCTGTAGGTCCCACAATAGATGTAATGTTCACCTATACATTTTTTTAAATGTTCACCCAAATTTGTTTTAATGTTTTTTGTAATGTTCACCCATAAATTTTTTTTCACTTAAGAAGATGTTGTTGATTCAGGTAGGCCGTGTTGGGCCCATCGATGTATATACATCGATGGTTGGGCCTCATTTCGCTCTGTCGGTTGTCCTCAGTAATTTGTTTCCAGTGAAAAGGTCTCTGGAAGTGTTCTCTGCGGTTCCCATTCTTTCCATTCAATAAGGGAGAGCTAGGCGTAGGAATGTTGACCGTCTCACAATACATAAACGGGGAAGAGGAATAGTAAAACGCCTTTCAGCGTCGACGTTTTTACGACTTGTGGCCTTCCATCCGGCGTTTTAGGATGGTCCTTGACTTATCCTGATTTATTTATTGATGGTAGTTGTTGAATGATAAAGCAGCGGAGTGTCAATTCTTGAAGACGATCATGTGATATTAACATTTTCCTGAGAGACAAAATAATCTTATGGAAGACGTTAGTAGAATCTGCGTCATCTGTGTGATCAAAGACGCGCTAGGGAAAGCTGATTTGTCAAGATGAGCGGCTTTGACTTTTCTGGATCATTTGAAGAAAATTTGCCCATATTCGTGCAGTACATGTCAACGCCATTATAGTAATTATTTGTTAGATTAAGTCAACGGACGTAACTTTAAATTCGTCAACAAACATGAATATAATATAATAATAATAATAATAGTCCTTGACTGCTTTCTAGCCAACTTTTGCGAAGAATAATTGTTTATGCACTGAAAATCTATTATTTGACTCTTCATAATTCGTATTTGAATACCTGTGTGAACTCTGCGATGGCTGAGACAGTCATTTTATCAAGTGGGCGGCAAGTGCTGATCCCACTTCTGATGTGGGAGAAAGAAAACAATAACTTCCGTTTTCTAGTACTGGTCTTTCACTTCTCCGTCTTTGAGGTCTTGATGCATAATTAAAACGCACTGATTACGGAAAGAACTATATTGATAATTATGATAACTGTGAGACGCACTCAAATAATAACTAAACGCTAATAACCACCTGACGGCGAAACTCCCTGGTCAACGGTCCTCACTGGTCGGCTAGATACACGAGAATGGACTACTGAAGTAAAGGACTTCTCCTACTCTTTCCTTCTTCCTCCTCTGTGCTCAGGGTGCTCCGCTAGACGATCGTATACGATAATCCTGTGAACTCCAACATATATTATAGCTTTTGTAAATGTTATTTTGGAACTTCAGGTAAATTTTCATACCTGAATTCTAACCTGTCATACTATTTCCTGTTCTTTTTCCAGACTAAAGGCTTGTTTTCCTAGCGACAGGTTTTTTGCGCAGCAGGAACCGAATTTGCCTGAAAAACGTCGGCAGGAGCGTGAAATATATTGCGCTGCGTAAAAGTGTTTTCCTAGCGCCGTTTTATTATCTGTTCAGTTGGCGTTGAATTGTATTGAAGGTAGCACGTGTGTGGTAACATTTAGGTACCTACTGCTGAAATGGAGAACGCGATGAGAAAGAGAAATGTAATTGCTGCATTGATAATGATACTTCTTTAATTATAATTATAGAAGTAAGAAGAGTTCATATTAACAAAGAAGAAGAGTTCATGCCTGTTGGTTCAACGACATACCGTTAAGGCCCAAAATATTCTTTAAAATAATTTCGCGCTTAAGAACAGGTCACTGCTGCGCCAAGAAGTACCTCTGCAGAATTGGGAAAGCGAATAGCGATTTGTGCGAGCTCTGTTCTGTTGCTGAAGACGAACAGCATTTATTGATGAACTGCCCACGGTTCAAATCTGCTCGGGAAAAGATGTTCAGGGAGATTTCTCAGACCGTTACCCAAACCTTCAATCTCGATCACATCCTCCGACTTCAAGACGTCTCGCACTACGACGCTATTGTAAAATTTTGCAAAGACTCTTACCTGACCTTCTGAACATTTTAATAGCAAATTTTTTATTTTGTACATATACCTATACAATTTTTTTTTTTTTTAACTTATTCTGAAATCGTGAAGTACGTAGTCTAATTTAAACAGTACACATATTTTTTTATATTTTTCAAGTCTGATATACTTAATTTTTTTCAAGAAAGATTGCAGTAAATTTTGATAGGCTGAATAGTGTATACTGAAGCCAAATAAACGTTATTAAAAAAAAAAAAGTTCATATTAACGAAGAAGAAGAGTTCATATTAACAAAATATGCCACAGTAAGGAAACGTGTGAGTGATGTATTCTCAAACCGCAGAAATGAAGGAATGTTCAGCAGTTTGATCAAGAATCATCTTCTTGGCGATGAAGAGAAATTCCAAAGATACTTTAGACTGACCAGAGAAAGGTTTTTCTTCATTTTGAACATTTACTGAACATTTGAGCACTTTACCGCTTTGGTCATCTTGAAAACCTCGGAAATCGGAAATTGGAGCAACACAAACACTGGAATCCAAATCAATCACGCCAGCGTACTACGCAGTAGACTCCTTCTTGACCAGTCGGGCCAACCGCGTCAACGCAACACGTTCTGCGCCGACGTGATGCGCTCTCTAGGAAAACACCCTCACTAAATTCAAGAGATCCAGTGGTCGACGTTATACGCCTGGCGTATCACGTTGTCAGCGGCGCAAAAAACCTGTCGCTAGGAAAACAGGCCTTAATGCTGGATATCGGTTTCTTCGGTGGATACATAATCATACCGAAAAATTGATAGCTTCTCTCTAAATATATTGTGTGAATCTAAAAAGTTGAATTGTCCTGGAAAAATCGTCATAGTGAGGTTTGGGCGAAAATGAACCTATCAAAATGACTCCAACTAAATTGAAGCACATTTTTAAGAGGTGAAGTAAAGCTAAGTGAAGCAAATTTTCAAGATTCCTGGAGATGATTTGAAAGAGCTGTATGGAGATATCATTCCAAATGACCGGAAAAAAGGTCGAGACTTCCATCATAGTTTCAATTATCTAATACGAATAAATTGGAAAAAAAAATTCATTGAAAAGTGAAAATGCAGGCGATTGACAACAAACTCGGCAAACAAATGAGTCCAAATAGATAGACCTTTCCCAAGAGCTCCAGCTCACGCCTTGACATTGACAGCATAACTTTTCCAGTGTCGAGTCCCAATATTGAGTACCTCTCATCTTTATCATTCACCAGGGGAAACATTTTTATTCTATTTTTAGTCACTACCCAACGTATTTACCACTACTTGATGTTTGGAGAACCTTAATTTTCTTAAAATCGGGTTTTGAAAAATTCAATGCCAAACTAGGGGTATCTCTAGCCATCACTATTCTCAAAACCTGAAGCTTAAAGAAATCAGCTCGGCTCACCGTCATCTTGACTTGCAACCTATGAGTTATCAGTTATACGAGTATATATCTCAGAGTAGATCTTTTTATGTAATGTACATCATATTTAGAGGAATAATAAACATTAAAAAACGTATGAAACACTAGGGCTAGGTAGAAAGATAGCTAATTATATAACTTCCCTACTGTGAATAATTGAGAACAAAATCAACTACTAATCTCCTTCATCTTCCTCTTGCCTTCTCATCTCTGCCCGAAACTGCTCCTCCCCAATGGAAATATTTTTTTCCCAAGCGCGGGACATGTTTTTGCAAAACAGAGGACGTGAAACAATACAATGAGCATAAGAAATAGGGCCACGAGGTCGCAGTTGCCACTGTATCATGTCATATCACCTCTAGAAGCTTTAGGGCATACCAGTCTAACAATACCAGTGTCACTAGCAATACACAGTTCACGTTTTCAAACCCAAATAATGTGAAAAAAACGCACATACACGAAGTACCAGGCGGGGTATATACTTACCCCAACGAGGTTTTTTCAGGAGAACCTAAAAAAAGGTGAACGTACATCAGGAGAGGGTCTGCTCGGGGCGTTGGGTGGAGCACAACTGGAACGAAAGTTACTCAACGCCACGCGTTCATAAACATTGCCAACTCTTGCGCAGAGCAAAAATGGTGTGCCTGGGGTACCTGTAGACCCCACCTGGTCCAAGAAAGGTTAACCATGGCGTCTTGGTCCGGTCCATTGTGAAGAACAAAAAACGATACGTCTAGTCACCATTGGTAGTGTTCATGATGGTAAATTTATTATAGAATGAAAGGTGGAGGACACCCCCAGATTATTACAGTTTGTTATGAATAGCAGTGTAAACAGTAGAATAAGAAAACTTGACACCCGGAAAATTCAAAATACGTTTTTTCAATCTGCGGGTGGAATTACATATGGTTTATACAACAAGGAATGTCGATGCTATTTTTTGTTAGCGAGGCTGTATCCGATTCCTTGTCTGGTCGGATGCCTGAAAAACTGGTTCAAGTTTGATAAAACTTCGTGTAGAAGTTGAGCGAGTGCCCTCGAAAGTCACTGGGGGAAATTGTTGTTGGGGGCACACACTGCAAATTGAAGGGGAGGAGGCTAACTTCAATATTAAACAATGTGATCGCCTAACTCATACGAGGCCTGGTCGGGAGGGCATTGCAGATTAAATCTACCATAAGGTAGAATCTTTTAGAATCTTTAGAATCTACCATAAGGTAGAATCTTTTACAATCTTTAGAATCTTTTGAATGTTTCCCATGCAGTATTAGAATGAGGGCGGGCTCACAGCTGGTAAATCATAGATATCATGCCGGGTGATTAGTAGCAGGCTCAATCGAATGATTGCTGATCTTCGATGAATCTCTCTGAGAAATTCCAACTTTGTTGAGTACATTAGCCATCGTCCATAGTCATCTTGGTTTGCAAGTATGAAAAAGTATTGGGTCGTTTTTTAAAATAATCTGAGACCACCAATGCTAAATCATCCGAGACTGAAGTCCATTTCAACACAGGATGGAAATATTGGAACGGTCTACACTTCCACAAAAACCAATGAAGTCATTTTATTGGCTCAAGCTTTGAGCCGTCATTGTGAACGAATGGTTGATTGTAGGAAGCTGCGGATGGTCTTAAAATTTTTTTAAAAATAAACTTCATCTAAATGTGAACTTAGATCTATACCGTTCCATCTGAATTTATTTTCAAAATTCGTATTGAACCCCTTACCATTGACCTAGGGTTAAGAAAAGTTTCGAGGATCATTGTGGGGTTGGTCCAAGCCCGTAAACCAAATTTCGTAAGTTTAGCTCAACGCTAACTGGGCACGGTTTATGGCGGACGGATGATTTTTCTTATTCGATTTTCTGAATCTACGTGCCTTGAAACGTAAACCAACTAATTTTGAGGGGGGTTACGAAAATGTTTTCTTTGGTAAATTCCAATGGTTCATTATCGAAGATAATATGTATACCAAAACCGAATAGTTTGTTTCAATTTGGTTAGAAAAATGATTCAAATGATTCAAACGATTTGTTGGTTTGTGAATCTGTTTTCAGATTGTTTTAAATGAACCGGATCCTGTTAGTTAAAATGAGGAATAACAGTTTGAACATACTGCGTGGGTATTATGAACAATCTTCAAAGACGAAATTATCAGAACTACTATTTGATCTCACGAGTGTCCAAGTGAAGTTCGCCCGTTCTGTTGAAGGGGGAGTTGGCGATAGGAGAAGCCGAGTGGACGGCTAGAACAAAGACTTGGGCGTTCAGCTGACATGTACAACACATGATGACTTGACAATGACTATGTTAACGAGCACCCTATCAGAAACCCTACCGCCGCTTTCTCAGGAAGGGTAGGTTTCTGCTTTTAACTGCCTCAATTCATTTCACGATAACTTTCTATTGTACGATTCGTACCTATGACGCAGAGTTAAATACTTACTCAATCAACCAAAAAAAAAACAAAGAACTGAGGGTCAATAACTTGGGGCAATGATACTATAACAGTTATACTACTCAAGTTAGTACTGAGTAGTGTTGTACTACTCAAGTACAACAACGATGAACCCGATTAATATTTACATACCGCCAAGGAAACCAAAGCCTAGAAACGAAGGGACTGAGACACTGATTACTCGACGGAACAAGTTGGGTTTTTCAGCCCCCTGTAGCCTGGGTGTCTCGGGAGTTTATTTTTTGTACACCAACTCTCTTTGTGCCTGTGAGGACCTAAATCAAATTTCATCTCTCGGGACTGAGATGTCGGGATTATAGCAGTTTTAAAATCCCTATTTCCCACGTCTTTCGTGTTCTTCTCGTTCTCGTTCTCGTTGTTCATTGACGGGGCTACAGCCCTGCATACAAAACGGATCGAGCTGAAACTTTGTACAAACGTTTGTTTCCATCCAAGGGTGGCCCTGTTGTACATTTGGTCCCCTTGCCCCCATTTTACCCCCGATTTGGGGGGAAATAGTAATTTGCAGCAATTTTAAATGGTCAGAACTTCTTCAAAGTTGGAGCTCTGTCAAAATGAGCTTCCTAGCAAGAAAAACAAAGGAGTTATGATGGTTTTTCTATTTTCAATGATAACTGCCGTAAAAATTGATCAGAATTGGTGCGGTTGGTCCTAAAATGTCCGTTGGGATGTCTGTCTAGTCTAACGTAGTTCCAATGAACCAAGAAGTCGACTAAGATTATAAAACCTACATGCACTGAGTGATCAATCCCAGCCGAGGGTATAAATGAACTTCTTCTTCTGTGAAATATAAAGGTTTCTTCGGCGACTGGATCAATGGTAAAATATGAAGGAAAAAATAGAATCGGTGAATATCTAGCACTTAGTGTAGCTATTTGAAAGCGACATGTGCCATCACTTGGTTATTTTTTGCTGAGCTCTAGTCCGCTAACGAGCATTTGTTCTCGCTATTATTTTGTGGTCATTTCTGGAAGGATAGAAGAGGATTTCCATTTTATATCAAACAGCTCTTTTGGGACCCACTTTTCGGGGTAAATAATTCGATCGGCCGGACCCGCTAGTAGAATCGGGTGGTAACGATAACAGGACAAACTCGGGATTAACGAGAGGAAGACCAGTCTCCGCGGGGTTGATGGTTCCAATTCCTCTACAATGAGTTCGTGTCCCCCGCAACAATGCGACAAACTCCCCGTCACTATCCGTCACTTTCGTCACATCCTGATCTCGGCTTCCGCATCACCATAACAGACACATCTGCATGTCCAACATCGAAATAACCCAGCCGTCCCTAAACGGGCGGTCCAGTGTTTGTATCCCCGTGATAGACAAGCTGATTCAACCATAATAGGTCATAACAAGCTGATTCAACCATAATAGACCCCTGGTCTATAACATTGTTCTGTGTACATATGCTTGTGTCATAACTACTTGAAAAACAACTCCGTTGTAAAAACTGGTCCGCCGAAAAACCTCCTCAGCCGCAAAAAGGATTGATATCCGTTCTGCCCGCCAGCCACGTATATAGGAAGCTCGGCGCTTCGCACCTCGCTGTTGAGTCTGCATATAGACCTAATACTCCTACCCATAACCTCCACCACCAATGTTTTCCTGCTCCCTGTGTTCTTCCCACGACCCCCCCACCATCAGTCACCCTCGGTTTCACCAACTTTTGTTTCCTCTGTTGCTCCTGCAGGGAGCTTTTCGCTACTTGCAATGGTTGGAGCTTTTTGCCAGATGAACTCGCCTGATTGGAGCATAACCTCACTGTAGTAGATGGATTTTGGTTTATTATCTTCGATAATGAACCATTGGGATCGCCCAAAGAAGAAAATTTTTTAACCTCCCCTCAAAATTGGTTGGTTTTTAACCAAAATTTCTGGAAACGTACACCAACAAATTTTGACATGGGGTTAAAAAATTTTTTTCTTTAGGCGATTCCAATGGTTCATTATCGAAGATAATAAACCAAAAATCCGTCCGTCCGCCGTCCGCGGCACTTTGCCCAGTTAGCGATGAGTTAAAATTTTTTTTATGGGTTCCGACCAAACCCACAATGGTCCTCGAAACTTTTCGTAACCCTAGGTCAAGGGGAAGGGGTTCAAGATGAATTTTGAAATTCTGAAAATTCCGAAACTCGAAAAATTCATATGAAACGGTATGTTTTTTATTTCAAATTTAGATAGAGTTTATTCCTTAGAATTTTTAAGACCATCCACAGCTTTGTACGACCAGCCGATCGTTCACAATGAGGGCTCAAAGGTTGAACCTGTCAATACGATCGGCAAACAAACGGTTGAAATACAGGTCAATGTTCATACTAATGAGCTGTTTGGAACATCATATGGTTTTAGTGATGTCGAGTTTTTTGTTCTGAGGTACGTTTCGTGCTACGGAATGAAGGTAGGTTTGTTGGTAGGTACTTATTTTAGAGAAAAAATTATTGCCGACGTAGTATTAAAAACCCCAGAATTATATGGGTACATTTTATTTGTAATTAATTCATCATCTCTATCATTCAGGTTCTGCACAAAGGCACCCAGTCGATTCCAACAGCAGATATTGTATGAATTAATCATAATTAATTATAATTCTTATTAATAATAAATACAAATTATTAATACCTAACAATAAATAATTTATTGTTAGGTATCACCTACCTACCTAGTGAAAATTATTATAATTATTATAATAATTTTCACTAGGTAGGTGATAAAATTATTAATAATTAGTGATAGTTCATAATAATAATTAATCTAACATTTAGGATCTAGACATTTAGACCTAGTGATCTAGACAGAAGGGTGATCTGTACAAAGAAGATAATGAACCGTTGTGTTTCTTGGCTCTTGCGTCCCTAGATTATTTATCCTCGTACAAACGCACTTGATCACTTGAAAAAATGAAATATCAATTAAAGACATAACTAATTATAATTTTCTTCCACAACTCCGTAAGATCATCCAAAATCGTCCAAACGTTATAGATTACATTTTATAAAAATTATAATAATATTGAAATGTAATGTATAACGTTTTTTGTTCTTTTCTGTATGCATTAACGGAATTCAAACTCTTCCACAAATCAAAAACTCTCCATTCTCGTTATATAGTTTGATGGATCGGAGCAGGTATGATTTACCAAACAGGGAGGTATTGTGATTCAAAATCAGCAAGGCGGAACTGGCCTTGCGGGTATTAAGGCTATTAACTGTCTGCAAAAATTGGTATAGCTCATGCAAATAGGACGGGACGCATACCTTCGGTACTGGAAAAAGCTTAGGTTCCAATCGCCTCCACCGGCCCAGACAGCCTGAGGGGGCACAGATACCCTAGAGCCCCCATTTGAACCCCGCTCAACAGGGATGCGTCATATTGACAGTGATCTAAACAGACCTAACCTAACAGACCTAACGGCGACCTAACAGGGACCTCAACTTGACCCAAACCTAATGACTATTGTGTATAGCTTTGGTCGCATGAGTGGCGCTAGAGAATTGCGCAATGACGTCGCGGTGGGTCAATAACAGCCAATACTGGGTCTTAGAATTTGAATGAATTGAACATATCTAGGGACGCTGGAGCGTCCCGCCGCCAAGATAACCGAAGCGACTGACACACGGATTACGCGACGGAACAAGTTGAATTTAAGTTGAATTTTTCGCCCCCATGAGTGTCTCGGGAGTTGATTTTTTGTACACCAACTCTCTAGGTGCCTGTGAGGACGTAAATCAAACTTCAACTCTCGGGACTATGAGATGTCGGGCTACAGCAGTTTTAAAATCATTATTTTCCTAATCACTATCACGTTTTTCGTGTTCTTCTTGTTCTCGTTCTCGTTGTTCAATGACGGGGCTACAGCCCTGCATACAAAACGGATCGAGCTGAAATTTTGTACACCCGTTTGTTTCCCTCCAAAGGAGTCCTTGTTGTAAATTTTGTCCCCTAGCCCCCATTTCACCCCCGATTCCGGGGAAAATAGTAATTTTCAGCAATTTCAAACTAAATATCAATTGATTTGGCTAACCCACAGATCCTCAGTTGCTTCGTTTCAGGGCTTCGGTTTTCTTGGAGGGCCAGTTTTAACAACGGAGTTGTTTTTGGGGGGATAAAATTTAATTGGGAGGAAGGAAGAAAGGACCTCGCGGTCATATTTCTCTCCTGTTTTGGTGAATAGACGCCATCAATCAATCAATCAGTCAACCTCTCTCTTTCTCTCTCTCTATCTCACTTAACCTCTCTTTCTTCATCACAATACTCTTTCCCGTGTTCGAAAACACGTCACCCAAAGGGTATAACATTTATTTCAGTTCAGGGTATTTTACAGAACACGCTATCAACACGGTAAAAAACACTTCTCCAAACATGTAACATGATTTCAATTAGTGACAAATCATATAACAGCTTCATCCCATTCCACATTTCTTTATGGTAAGGGAAAATTTCAGCTTTTTCAAACCGCTATTATATCTGCCCCAGACCACCGCCCGTTATTCTTGTTAGAAGTGAAATGGGTATTTCCCACAAGGAAATTGGCGTTATTAAAAAAGTTCTTGGATAGGTTCTCTGTTTTTCATGGGAAATTCCAGGGCTGCAAATGTTCTGTCACACTCTAGTCCCTCACGACAGACCCATCATGAAAAGTGCCTGGGTCTCACTGACGAAATAATTTCTTGGTTAATAATCAATGGGCTGGATACCAGTTATATTTTCCCACCCCTTCATCAGTGAGAATGTTTTGGGATTTTCAATATCCAAACCAAAAAATGGGAAACCTAAGAACATTAATTCATTTATAGCTGGGTTTGTTTCTGTCACTGTCCTCTAAGTTCGTCGTCCTGCATGCGTACTGAAATTAGTATATTAAATTTTAATCAGTGCCAAGTTTAACCTAAGTTGGCTGGAAACCGGATTCGATAATAGTCACACCAATTATTAAATAGTGGACCCTAAAGTAGTCCCAATCTCGCCGGAAACAATTACATTAGGAACTGTCTGAGTATTCCTAATTGTCAATTAATGAAGGCTTTAGCTTAATGAACACAATCCACTGCGCTGCTCTTTCTGCTGCAGTCAACCCTCGTTTATATGGAGAGACGAGGATTATTGGAGTCACGGATTACCTGAGCCTGTCATCTGCGATCTTCAGATTCTAATAAGCCAATAAACGCCCTGAAAATTTGTGTGGAGTTTATTTGAATGAATGATTACAGAAATCTGATATGAAAAACTGTCCTATCGGAGGGAACGTATTGACCATATGGAGTCATCCGAATGTCAAGATTATCCATCCACATTTGAGGGGCTTGTTAGCAGGTTTTTTTTTCTCGAAAGTTAGATAATATTTCTCATCATTGGACGTCCAGATAGATGGTCGTATATTATCCTTAGAATGCCCAACTCAATTGGAAGAACGCTGGAAATTATTCCACAACAGTTTATCATCTTCTGTACAGATCACTCTTCTGTCTACATCAGTGTCTTGAATACAATAATCCTTCTAAGCCCTATAACTATACGAAAAACACTAAAAATTCTTGACACAACGGTTTAATAGCTTTATTGTGCAGATTAATAATAATTATAATATATAATGTAATATATATATATATATATAACATAATAGTGGAGGTTGTTGTGACTAGGAAACAGTAGATTTCGGGTAAGGATGACCAACACTAGTCGTTGTTATCACACTTGTCAAACATTACTGTGTCGCTATCGGACAATCGGACAATTATCATGATACATGATTAGGATCGTGTTCCACGATCGAAACGTCGTAATAAACCCGAATGATAACAACGACTAGTGTTGGTCATCCTTACCCGAAATATAACATAATATATAATTATTCATAATTAACTCGATATATCTGAAAACTATGTGCTTTTTGAATCAGCTGGGTCAGTGTGAACATTGACCAGATGATTGCTGCAATTTTGAACCCTCATTGTGAACGAACAGCTGGTCGTACAAACCTCCAGATGGACTTTGAAATTGTAAAATTTAAACTCTATTTAAATGGGAACCTAACAACTATAGCATTCCATTTGAATTTTCCTATATGAATTTTTTAAATTTCAAGATTCATTTGAACCCCGTTCCCATTGACCTAGGGTTATGAAAAGTGTTGTGATGTTGAGATTATTGTTCTGTGATAGTAGTTTCTATTCGATTTTCTGGTTCTATGTATTGTGAAATGTAAACCCACCATTCTGATGGGTGGGGGGGTTAAAAATTGATTTTCTTGGTCGATTCCAACGGTTCGTTATTGGAGATAATAAGCCAAAAGAGATAATATTTAGCTAGATTTTCAAGGGTGGGAGCGGATTGTTTCACCCATTAGTGACCTTAATTATTTTTTTTTCGATTTTTTTTGGTGAAACTTTGGATTATTGCTATTAATGGTCTCTAGTTTCACGGAAAAATATTTAAAAATTCTATTTGCCCCCCAACTTAGTGAAATTGGGTGTACCTAAACGGTACCGGTGGACACAGCGACATTTCACCCGAAGTGAAGTGAAGAGCTGAACCTTACGCGAAGGGCTTAGAACAAATGAAAACATGTCTTTTTCATTTATTATCATTATTTTTTTCATGCGAAAATCAGAAATTTTCAATATTGAAAGGAAGTAGGTAAAATAATATAAAAAAAAAGAAACATAATCACACAAATAGGTAAACTCAAAAGGCATTAGTAACTAAAAAACAAACAAAATCAAACAGTCAATACTTAGCAAGATATAAACAGTGCGTATATCGTAGCATACTAACAAAACGATTTTTCCGCATAGCATTGCATACAAGTTCGTTGCGCACATCTGGTTGCTGACTCCAATTATCTCGATTAGTAGGCAGTACCAACTGAGAATTAAAATGCCAAAAAAGCATTTCACTTCCTCAACTGAAAATGGTTCTGTCTGGGCATTTTTTGAAACAGCGTACTTATTACTTTCATTGGCCCATATCTCGTTGGTAAAAAATAAGTCAAGACATTCAACTGGAGATACTGAAAATTTCGAGTAATCCCCTGACGGAAAGGGTTTGCATTTGGGTTGGTGAAAATCTCCTTCAATGAAAAGAGGTAGCTGTTTCCCCTGTTTCAATATTTCCAATGACCATTCATAAAATGAGGATCATAAAATGAGGAAAACTGAAGTCGCGCTACTTGCTACTTCAGCAGAACTGCTTGAAGCAGCAACTGGACTCTCATCGAGCACATGAGATACCTCATTTTCAACGTGAAAATCATGGTTACCTCCGATTCGAATATTCCCAATCGCAATCTCAGCATTAGCACGTAGCTGTACTCCGGGCAAATGGTGAACTTCTGGATCATATTCTTCATTTCCAGAGTCCTCAGGTGATTGGAGTTGAGGAGATGGAGGTTAGGCGTACAGATCAATAGGACCCAACGCCATGCCATCATCGTCTGCCAGTAAAATATCAATGGCATCCTGGACCGATATGTTGGATCTGAAATAAAGAGAAAAAATGGGAAAAAACATTGCCGGGATATAATTTGCTTTCGTAATGAATGAGGAATTAGTATCAACGGTTATAATGGATCCATAGCATCAGAAAAGTAAAAAAAATGAAGTGCCTATTGTAAGCTGATACGACGACTGTATGCAACACAGTAGCTAGAAAGCACTATAGTGCCCATTGGTACCATACGGTACCACTCAGGTTCCAAGCTAGTTTTTACCTACTAAGCCGTTGGAGTGTTCAGTGGAAATGAGTTTATTAAGAAGAAAAACTATCCAAGATAATAAAATGACATAAAAATAGTAAGAAAACTTAAGCAATTGCACTTACCTCAATAAATTCTGCAAGGTGTCGACGTCAAAAAAACTCGCTCATTTTCTACCACACTGAACCGCACTGCATAAGCACGAATTAATAACGAGGTCATAATAATGAGGTCGTCTTGCGTCAGGTTCAACCTTCTCGGAAGTAAACAACATGTTTTTCGATGACAAAAGTTCAAAGTTTAGTTACAAAAGCCCGAAAACCGAGCAAGGGTTCGCTGGTACCGAACGGTACCACCGGTCACTAAAGGGTTAAAATAATACATTCCCATCGCCCCTCGGGTTGATGAAGGATGGTATAAGTAGGTAAAACCGGATCCCATGGGCGTAAAGCCGGGAATACACTTGAGCAGAGGCAGGCCGCGCACCGCACGCGCAGCCTCTGCGCGGCGCGATGCTCAAGTGTGTACGGGTCCCCAACACCGCGGCAAACAGGCTCAGTCTGCCGCGTGCGGTGCGCGGCCTGAGCCATCGACTGTCGGTCCATCAAAGTGAGCACGGACCGCGGCAGGCTCGTGCGGTGCGCAGTGTGGACGGAATTCAGTCGATTCAGAGCAGCGAACAGAGCCGCGGCACACGTAAGTGATAATGTGTGATAACGTGTGATAACCTACCTACCCACATTGAAATTACCTACTAGGTACTCGTTTTGTTATAACCGTTTTGTTAATTATAGGCTCGTTTTGTATAATTGTAAAAAAAAAAGTACGAAGATAATATGGACCGTGTTTTGTAAAAACCAGCCAAGTCGACTTGGCGGCCACATTGAGTTAGCTTCATAGTCTGATTCTGGAAATAGTTCTCCATCGTCTACAGTTATCGTTTTCACGATTTGACTGCCATCGGCTGTAAATTTTTGAAAATAATCAACCATAGACGATGGAGAACTATTTCCAGAATTAGAATATGAAGCTAACTCAATGTGGCCGCCAAGTCGACTTGGCTGGTTGTTGCAAAACACGGTCCATATTTGAGGTAAGTAGTGTACAGCACCTATTTAATTAAACATTTCCTTCCACGCTTTTGCTCCACGCAGCAAGGATCGAATTTTTGAAGAAAAACAAAAGTAAAGTAGGCTAATTTTTTGATTATGGACCTCAGTATTTGTGATTTTGGACCTCTGGGTGCAATCAAAACGGGCCGCGACTACTTGCAACCAATTCAACATCCTACAAACGTGATGAACGGCTCACAAATAATTTTGAATTACATTAAAAATTATTTGTAATTAATGTAATTCAAAATTTTTCTACAAAAATTCGCTGAATCATTAAAAAATATAGTACGCCTGCATGGCTTTTTGGTTTATTTAATGCTACGGAGGCTCACGAGTCCTACTACGGAGGAATCGAGTTTTTACCAGGTCTTATCAAACAATAGGATCTATGACCCTGCTTATTACAAGCTTAATCCGGGTAGTAGAGATTATGATCACGGAGAGGTTTTCTTAACGATTCAAGAACAATAAAAAATAGTAAACCCATGTGAATAATTTGCAACTATCGCTGAATGACACCGTCGATGTCAAGTTTTCCTTCTTGGCCATTCGTTTGATCTTATAACTAACTTTTAGATGTAGAAATGCCCTGTTAACCTTGTTGAAAGTAAATAAATAACGTAAGGGTTTAATAGTGTTTTTTCTATCTGTTATTTCCATTTCATTAAAATTTAATTCACTGTGTGAAAAAGTGCTCATATGATTCGATAGTCTTCACTATCGAACATTTTTATTCGATATCTGAGTAGTATCGAATATTTGTTTCGATACTAGTATCGAGTAATGGTATCGAATATTTTGTGGTATCGCCCATCACTGGACGTAGATGTTGTGTTTCTGCCACTTTTCTGTCTTGATCCGTCGTAGTGGACACCAGTTGCACCGCGCAATGTTGGATCAGGGCTGAGCATTAGGGTGGATCGATTTTGGCAAAAAACAATTTTTTCCTCATTTTTTTATGCAATAGCGAAATTATCTTGCCTTTTCGCCTGAGAAACGCTGGGTAAAAATAAGGGCCCTGACAAAAATTTCCTTCAGGCTCCATAAATCATATGAAATATGCCCTCTTGAGGAAAATCTCGAGAGAACCCCTAATTGCCGCAAACATTTTGCTAGTCCCTCAGAATGCTTATGAAACACAAAAAGTATGGGAACAAAGAATTTCAAATCGTGAAAAAATCCAAAATAGCAGCTGTATAATAATTATACAATTATTGTATAATATTATATTTTATGGAGCCAGTTGATTGATAAAATAATGCGAATGATTCACTCGGTCAGACAAGATCCTTCTTTGAATCAAGCTTGGGATTTTTCTTTTGAGTCTCTAAGGCATTGAATATGTAGACATCTCGTGCTTTCGCCCCACACCCCTTCTGTGACGCTTCAGTTACCAGTTAATGCATCTTTCCACTGCCTGTGTGTGACACGGTAAGGATGGGATGCTCTGGAGCTCTTCATCAGTTAAGGCAGGGCACATTGTTTTGGTCAATTGAGGTTCCAAGACGAGGTCAAGTGCATCAAAGTCGATGAGTTCGGTGTAGTCTTCAGCTTCAAAGTTTATTGTTGGCACCTTGAAGCTCCTTGGCGTCATAGTCGGGGTCTGTCTGGCTCGCTGGATTATTTGAACGGCTTTTTGTTTTACTTCAGAATTACTGTCGAACAACATGGCCATCAGTAAATTTTCTGGGTGAGCCAAAAAACCATCACGTTAGATGACCGGATCAATCACACTCTTCAGTCTGATGGGGTGGTATCATGAAAGGGTTATCATCTTGAATAAATGTTTGGGCCCATCCTTGAATGACGGATTCATTTTGATGGTGAACCACATCGGGTGTATAAGAGAGTCTGCTACTGATCCACTATCCACAGAATTCACAATGTCGAGAAGGTACTTTTGATCAGTTGATAAATCCAAATCCATGTTCATCGGAGGTAAATTCGACGCTACAGGCTCAAAATTAACTACAGGCATGTCCTCACAACTTTCCAATTTTTCCCCAATCCCCCCTGAAAAGTGTAGGGCCCAGTGGTTGCCCCATCCAAATGCCGCAGTAAGTGTCTTAAAGGTAATTCGTTGGTGTGGAGCAAGCAAATCATCCACTGGAATGATACTAAATAATATTTTTCCAGTTCAGCAATAACTCCACCTTTCCGGCCCATATTAACTGCAGTTCCATCACAACCAATGACGCAGAGAGCACTTGTGTCAATCTCGTTGTCTATTATAAATTCGGTAATTGCCTTAACGATCCCAGAAGCAGATCCGCCAGCCGGAGCTGTGTGCCCCAAGAATTTGGAACCTGGTTCTTCCAGCAACGTGATGTGTTCCTCAGTTACGGTAATCATGGACTGTGTGGCTCCTTTTTGAACATTGGTGATCGTTTTGTCTTTGCGACAATCATAAAAAATACTGACAATGTGGCGTTTAGCCCTGACAACGACTATGGTCAACCTCTCCTTCTGACGAGCTCGTCGCAGTTTATTTCGGTCAATCGTCATTTTTGCTTCTATTCTAAAAGCCTTTAATAGAGAAGACCTGAAAAACTCGACCGGGGAACTGGGAGGAAGGAGAAACCCGAGTAATAAGTCAAAGAAGGGTTTTTAGTGAACAAATAAAACTTCACGTGAGGTATGGAACCTGAAGGAATTAATTTTTTTCAAAACCCTTTTAGGGGTGTTCTATCAGGCCTAAAAGGCAGCAAATTTTACCTATTGGAAGTAAGAAAACAAATTGTTGGGAAATCGATCCACCCTACTGAGCATGTGTGCCTCGCTGTAATTTGAAAATTTGTATCGCGGCACATCACATCGCGGCACATGACATCGCGCCGCGCAGAGGCTGCGCGTGCGGTGCGCGGCCTGCCTCTGCTCAAGTGTATTCCCGGCTTTAGAGAGGTGGCATTTTTACGCATGCGCGGACGCCACTATAGCTCCGATTACTGTAGAATCAATGGGGACCATGTGATACCCAACTGCCATGATCTCTGAAAAAGTCATCCAAATCGCTTCAATGGTACCAGGGATATCGACATTCATGAACATTATGGAATCCAGGTTTTCGTATAGATTATGCTAATAATGCTACTGTTTCTCAGCGTTTGAAATTCATAATGTTTCATAAACTTTTCTATTTCGATCATTTGAGAGCCAGTCGCCATACCTCTTTTAAGAATTGAGAACGGAGACGGTACCAAATTTTGTGCCGTTTATACTTTTTTTTTTGAGATTTATTTATTGCAACTGAATATTTTGATACATTTCATCTACCAATATTTCATAACGTTTTCTCTCTATAGGGTAGAATTTTCAGCAAAACCTAGTTCGTGTAGGCAGCAGGATCAATATAATATATTAGAGTAGTTTGCGGGTATAATATATTATTGTTGGTGTGGTAGGTGCGTCCAGGCTGATTGCGGTTCTTCATTATGGTGGGTTGTGTTTTTAATAAAACCAACTTGTAGCAGCCAATATTGGCCATAATAATAATATATTATGTAGACACTGGGTTTCGCTTTCACTACACAACTATTCGCGCAGCAAAATCAAGTCCAGAGGTTCGTTATGCTTGATACGTGTTATACTTTGATGCCTAAACAATATATCGAGGGTGGAGTGGCAACACGGCCACCCTCAAATGGGGCTGAACTACACGGCCTACGTGAGCTCAGATAGTGCTAGTCAACATGGCCTTCCTCAAATAGTGCAGAATAACATGGCCTAAATGTCATTTGTGGGCATATTGACTTTTTTGAATGCAACTCCGTTGTAAAAACTGGCCCGCCAAAAAACCTCCGCAGCCGAAAAAAGGAATTATATCCATTTTGCCCGCCAGCCACGTATGTAGGATGCTCGGTGCTTCGCACATCGCTGTTGAGTGTACATAAAGAAACCTGATTGTACATAAAGATTCCTACACCTAACCGCCACCACCAATGTTTTCCTGTTCCCTCTCTTCTTCCTACAACCCCCCTTCCACCCTCCTCTGTTTCCTCTGTTGCACCTGCAGGGAGCTTTTCGCTTCTTTCAATGCTGTTGGCCGGAGCTTTTTGCCAGATGAACAAGCCTGAATTGAAGCATTTCTTCACTGTATTTCTGCATTACTTCCCTTGGATGGGAACAAATGTGTGTGCAAAATTTCAGCTCGATCCGTTCTGTCTGCTGGGCTTTAGACCCGTCAATGAACAACAACAACGAGAACAACGAGAACGAGTTCGAGAAGAACACGAAAAACGTGAAAAATAGTGGTTCTAAAACAGCTATAACCCCGACTTCTGAAGGTCCCGAGAGTTGAAATTTGATTTACGTCCTCACAGGCACCTAGAGAGTTGGTGTACAAAAAATAAACTCCCGAGAAACCCAGGGGGTGGGCTACAGGGGAGTGAAAACACCAACTTGTTCTGTCGCGTAATCAGTGTTTCAGTCGCTTCGTTTCTGGGCTTCGGTTTTCTTGGCACCCGGCAGTGTCTATAGTTGCAACACGTATATGTTCCCAAAAGTTCAGAAATGAACCGTTTTTTGTGTCTCCTGTAAATTAAAAAAAAGGCAAAACACTTATGCCATGTTGTACAGCACCATTTGAGGAAGGCCATGTTGACCAGCCCTATCTCTGGCTGGCCGTGTTGTTCAGCCCCGTCTTGAGGTAGGCCTTGTTGCCACTTCACCGTCGATATGCGAATTGAATCTCTATTTGGGAGATTACAACACTTGATCTTCACGAAAATACATCACAAGACTTTCACATTCTTGGTATCCATTGAACAGAAATGAACAAATAGAAGAGAACAGGAATGAGAATATATCCAAAATGTTGATCCATATTGAGTGATAGGACTCGTTGGGATGAAGTGGAATATACCGGCCACCTCACATGAAAAGTTAGGGACGCCCTTCTCCATAGATTCTGCCCATACGTCTTACAACTTTTCAGACAAACAGTACGCTTCGCCGTAACTCGAGGCAGCGGGATATACGTCCTACTCTCTGGATGATCATATCACATTGAAATATTGAATTACAGAAACACAGTATTGGCAAGATCTAGGAAAAAGTGAGTTTCTCCCTCCAAGGGCCAAGTTAAACTATTGTGTGATACCAGATTTTACTTCTCTATTGATCACCCTTCTTCCTGATCCTCAATACGAAATAATTAGAGTAATAAGATAGTATATTGTGCTTCCTGACCAGATGACCATCTCCAAGTTGAGGGGGTCTCGTGAAAAGCTCTTCAGTTTTCCAAATCATAAGCTCATTTCGTATATTTATATCTCACAGCTTTAAACAACTTTCTGGTAAACAAATACGCTAAATTAGTAAAACGTATTTTGTGATTCGCTTTAGTGATTGAGTATATATACTTGTATATATATACTTGTATGACCTTCCGAATCTCCTTCATATCATCTGACGCTTTGGAGCGGCGCAACGATTCTGCGGTTTGCTAATTATTAATTATTATTAATTATTAATAACAGCTAATATTGAGTATCGCAACATGACTGCATGGACTCATTCAAAGGACATCTTTTGACTTCACAGTTCATCAACGTTTTAGATGAATGGTCATCGTAGTACCTAACGTCTCATATCTGGAGTTTTCGCCGATGTAGTTTGCAGCACATACTCACCCAATTACTTTCACGAAACGTTGCCACCTGCCACCTCATCAACAATAAATTATTTTGATTATAGAAGATGATTGCAACCAAATCAAGTATATTATGACTCCTCATTTTCAAAATTGAGTAAAATTATAGGTATAAGTTTATTTACATTAACAGGTGGTTACGCAAAAATCGTGCTAATTATAATTAGCAAATATATGTAAGATGCGTCTCTTCTTTCCCTCTAACTCAACAAATCTTTTTTTTTTCGTAAGATGCAGTTTATTATTGAAATGATAAAATAACAGCAAAACTAAAAAAAAAAAAAAAAAAAAAAAAAAAAGAAATAACAATTCTTCTTACATAAAGGCACAAAGTATAACACACTTGTAGATAGAAGGTAGGTACATAGTTTTATATTGTCTACGTATACAATGCCTCACCTGAATCTAGAACGAAACTCGGTTTCTCGAAGGAAATAAAAAAAGAATAGAAATATATAGTACTCGATTACAACTTATACCAAACGTGTGTGCTCTTCGGTGCACCGTCTACGACTGACTGAATCTTATCTAACAATGTTTATAGTAGGTAGGTGAATTCTTTATCTACCTCTAAGATGAGGTTCCACGTTCGACGAATCTTACTTATCTAGGAACGCGGTAGCGTTCCGCCCCGCCAAGCAAAGAAGTTGAGAAAACGAACGGTACCGAGTGTATGTTTACTCGACGTCACGAAACGCGTTTTCGAGGTATCCATATCTCGGCTCCTATTTGACCGATCAACTTGAAAATTAGTATGGGTCTTCTTGTAGTGGATATTAGAATGCCCTGAAAGTTTCAAGTCGCTAGGTCTAAAGGGAGCCGAGTTACATAACTTCAAAAAACCGTTTTTTCGGCCTTACCTTGTTCTTCTTCTCCTTCTCCTTCTCCTTGTTCAGACAGGCAAGGCTGGAGCCTCTCCACGTTCACCGAAAGACTTAAAATTTTGCACAGAGCTTCATTTAACCTTGAGACAGAGCCTTATAAATGAATTAACCCATTACCTCAACCCAAAAAAGTTTTAGAAACAACAAAACATACACTTTAGGCAAATTCTGTCCATTTTGACGAGTCTACAGCCTGGGTAAAAGGACCAATTTTTTTACATACCTTCTTCATAACATGACCCATTTCAACAACAAAAAGATGTAATATCCCCCCCAAAAAACATTCCGTGTAAAAATCACCCCGCATCGCAAATATCGTTCTACAGAGGCCGGAAAAAGTTATGATATCCACTTTCCCCGCCCGCCCTTTTCCTCATTAAGGAGCTAAGTATGATGAAAAGCCTAACCACTTCACAAGCACCGTACCCCTTTTGAAATCTCCCCTTGGCGCTATTGCGAGACGTTTTTATTAATTCCACAAGCAACTAATTCTTGTATAAAAAGTTTGTATTTGTAGTATTTTTTATTACTTTTACTACAAACCTGATCCTACTTCCCCTAACCACCACCACCAAGTATTATACTATTTTATTTAAAGTTTAACCATTGGGTTAGTGCACACCTTGAATTGCGAGGTGCGGAACTTGAATAGCGGTCCATACCACTGCGGTAAAACACTACCTAGTACCCACTTTACAATCATCCGCTCTCGCGAACAACCAATGCATTTCTTGCCTAGAAGCCTATTTCTAGCTTATGAAAATCTATACTTTCTATACGCTCCGTATCTACCAGACATTAGTTGACTTACTATTGACTTGTAAGTATATTATTATACAAATCATAAACCAGCCTTGAGACTGATTATTCCTGCCAGGGTATCAAATGAATTGCGGGGCCATTATTCTGGCTGAATTTTTCGGTATCGTCAACAACATAGAAACATAAGTAGTGAGGAGTCACACTGCTTTCTTTATGTCTGTATTAACTCAAAGTGGTGGATACTACGGGTCGTACAAAAAAGGAAAGTTGTATGCCTCACAGTGCGGTTTTTCAAAGATTGATTTGGATACCGAAGGAACGAGAACTGATGCGGAAGAAGGAGCAACTTGCATAGGGACCTCTACCAAAATGCCGTTTATTACATGCATTACCGAACCCGAAGAGTCAGAGAAAATATCGAAGTCATCCAGTCAAAACATTGAATTTCCCATTGTGAGAAATGGATTTCGTTACAAAAGCTAATTGCTAATTTGAATAAAGATTGTAAATACTCAGCTCGTATAAAATATGGAGTTTCTCAGTAGTAGTCAGTACAATTATATTGTTAATTTGATGAATTATTTTGGTTCTTGTTTACTTTGGCGTAATGGAAATAACAAGTTATGATTTTCTAGTAAATCGTTACATATGCTTGATCTGTCTAGGTTCCTCTTGGGGAAAACTGGTCTAGTTATCTGATTCAATACCTACTTATTTCGATACAGTTTTAAAATAAACATAATCAGAATAATTCTTAATCAGGATAATTCACAATTATTGTGAATTTCGGGTTTTCTAAAGTTTAGAG
Organism: Stenodema calcarata; assembly: GCA_963920205.1. NCBI lineage: Eukaryota > Metazoa > Arthropoda > Insecta > Hemiptera > Miridae > Stenodema > Stenodema calcarata. Next base: position 3,359,223 of record OY986057.1, read on the forward strand.
TTTACTGTCATGTGTAATCTAGAAAATATACATTTGGTTACCTAGTCTCATTTTGGTGATTGTGGATGTACAATGAATCTGTTTATAACCACTGATTTCTTCTCATGGAACTAAACAATAAGATTTTGTTCCGAATTATGGGATATTATGTCAGATAACCAGGTAATTAAGGGATTGTCATATCTACTTCTAGCTGGTATGAGAATGGTATTCACGCAATTTCGGTACCTCGTTCAAATGAATCACCTACTCATACCATCGATTTTGATCACATCAATTTATTTATCTATCCTAAGATCCACAAGAGCAGGTTGTTTTCAAATAAATACTAGTATCATTATAAGAGTACATTCACTGTGGGCATTATATGGAAAAAAATCTCTTGTCAAGAAAAGCGACACTGTTGGTAGGTGAGGATGGAAACGTCAAGCAGGCGGTGCCGCCCGAGCAAGAATATTGAGGTGAGCCTATTCATCAATCTTGGTTTATCTCAGCTTTCTCCTATTGTGGTACAGTGGTTCCACAATCCAATGAGAACATTTGAAAAATGTATCACAGGGGTAATGACCCAAGAAAAGAGACATGTCAGTCAGCGTTCTACCAGCTGGTTCGCTTGGGTTTCCCGTTGTACCCAATATCGTAGACCACCGATGGCCTAGTTGAGCGGAACCAGTGAATCTTACAATGCCGATCAGCCATAGCCTCTTATGAAAATTCGAGAGCTTTAGACAAGAGTTGAATATTTTAAATCCGCTATTCGTCCTATCTCGGGCCGAGATTTTGTTCCAATAGTTATAAACGTTATGAGAATGTCATGCCCCCGAAATGTGTGCCGTTGACATTTCAACTCATAAAATCCAAGAGTTTTATCTAGGCTAGAATTAGTTCTATTTGCACCTCCGGACCTGATGCGTTGACGCCGCTCCCTTGCACCGTCGTGAAATCAAAAGCTACACAGCAAATTTTGATGGACCAGCAGGCATACGTTTCAAATGTCAAGGCATCAGACTAAAATACCACGTTTTTTGTTATCGACGTAACTATACAGCCAATTCTGATGGTATCATGACTACCTAGATCCTGAAATTTGCAATCCGAAATACCCTTTTGGAGGTTTGTTATCGCTGAACAGACACGCAGATCGTCACTACTGCCAGCAGTAAAATCCTAAAATCCTGACATTTGACAGTCTACTACTAAACTCGGGAGCAGCAACAGTTTCTAATATGACACCTACAGTGAATACGAACACCATTAGTTGTCAGATACTGAATAGTTATTCCTGTTGAACGAAAAATCAGTCTGGTGCAGTTCAAGTGTTTGAAAGAGTCTGTTGGGAAAAGTGCATACTGAATATTTTAAAGCAATTGGCGTACCATATTTTTCGAAAATTTATGAAAGGTTTTCGTGTCAGGGTTTCAAATGGAGATTCGTTCCTGTCATCAATATAATTTAATTTGGGATCACTCAAATCCAACACGGCCAACTAAATGGAAACGAAGGCAGAACGAACAAGGGTTCAAAGTGGAATTAAAAGAATTTCACATTCATTTAAAGATGAAATTAGCGATCAAGATGAAAGCAAGGGGTATACATTTTACAGAACATTTCACGCTGATTCCGAATATAACTTATGTTTGATTCCCAAACTTTCTGCCCTATGTATGTTTTGTGGAAAAACCTCCGAAAGGCAGGTTCTTCGACATCATTTCGACAACAATTTTTGCCCAACTTAGAAGTTGTAGGAAATTATAATTCGCATCGATTGACCGCCATGAATTGTTGAATTGGATTATTACGGAAGCCACTGTATTCAAAACCCTTTTCATCACTTGGCCGTGACTCGTTGTTACGATTCCTTTCAACATGGAACATGTTTTAGCCTGTACAAAAATGGCAAAAACCGTCCATCCGTCCTTCACGGTAATGTATTTCTATGCTAATTTCTACGCTAATCACACTATTAATCTGCAATTAGGACTTTTCAAATTGGCCCAGCTGATTCAAACAGCACATGGTTTTCAAATATCGAGTTAATGAATTATATTTAATAATACCTAATTATTAATATTGAAACATAAAAATTATTAATAACCAACAATTATTATTATTAATGTACAGTAATTGATAATATTTTTTTTAATAATTAATGATTATTCATAATAATAATTAATCTATCATTTAGTGATCTAGACAGAAGGGTGATCTGCATAAAGTAGATAACAAACAGATTAATTAGATTTTCCGAATCTACGTATCTTGAAACGTAAACCAACAAATTTTGAGGGGGGGGGGGGGGGGGGGCTAAACAATTTTTTTCTTTGGTCGATTCCAGTGGTTCTTATCAGTGTTGAAGATGAAGAAACCTGGTTGTTACTTGATGTCGCAGTACTGCTATTGTAGCAACTGCTATTGTTGTCACAACTGTGCCACAAATCACAGTGACCGGGATAAGTAACTGTTCAACACTGAACCGAAAGGGTTCACTCTACGAATAAATGGTACCTGTCCTTGCGCGGGCAGTTGGTGTCAAAATTTGGTTAAGTGATAAGTTTGGTAAGTCAATCTCAACTTATCATTATCTAGACACCAACATTCAAATCGAGGGTTAATATCAGTTCTTCAGATATGTTTATTACACTACAGCATAGGTTCCCAACCTGGGGTACGCGCAACGACCTGCTTGGGGTACACCGAAAATATTTGGTAATGGCGGACTTCATGTTCATGTCACGAAGTGAAACATAAAATAGTGACACATTTGACAAACCTGAAGGACTCTATTAGAAAGTATTTTCCTAAACGAGGTGACGGAGAGAACTGGATTGCAGATCCTTTCAATGAAGAAAACGTCAAGACTGCTACATTGACCGTTCATGAGATGGAAAAGCTCCTAGAATTTCAAGTGACTCCTCCTTGAAGTCCGAGTTCAAGAAGAAACCCCTTGGACAATTCTGGGTGAGCATTAGGGGTGAATATGGACCCTTAACCACAAAAGCCCTTCTGGTTTTAGTTCCTTTTACAAACACAGAACTAGTTGAGAGATCGTTCTCTCTTCCTATGCTTTCATTGAGAATAAGTATAGGGATAGGCTAAATGTAAGTCCTGATTTAAGATTGTATTTATCAACCTTTGATATTGATTTCAAAATATTATGTGCAACAAAACAGGACCAAAGGTCACACTAAAACAGTTTTGACTTGTTTTAAGAATGATTTTGATTTCTTTTTTTTCGATGAACTTATTTGCTAATTCTAGTATGTTTTCGTGATAAGAAACATTGTATTTACTTTGTTATTATTTTTTTTACAGTTATTGGTATTTAGAATTTACTAAGTTTACTAGAAACACATATAGGCCTAATTTTGGAGCAATACTAACTTTATTGTCAAATAAAAGATTAAAAAAAAAACTCTTGCGTAAATATTTACTTTCCATGATTAATGTTCTTGCAACTGTTTTTCTTGGGGGTACAATTTGAAATAAATTTATATCAAGGGGCACGGCAGTGAAAAAAGGTTGGGAACCGCTGAACTACAGTATATCCCATCACTACAGACCCATCGTCATCATTACTGCAAACTGTACTGAATCTAACAAATCTGAACACATATCGGCACTTGTCTTATAAGATGCAGTATACCGGCATTTGTCATGATTACCGCTTCTTTCGGCATTGGTCTTAGTATTTGAACATACAGTACAAATACTGTATATCGGCTAGTGACCTTGGTTATAAGCACAACATATCGGCACTGGTCTCATCTGCGGTATACTCGGAATTTGTCATGATTACTGCATATATGCATACTGCATATACCTATATATCGGCATGGGTCTATCAACAGTATAAGTAAATACTGTATCGGCATTGGTCTATCAACAGTATGTGTAAATACTGTATCGGCATTGGTCTATTAACAGTATATATTAATACTATATCGGCATTGGTCTACAAACAGTATGTATTAATACTATACCTATCGGCATTGGTCTATAAACAGTATGTATTAATACCTATCGGCATTGGTCTATAAATAGTATGTATTAATACTATATCGGCATTGGTCCACAAACAGTATGAATTAATACTATAACAGCATTGGTCTATAAAGAGTATGTATTAATACTCTATCGGCATTGGACTAGAAACAGTATGCATTAATACTCTATCGGCATTGGTCTATAAACAGTATCTATTAATACTATATCGGCTTTGGTCTATAAACAGTATGTATTAATACTATATCGGCATTAGTCTATAAAGAGTATGTATTAATACTACATTGGCGTTGGTCTCATCTGAAGTGTATTGGCCCTGGTCAATATTACTACTGAAGTCAATCGGCAACTGTCATAACAACTCTTGTTATATCGGCATCTGTCTCAATTACAGAATAACTGGAATAAAATTGTGCGAGGCTCGGGGACGGCTAAAGGGGAGGTTGGAGCCTAGGCTGTCTGTGGGTACACCCCCTTTAATCTGAAAGAACTGAGATTACCCGAAAGTTATACCCACTATCTGATTACTATATCAAACTTGAACACATTCATACATCCATTAGAACTGGATATCGATGTTCACATCTATTCAATATTATGTATTGGAAACACTTAGGTAACTACTCGTAAACATACCCCCCAAAAAACACTCCGTGTAAAAATCACCCCGCCTCGCAAATATCATTCTTCAGAGGCCGGAAAAAGTTATGATATCCACTTTCCCCGCCCGCCCTTTTCCTCATTAAGGAGCTAAGTATAATGAAAAGCTTAACCACTTCACAAGCACCGTACCCCTTTCGAAATCTCCCCTTGGCGCTATTGCGAGACGTTTTTATTACTTCCACAAGCAACTAATACTTGATGGTGGTTAACGTTTTATACAAGTATTAGTTGCTTGTGGAAGTAATAAAAACGTCTCGCAATAGCGCCAAGGGGAGATTTCGAAAGGGGTACGGTGCTTGTGAAGTGGTTAAGCTTTTCATTATACTTAGCTCCTTAATGAGGAAAAGGGCGGGCGGGGAAAGTGGATATCATAACTTTTTCCGGCCTCTGAAGAATGATATTTGCGAGGCGGGGTGATTTTTACACGGAGTGTTTTTTGGGGGGATATCACATCTTTTTGTTGTTGAAGTGGGTCATTTTATAAAGAAGGTCTATGCAAAATTTCAAGTCGATTGCTCCGGTTACCCAGGCTGTAGACTCGTCAAAATTGCCAAAATTAGCCTAAATTTCAGTTTTTTGTTTCTAAAAGTTTTTGGGTTGAGATAATGAGTTAAACCTTTCAAAAGGCACTGGCTGATGTTGAAACGAAGCTCTGTGCAAAATTTCAAGTCAATCCGTGAAGGTGGAAATGCCTAACTGATTAAGGAGAAGATGAACAGGTAAGGGTGAAAAACCGGGTTTTTGAAGTTATATAACTCGGCTCCCTTTAAAAATATCGACTTGAATCTTTCAAAAGGCACTTGCTACACATGAAACGAAGCTCCGTGCAAAATTTCAAGTCAATCGGCGAAGGTGGAGAGGCTGTAGCCTTGACCGACTGAAAAAAGTAGAAAAACATGGTAATTGGTTTTTGAAGTTATATAACTCTGCTCCCTATAGACTTAGCGACTTGAAACTTTCAGGGCTTTCTATTATCCACACCAAAAAGATCCATACCAAATTTCAAGTTGATCGGTCAACTAGGAGCCGAGATATGACCATAATTAGCCTTAATTACCCTAAATTTCAGGTTTTTTTGTCCCTAATTTTTTTGGGTTGAGATAATTGCTTATTTCGTTCAAATGGCACTGAGTCATGCTATAAAGAAGATATGTAAAAAAAATTCAAGTCGATTGGTCCTTTTACCCAGGCTGTAGACTCGTCAAAGTGGACAGAATTTTCCTAAGGTTTCTGTTCTTTTGTTTCTAAAACTTTTTTGGGTTGAGATAATGGGTTAAATCTTATATAGGGCTCTGTCTCAAGGTTAAATGAAGCTCTGTGCAAAATTGCAAGTCAATCGGTGAACGTGGAGAGGCTCCAGCCTTGCCTGTCTGAACAAGGAGAAGGAGAAGGAGAAGGAGAAGGAGAAGGAGAAGGAGAAGGAGAAGGAGAAGAAGGAGAAGAACAATCTAAGGCCGAAAAACCGGGTTTTTGAAGTTATGTAGCTCGGCTCCCTTTAGACCTATCGATTTGAAACTTTCAGGGCTTTCTAACATACACTCAAAGAAGACCCACACTAATTTTCAAGTTGATCGGTCAAATAGGAGCCGAGATAAGGATACCTCGAAAACGCGTTTCGTGACGTCCGGTAAACATACACTCGGCATCGTTCGTTTTCTCAACTTCTTTGCTTGGCGGGGCGGAACGCTACCGCGTTCCTAGATAAGAATTTACTACACTTGAGATGTTCTTCATGGTCTGGCTGCTCTAATCTGATAACGGAATGAGATATCGAAATTCTAACTTCACCTAATTCTAATTGAAATGTCCAACAACTGAGGGGAAGGTTCACCCAAAAATTCCCAAAATGAAGCATTCTGTCAAGTGACATACTCCCATGCCTACGACCTGCTACTCGTAAAAACGTCATAACGTTGATACTTGAGGCCCTGGACTTCTGATTGCAAGCTTCAAACGTGTAAATCCTATTATTAATGATTATGTGTTCAGTAACATAATCCATAATCTAAATGCGATGGTGTTAGTAGGTAATATCCTAAAAATATGTACTCACGAACCTCTCCAGGTTTTATTATCTGCCTCTCTATATTCAGGACAGGCCGAGCTGTTGAGAGAATCTAAGTGAACTAATGCATAATTATTCAGCGTGGAATTCCTTCTCAGGGCATATCTCACGAGGAAGCTCTGGAGTCCAACTGAATAAATTATGTATGGTAATGGAAAGAGAACGCCCGCAACCTCCGACCGATAAAAACTGTTCTAAACGCTGCCTAGCCTGTCTTTTCTGAAAATACCTACTCCTTGTTCGGCCTACCCTTGTTGTTATAAGTTTGCGTACACTTCGGCTCTTGTATTATGACTCATTTCTATGGAAGCTGACTTTTAGGGCAGAACTGAGCACATCTTTAACAAACTTTTGATGATAATTACGCCTAGCTATATGAATACTCGTAGGAGTAAATAGATTTTGTCAAACGAGATTTATTACTTACTTCCCTATTCATTCATCAATCGTGTTCTATGGTCATCGTAGTCAGAACTAAGGCATATCCACATTATTATTATTACATGAGATTTAGCTACTTAGAATTAGTTGTGGATTATTATCTTCGATAATGAATCTTTGGGATCGCCCAAGAACAAAGAAATCACCCCCCCCCACCATGGAATTATTGAATGTTATACTCAGTGTTTTCAAGTATTATAAATTAGTTCGCATTTATAACCTTAAGAATGCTCATTCTTGCACATTCATCACAAGCATGATAGAAGGAGCCGAATAGCCTCATATTTAAATAGCTTTAAGTTTAAGAATGCGTTATTAGAATGAGATTTTCCACACATCACATTTTGCATAAAACCAGTTATTTCTTCGAAAATGCACTGTCATAGTCATGCTGCTTGACTGTAGATTTTTGTTATTGTCAACATGAGGGTATATTATGTAACAGCCTGTTTATATTGGCCAGGTTGATTCAAATAGCACCTTGGTGTTGAGCTATAGAGTTAATAATTAATAATAATTTTTAATATGATGAGGATCCAGTTACTCTGGTAATTGGTTTTGACGACAAATCATGGTACTTTCTGGGGAACTTTCAACTGAGCTAAGGACAGCTTTCCCAGCTTATATATCTCGGAGGAAAGTCGAATCTGAAGGAAAAGTAACGCCCTCGTGAGAATGTAGACTTCACCAAATGGACGAGAAGGTTCCATCTCAAACACTAAACAGCCACTTCCCCTCTCCTGATCCACCTTGGGCTTTCTCCCCTCGCTGCGCGGCACCGCTACCACAGCTCCATTACAGATTGATCAGACCTTCACTTCCAGATTTATGTCCTGCCATATATATATCACTCCGTTTCCTCTCAAATGACATGGCGAGTAAATGGACGTAACGTGGTACATCCAAGACAGCAATTTGTTAGACACTCTAATAAGTGATCATGAATCAAACTCTAAAGTGCCCGATACGACAGAATGACTTCACAGGTAGAAACCTCAGTCCCAACTCCTTGTGCCATCCATAGTACTCCATATACTCGTGTATGTCTATAATGCTATTAACCCTCGTATTTTGCATCCAATTCCTGTCCGTTCAAAATACCAACTCTCCATTATTGCAATGAATGGAACTGTCACATGATATACCTCGTCCAAACCTTCTCAATTCCATCACTTAGGTACCCCCACTGGTTTTTCTTACAACTTTTCAGAAAGAGGAGGAAGATACTAGCTAAATTTTTGGTTCAGTAAATTGGAGGAAGGTTTTGAGATGGCGTGAGGGAAGATCTGTGTTACCGAGGGTATTAAGCCCCGCACTCCAGATCTTAGGTAAAGGTAATATGTATCAAGTGTTACCAGATATGAATGTCTGCACACCTTGTTACATAGAGGAAGAAGGTAATGAGAAGATGGTGAAAAGAATGATGTGTGTTACCGAAGGTGGTCACCCCCGCACTCAAGACTGTAGGAAAAAGTGCTACACTACAAGTGTTACCAGATATGGATATCGGCACACCTTGTCATACAAGGTGTTTCATTTCGTGACGGTCATAGGCTAGGAATCGATTCTAGAGCTAATTTCTGGTCGAAAAAGGCCTTACATGAAAATTCAAATCTAATTACACGTGTAATTAGATTTGATCCCTCTAATGAAAAACTATTTTTTTTTTTTTGAATCCCCAAAACGGATGAAATATGAATCTGAAAAGGAAAATTTGTCAAATCGAAGAAATTTCCACTTTTTGCAAAAGCTCATAGACCCTTATAATCCGGCACGAGAATTTTATCCTGTAGGCCTAAAAGTTGCGCCCGAATATCACCTTTCCAATGGTATAAGCAAAATAATTGTGCTATGCAATTTTGAGGGAGAAAATCAGGTTTGAATCAAGACTCGACAGGTAAAAATCGAGTTTGAAATCGGATTTCAAGTTATTCTTCTATTAAAACCTTTTTTTATCATCAAAATTATTGTTGTTCGGTATCTGCACACACCAAAAAAACTTATCAATTTTAAAGAGAGCTGAATTCGATAAACTAGGCTACCTTTTTTGGGAGTTATATATGTTATTTGGGAGAATACATATACATCCTACTACTCTGTCAAAATAGAGTACTTAAGGGGATAGTCAATGCCTCATGGTACATAAGGAATGGGAACCTTCATTGTGACCTGAAAATGGAAACCGTGAACGATGCCATCAAGAACCATGCAGTGAGGCATGAAGCAGTGGCGGCTTCTGCTCTGAAACTCAGGGGGTGCACATAGATAAAGCGGGAATATGGCGAAGGGGACGGCAGAGATGCTTTTCTCAGTCAAATACAAATTTCAACCATATACGAATGGGATAAATCCTGTAAGCTTTCTCATCTTCAAATTACAAACGCGACTAAATACATACTCGTACAATAGACATGAAAAATGTTCTCTATCGGAAAACGAAATTCTGAAATAATCATAATGGGATAAACCCAAAAAATGTATGTTATTGTTAAAGCTGAAATGTATATCTGCCCAGCAAGAACCAACGTGGAGGTGGAAGCAACTCTTGCCAGGGAGGGGAAGGAAAGAGGATGGGTGGAGGAAACGGTTATTGAGGTAAATAATGGGGAATACAAAAATAAAATAAAATTATCGTAGACAATGTGGCATCATCTATGAAAATAGGGGTCCTTTTGAATCACGAGGAGAATAACAGTCATGGCGGCAAGGTGCTACGGTGTAATAGAAGGAGAGGGACGAAGGCAGAAAAGGTAATGAGAGGGCTTTCTAGCCTTATGACGAGATGCTGGACGAAATTGGTTGTTTGACGGCTCTGCTATGGGATGGAGTTACCGGAGAGCCTATAACCTATGCATTTTTTTGACACTCACATAACTAACGCCGACGCTCTTCACCTTGCCACATATCGCACATGCCTCGGGTCTGTGAAAGCATCAAGATATGACTAAGCGGAAGAGGAGCTCGTTCTTCCACCTAAATTGGTCCTGTGATGGAGCCATACATAGGGAACTGTACGTATTCCTGAAGCGAATTGCCTACACACAAGCAGAGGCTCTGATACTCTCAGATTCTAGGATTTTGTTAGTGTCATTCACCATCCAAATGTAGAAAATCCTAGAATATAATAGTGACCAACACATGTTTAGACATTAATATTGTAGTAATATAATCAGTAGCCGCCCGTTTTTTTTCCTTTTCCACGAATTTCCCTTATTACCCGCGCGTCGAATCCCTCTTGGTATCCTGATGGTATCTAAAGTCAACTGTTCTGTAAGTTGAATACAAAATAGGAAGGTAGGTTTGTTTGCAACGGAGAGCTTGTAGCTAAGTTGGTGCAGACATATTATTTGATTGATGCGTGATTGTACGTTTATACTCGCAGCCTGCTACCAAAATAATAAAACGTGTTGTGGTGTGCATGAAGTCCAATGACCCCGAGCTGGGTGTAGAAAAATGGGCGGGTGAAGGACAATGGGCGCCCTCTTTCAACCCCTCAACAGTTCTGGAAATCTGATAGGCTGATTTACTTCGACACTTTACGACCGTCCTATTCATCCATTCTGCCAAATCAGCGTATTTCAGGTAATATCTTGGCTGCATAACCCATATGTAACCCGAAATGCGTAACCCTGTAAGATTTTCACTCGAAATAATCACGCAGATTGCATCTGTAAACGAAGTTTATTTAACAATAAGTATAAAATGATAGAGAATACTTCTAGAATAGAAAATCATGAAAATTATAACCACACTTTAAATACGAAATGAAACATAGGTAGTTACCTGTAAACGAAGAAATCAAAAACACGTGATATTGATCGCGTGAAAACTTATTCAAATAACAACGTCCGTCCGAGTTCCGGTCCGGATACCAACTGCTGACTCATGTCGATAAGGTAGGAGAATCACAGAGATAAGAATCGTCGGCGGGGTGGGGTAGCTATCTAAAGTTTGACGATGGTCGAGCTTTACATCCCCCCACCCCAGGCCGTTTTTTTTTTTTTTAATTTTTTTATTTTTTTTTTTTTTTATTTTTTTTTATTTTTTTTTTTTTTTTTTATTTTTTTTTTATTTTTTTTTTTTACAGGTTCTACTTAATTTCTCCTTTACATATTTTCTAGCTTGAATTGTAGTAGTAAGGATACAGCTTTGAGACATGAAAAATGTTAGACTCTTTCTTTCGGTAACCTGAGTCAATCTTATAAATGGACTTAGAACATTTTTCCAGAATCTTAAATGGACCTGTTCGAATTTCATCTAATTTGTTACGATTCAGACTATTACCATGTGTTATGTAAACTGAGTCTCCCACTTCAAAAGTGGGTGGTTTTCGGTTTCTGTCGAATCTTTTTTTGTTGATTGCATGAACTTTTTGGGAATTTTCGAAAGCCTTCTTCCTATCTTCCTCTAAATCCCTCGGGACTTGGCAACCCAGTGGAACGATGTGTACATCTTCATTATTAAGTAAATAGTTGGGACTGAATTTTGTTGAAGAGTGAATGGTATTATTATATTCCTCTACGCATTGCTCAGCGATTCTCGGCCATGGACACTTGGCCCCTGATGGTTCGTTGTTGATCTTGCATCTAATGCGGTTAACCAAGGTTTGGTTTAATCGCTCGTTAAGGCCATTAGAGAAGGCACAGTCTACGGCAGTGAAGATTAAATTCACACGATGGTGTCTTAGAAAAACTTTGAACTCAGTTGAATTAATTCCACTGTACTGGTCAGTTAACAACGTGCCTATTTTGACGCCTTTCGACACTATGTTGGTTATAAGTGCGATGAAATCCGTTGCTTTTTGGTTCTTTGACGTGTGGATGTATGCAAATCTGGTAAAGTGGTCCACCAAGAGATGCAAGTAACGTTTTGGTGAGTGATTACCACCGAACCCACCAATGGTGTCCAAGGACATGTACTCATAAGGTTGGGTAGCTGGGCCCAATTGAGAAAGTTGACCATAAACTGCCGGTGCTCTAGTTTTATTTTTAATGCATACACTGCACGATTGGCAAAATTTTGTTATTAGTTTTTTCATACCCATGCAAAAATAAAAGGGGGTGATTTTCAGTTCAATTTGTTTAGCACAGATGTGGCCAAATTTAGTATGAACCTTCTCAATTAAGTTATTGCAAAAGTCGTTTGAAACAATTATTTTACTTTGAGTTTTATATTGGCTATACAGTAAGTCTCCTCGTTTAGTGATTCGTTTGGATGAAGATAATTCGTCTTGGAACGTGCTTTGATCTTTGATTATTTCCTCTAATTCGACAAGATTCACAATTTTCAATTCATCTTCAGAGTCGAAAGGTTCTAACACAGGGTTTCTAGATAGACAGTCGGCTTCAGAGTTAGTATTTCCTGGCACATACCTCACCTTGAAATTGTACTGCGACAAGCAAAACATTAGGTGGCCCAACATCATCAGTTCGAGAATTAACTCTCAGGTTTTCCAGTGGCTTGTGATCTGATTGGACCACAAACTCGATACCTAGTAACCAGTATTTCCAGTATGTTAAAGCTTCTTTGATTGCTAAACACTCTAAGAAAATCGCTTTTTTACGTTTCTGGTGTTCGTTTAATTTTTTTGAGAAATAGGTTACGGGTTTGAAGTTTCCATCGTCTTGTTTTTGTTTTAAGATTGCAGCAATACCGGTGAGACTTGCGTCAGTTTGAACTATGGTTTGTCGATGTGGGTTGAAAATAGCAAGGCAAGGGTCTGAGCACAGATAACTTTTTATTAAATTGAAACTCTTTTCGCATTCATTGTTCCAAGTAAAATTAACGTTTTTTCTCAATAAATTATGGAATGGTTCTAGAATTTGAGTCGCTCTTGGGATGTAACTACGATAAAAATTTATTTTCCCCAAAAATTGTCTCACATTTTTTTTATTTTGAGGCGTTGGGAATTTTTTTATTGGCAAAACATTGTCGTTTATAGGTTTTGTTAAGTTATTTGCTATTATATGGCCTAGATATTTCACGCTGTTTGTAGCAAAATTGCATTTTGATAGCTTTAGTCTGAAACCTTCTTTTATGATTGCTTGCAATAATTTTTGTGTGTGTTCCAAATGTTCTCCAAATTTTTTTGAAAAAATCAAAATATCATCTATGTAATTTACACAGAATGAATCTAAGTCATTCCGGCGAATGATGTTTTTCAATATGCGCTGGAATATTGCAGGTGAAGTTTTTAGTCCAAAAGGCAAGCATTTCCAATTGTAGTGGCCACTCTGCGTGACGAACCCTGTTTTATAGTAGTCCTTGCTTCTGAGAGGAATTGACCAAAATGCACTATTTATATCTAGTACTGAAAACCACTTACAATCTCTTGTTTTGACAATTAGGTCAGTTATTAATGGAAATGGGTGGCTCTCAGGTACAATTAGCTTATTTAATCCCGAAAAATCAATACATAACCTATTTTTTTTTTATTTTCATCCCTTTTGTAAGCTAAAGTAACGGGTGCCGCAAAAGGACAGGTTGATTCTTCGATAAGTTTGGCTTTCAACAACCTCGCAATTTGGGTTTCGATCTCTTGCTGATCTTCTAAAGAGCACCTGTATGGTCTTTTGGAAACATACTTATGTTCTATCAACTTTATGGTGGCTTCGACAAATTCATTTTATTTGTGGACATTTTGACGTTTTTCGTAATTGAATGAACTAGACGTTTAGAAATTTAGGGTAAAACAAAGTTCGAGATGGGGAAATGTTCCCAAGTGGCGGGGCTTATCCGAATAATGGGTAACTCAAATGATGGTATTTTGGATTGCACAAGGGTGGGGTACACACAATTGAGTCCTTATTATCCAAGGCAACAAAACTTTTATTGTGTTTTAAGCAGATAATTAGGAAATAAAAGAAAATAAACTAAATTGAGGAGCTCCTTGTAACTACTTACAAAATATTATGTGTTAAAATTATTAAAATAAGCTTCTTTGAATACTCCGCGTCTACTGGACGCGGGCAGTTATAAAACAAAGTCTGACCGTTTTCGTGCGAGCTTCACCCATAGATGGTAGAATCAGGAGTGTATCAGGTGGGATGCTGCTGACCAAAATATGGGAGAGATACTTCTAAGAAGAGCTGAAGAGAGACTAGGCACGGAAACGTGGATTGTGAAGTCATGAGAGGGGAAGGATCATTCAGATATATCATGAAGACGATGAGTCTTGGGATCACAGACCACCGATTTCACTAATCCGCGTACAATACAATGCATCACAACATAAACACAATGAATAAAATTGAGTACACTGGGGCTCTAACACATGGATTCGTACGATGAGTTTACATTGATGTATATTAGTATCACCTTGAAATTTCAAATCTTAGGGTTTCCCTTCTTAACATCAGCAACCAGATTGTGATTTAATTTTAAGAATACTACAATGTACTATCCACTATAAAAATAGTTATTAGTTTATTCATGTGAATTATTCGTGAGATATTCAAACCTGCACGGGTAACTATTGTTGAAATTCTCCAAGTACCTTGGGCACTTTGGTAAACCAAGACTATTCCTTTGATTGTAGTACAAGTCTACAGACATCATAATGCTCGGAAATTCAACAGAATCGTTCCAATAGAAGCCATAGCAAAGACAAGGATTTTACAACGTAGACAAACAAAACCAATTTTTTTCATAAAGCTGTAATGCAAGTGGGATCTTGAGATCGTTGGGGTCTTCTAAATCAGAGAAAGAGAAAAAACTCTGCAAATTCTTGACACAACGGTTTATTATCTTCCTTGTGCAGATCACCCTCCTGTCTATACCAGACTGTGTTGCAGATCGGCACCATACCATATCCTCACCGTACTCATACCATACCATACGAATTTCTCCCCTATCATACCATACTGTACTATACCAAATCATACCAAACAATAATATACCATACCATACTCATACCATGTCATACAAACCGAGTATATTGGATTGTCATCCAGTTCTGACCTATATTAAAATTTCAAGTGTCTAGCTCATCATCAAAATTTAATTTGTTTAAACAAATAGTTATTTTTTAAACAATTTTACAGATGAGAAACCGAGTAAATATTGCAATGTGGTCTATCCCCGACTCACGGTTAAAATTTCCAGTCTGTAGTTTACCGGGAAGATGAAAAAAATGTAGTTTTATGTTGGGCGGCTGGGCGTTCACCGACCTAACGGCCGCTCACTGTGAACGAACGGCTGGTCGTACAATGATCTAATTGGTCTTAAAAGATTCATAATTTTTCAGGTCATTCAGAAGTGAACTAAAAATTACACCGTTCCGTTAAATTTTTTCGAGATATGACATTGTCGAAATTTTTAAGTTCGTTTTGAACCCCTTCCCATTGAGCTAGGGTTATGAAAAGTTCCAAGAATCATTGTGGGGCTGGTCCGAACCCGGAAACCATATTTTGAAATTTTAGCTCAACGCTAACTGTGCAAAACGGCGTGGACTGCGTACGGCGGACGGGCAGATTTTTTTTTAATTCGATTTCCTGAATCTCCGTATCTTGAAACGTAAACCAACAAATTTTGAGGTGGGGTTAAACAATTTTTTTCTTTGGGCGATTCCAAAAGTTTATTATCGATGATAATAAACCAAAATGGGAACGAAGGATATTATTACACCCCTATGATTCAGAATGCAGAACTGAACTGTGCTATGGCAATGATAATGTGGCAGCGGACAATATCAACTAGGCGTACCCAACTTGGTACACGGCCTACGGTTGATCTACGGTTGGTGTAATGGTACACGGCCTACTATTATGATGATCTTAGAAAGTGGTGATACTAATAGTATATACTGAAATTTGGTCAATTTGCCTACTAACGCTAACTATTGTGTCGTAGTGAAACTTTATTATTATTATTATTATGCGACACCACAGCGAGGACGCGTTCAGGTCAAGTATCTAGATAATGTGAATACTATTGCTTTTATTGTGTACTACCAAAAGTATGTTTATTCACACCAGATCAGAATGATGAAAGAAACAAAACCCAAATGGAATGTTCGTATTACGAGTACATTATCAAATGCCACTGAAACACTTGAGAAGCAACTTCCAAACTAAACGAGTGAATAACCATCCCAAGCATCGTGCTATGCGAAACTAAAGATCGGTAGTATTTATCTTACAGTTTCTCGAATCCGATAGAATACATTACATCCCGCCACACTGTCACCAACTACGAGAGGACTGTTAAAACGATACTCCGTCGCGCAACGTGAGTGTATTCATATATCTTGACATGCAACGGCCGACGAGGGAGACTCCTGAGTTATCTATGACGGTGTTTACGTTATGATGCCTGGACCAATTTCAATGCTGGGTAGGGGAGGAAGGAAGTTAAAACTGATTTATGTAGTTGTAGTGTTACAAGTCGGAGCGAGGCGAAAACAGCAGTGGACGAAGCGGGTGTCTCCTTCCATCTCTCTTCACTTCCATACATCTATCTCTATGTTTCTCGTAGCTTATCGGCGTCCCCTCCTTCGCTTCCTGAGAGGCAAGACCACAATGATCCGTAAGTGTGGACCGAAAAAGGAGGAGGGTCGGAGCGCAATGCGTAAACCCCACTACACCACTGCGGTCAACTGTGCTGGGGAAGGTGGGGTTGGCATCCTTTTTCCTGTACTTAACTTTCTCAGGAACATCATCCCGTCTCAACGACATCTTTGGATCGATAGTCATGATTCGAACCAACAACGACCTGCTATCCAATATTCCCTTGAATCGCTTGAATTTAACCTCCTTCTTTTAGAACCTGTGCTTTGTAAGAGCCTTCGTAACCTCTGAACATATTTTACTGGATATGCCTAACAAGAAATGTCGGCTTCAGGAAAATCTGGTAACATTTTTCCTGCCTCAAGGTCCGAAGAAGAGACACCTCGTAAAAAAAGATTATCTAAACAGAGGCTTTAAATTTTCCCCAAATTTTTACCACTTCTTCTCGTAAGCCTGATACTTACTTTATATGCAGGCTGCCAACATCATTCTTACTGACGTTAAAACTAAATCACACACACATACAAAATACTCCACTACTTATTTGTAATTATCAGATACTACAGAATTCGGATTCATTGATCATTTTCACTATTGAAAAAAAAGTGGGAAAAGTTGGTCACATATGGGCACGGAAGGCAGGGAGTTGCAGCTTTGGTTCCGTATTTTGAAGCAAACATGATTAGATTCTCATAACGAATTTCGAAATTTCATATCTCAAAAAATTCAAATAGATCGGTATAGTTTTTAGTTCATATTTAGATATAGAGATTATGTTTTTGCTGAACAATTGTGTACCGTACAAAGTACTCTCATTTTTGAGCTTCTTTCATTTATCACTTCACGGTCAATCGCTGTAGTATGAATTTGAAAAAAGTGGTTGTTTTCAAGACAGATTTCTGCAGTAAATTCGAAAAATTGTGATTTATTTGCCACAATGCCCGCCGTTTTTTAGCTGCCATTAGTCTGAAATCATGTTAGATCGAATAGCACCTCGTCAATCATAGCGTGAGTTGTGTGCGACCGAAAAATTCGGTTGAGGGGTCAAATTTTCATTAGATTCCACGTAGAATCTAAATGTAAAATAGAAAGGGGGGTTAACATTTGAAAAAACGAAGTTGGTGTGCATTGGGTCGATTTGGCCCAGTCGGAAAAATTGAAAATAGCACAGTTGAATGCAGAATAAAAATAGGAAACACGGGTTTTTCAGTTCCTTCAAAATCCCTCACAATGAAGAATTAAAATTCATATCCACTAGTTAAGGACCACCTGTATAAGTTCACCTCGGTTTGTTAATCCCTCGATTTGTGTAGTGGCATATGAGAGGTCAAAAAAAATTGTGAGATATCGAGAGTATGTGAGAAAATATCAATCAGCTTTCGAGTACTTAACAACGATACATGAGTTTCATCGTGTCACTCGGGATTCATCGGGGAGCAGCGTTGAGTTGATGTAGAGCAAAGGACGAGGACCAAACAATTATTATTTAATTTTAATCGATAAACATTTAAGGACATTGAAGGAGTTTTCTCCGAATGAAGGTGTGAATGAGCATGATCTAAGTTTTAGCGTTCGAAGACGAAATTTGAAGTGCTCTGGAGAGAGCAGAACGTTGGCGATTGAGCCATTCAACAATTTCTGAAGGTGGCTGAAATAGCACCAGTTGAAATGTGAACACGACGCTTAGCTTGTCGAGGAACGAATGTCCTTTGCGTGTTGTGAGTTTGGGTTTTCGGGTTTTTCGGGGCGGTCGCTCGGAATTGGTTTGTAGATGTCGTTCTTCACATCCGCGGTAGCTGGCGACGTGGGATTTCCCGCAGTTTGCGCATTTAACAGGATTGTTTTCTCTGTCACATGATTGTTTCCACAACGTAAACAGCGGGGTTGGAGGTTGCAGTTTTTTCTGGAGTGATTAAAACGTTGGCACCGGAAGCACATGGTAATTTGGTCGGTAGGTAGGTATTTTTCCACCCTTATCTTGTGGTAGAGGACGGCGTGTATCATATTGAGATTTTGAAATGTGGCGGAGGAAGATGTGATGACCGCAAAGACGGGGAGGCGTGTTTTGTGACCGTGTTCGTTGGTCTTTTTGAACTGCTGCACATGTATTACGCCTTGTAATTTTTGCTGCAGATCTTCTTCGATTTCCTCTTCAGTGAATGTTGAGGGCAGACCATGAATCACGAATTTATGGTGTCTTTCCTCCTTGAGACCATAGGTGTGGAACGGGGTATTTTTGAGTGTGAGGTTCTCACAAATTGATTTGTGGTCCTCTCTGGTTTTGGGAAGTATTTGGGTCGTTTTCTGCCGGTGCTTTATCAGGAACCCGGATTTCGTAATTTTCTTCAGTCCATTTATGAAATCCGAAGTAAGAAGTATCTGTATTTGAAGGTACTCTATCAACGACGATCAGCGGTACTTTGTGGTGGGTAGTTTCGGGGTCGTCAATTTTGTCGAGGGTGTTTGCGAGGAGTTCGAATGAGTTGGAGGTGGGGATGTTTGGCTGAAGGTCCATTTGGAGATCTGATTGAATGATAGAATCAAGCATTGAGTTCAAGCATGTGTTCAAGGAGGTCAGAAGCATGGTCCTTTTCCTTTAAGCGGGATGGTGAGCCTCTCTTGGCCTTGAAAACTGCGTTTTCCCGGCCAGTGTGGGGGGTTTGTTTTAACGAACAGTTGAAAAGGGGTTCTTTTTTCTAACGAACAGTTGAAAAGGGGTTCTTTGTTCTAACGAACAGTTGAAAAGGGGTTCTTTTTTCTAACGAACAGTTGAAAAGGGGTACTTTTTCTAACGAACACTTGAAATGTAGTTCTAACGAACACTAATTGTCAGGGGGGCTTGACGAGTACAGGTAGAGAGAGGGTTGTCCGATGCTAACACCACGGTGGTTAGAGCGAGACTGATAGAGCGCATAGCTGATCCATTCAACCTTAGTCGTCTTTGCTGTTCACCCATGGCTCACCAATTGCCGAAAATTCATCTAAAGTTGTAATGCATATGATCTGGGATTAAAGCATTCCGAACCTCCCGAGAGTGTTAGCCCTGAGAGCTGTACAGTTTTTTTTTTTTTTTTTTTTTTTTCAGGGTTGTAGAATATCTGCATTGGATTTGAAGCTTCACATTTGCTTCATTGAATTATCAACTAGTCCACTCTCCCCTTCCAAGCTGAAATGTGAACCTTGGTGAGCTATATTGTCATTCTGTCAACAAATCGTTCGGCGCAAAACAGCCCTTCTCCTCACCGCAGCAAAACGAAGGGGGATTCTGTCCCTAGTTGGTGGCCAGCCTATCAACCCTACCCTCATTTCCTAATTAGTTTTTGCTGTTATATAATGGAGAATTCCAACTTCCTGCGAACTCTTGCCGTAGGTAGCCATCACACGCCATCCCTCTTCCAACCTCGTTCGAATCTGTTTGGTGACCGCGCCCTCATAATTAACCTCAACCCCATCAGACCTATGTACATTCACGGAACCGTTATCTCGCCTGAAGTGCCACCTTACTTAATCTTTGACACAGATTGCGAATGAGGATGGTTAATCAAACTAACTGCTACACACCTAAACATGAATTGTCAATTCGAGCTCCGGTACCTACTTCATTGAACGCCAAATACGCTGGCGTTAATTAATCACCAGTACCTAATCATCAATTATTAGGAAATAATTAAAGTGGTTCCATATAATATGTTCTGGGCCCGCGAGTAACCTCACACTCAATATGAGAAGACAACTTATGTGCGGAAGGGCCTTGAACCCTCCAAACTAATGAAGGTTGATTATAGATTACGCCTGGAGTTTTTGTTTGGAGTCAATGAATGCCATTTGTTATGGTCCGATTGAGGCGTTCAACAAGACCTTCAGATTGGGGGTGGAGTGGTGGGACCGTGGATGGTGTGATCCAAGGAGTTTAGTCATTTCGTCTACCAATTTGGATTCGAAATTCCGTCCCTGGTCTGTATGGGTTTCGGTTGAGATCCCATGACGGCTAGATACTTGATCCACGAGTACGGCTGCATGGTTTCAGCTTCATGATTTGGTACAGCAACAACGTCGGGCCACATCTCTGTGCGTTTGTGGGAAGGGGCCTAATATGGCTATGCCAATCCTTCCCATGTGCCCGCCTACCATGAACTATACGAAATAATTGATTTAATGAGCTAGAACAATGTGTTGTTCCTGGGAACCAGAATTACCGTCAGTACCCGGTTGTCGTGGATGCTGCAAACGCCTATAAGGATGTGGGAATTCGTATAATAAGACTAACTTCCAGTGCTCAAAAGAAGTTGAGGACGAAGAAAACATGCCTCAATAAAATATTTACAGTTAAATGTATACAACATAAAACTTTCGCATGAAATAATCTTGGTCTTTTCTTATCCCTTGAATAATAACGTCTTTTCCATTCTTGCTATACCCTCGAAAATAACAAAACTACAGGTCCTTCATCAAAAAATTCCTCGAGAAGCAACGGAATTATATTACCCTGGAACAGGAGGAAAAGGGGTACCAAAGGCTCCCGACTTACTGACTGAATCGAAATCTAGATCCTACAGCGGTTGCTCACAGTCAGTCCTTTCCTCACATAGGAGAGAGAGTTGTAGTTTAAGTTTCTGAGATCGGTAGGAAGCTGGGAGCCGTCCCAACAAACGTATGCTTCATTATTGTTTCACGACAAAATCCTAATTTCTCTTTTGATTCCGAAATTGATTAGTTCCCGCCGAAGCCCTTAATGCCCACCACAATCGTTCCCTCATGTTAGTTTGCCGGTATCAATCAGCCGTTTGACCCATGTTGAACCAAGTTTAATCATCCCCTGGTACAATAAATTTATCGTATCCACTTCATATGATTATCCTCTCAGCGTCACTGACATTTATACGCATGCATAAATCACCACCTCTATGAAACCAATTTGGCCACCTTGTCCACTATAGGATGCTTTTGGTTGCAAACGGTGTTGACCAGCAAACCGCATATGGGAAACAATAATGCTCCTACAGTAAGAACTAATATGCTTGATGGGGTTTGGATGTCTGTGCTGAACATCTTCCCACGCCCTTGCTGTCCGTGATAAATTGTTCACTTCCAGGACATTTATGACGTTAAACATCAGTGTATTATCGAAGAAATTGCGTATTTTTTTCATTGGGAGTGCAAAAAACATCAGATATATCAAGATATCATTTTTATATCAATTGAACGATGCTATCTAATATGATAACATAATAAATACATGAATCATCATTCTTTGTAGTAATAAGGAACAAGTTCTGAATCGTTCCGTTCCACAAAATGACACTTTCGACCGGAGCACATTTGTTCACTATGCAAGTTACTGGCACAAAGAAGTTCACGTGAACAATGATCGAGGCTTTCGCCGGAATCCAGACCAATCCATTGCCTTCTTCCACGATTTTTATCGATTTTGTTTACAGCAGCTTTTCAAACCACTTGAGTAGCCTTGAACTTGTCCCAGTCCGCCATATGGTTGGTATAAACATGGTTATGCGTTCTCCGATGTCTGAGCTGAGAATATGTCAGTCATCTACAAGTATAGATGACAAATTACAAGTTTGCACTTATATTTTAGATGACAAATAAGTCAATTAGTCGATAAAATTTTTTCGCTGCGTCTATGGGTCAGTAAGTTGGCTTACTGGTTTAGTATGCTCACACAGGTATAGTATATCCCCCAAAAAACCACACTGTTGTAGAAACTGGCGCCCCAAAAAACCCCGTTCGGATCTCTGACTTGTATCGCTCCCGATTTGTTTACAACCTGATGAGTGAGTCAAAATCATCTAACTTACCTTTGTTCGCATCGTAAGCGGATTAAGAGCACCCAATAAACAACCGTTACCGGTATCATGATGAATTAAGAGTTGGATAAGGATAAACCTCCCGATCAATATCGTGTTTCAGATATCGGACCTTTCAGCTATATAAAGTATCAGTAATGATGGAAGCTGGATATCAAGAATGCACCCAATGGTTCTTGGAAAAGTATTACACGAAAATCATCCAAATATATCTGATAACATACAGATTATCAAGAAAGTTGGACGAAACAAAATAAGAGTCGAACTGAACAATATTCTAACAGCGAATAATTTATTAAACTCTCAAATATTGAAAGAAAGAGGATTTAAAGCAACAATACCATTGTATTTGATTAAGAAAAACAATTTGAAAAATGGAGTGAGGTATTCGTACAATCAAGAAACGGAACAAAATATAAGATAATACAACCTCGGCCACCTCGTATTCCACGGTTCAAAAACAAAAATATGGACAGAAACGTTTGCCGCATCATGTGCCGCTTGAGAACCAACCGTGGAGTATGCGACGCATGCTCGAACAAAAGTGGAGAGTGCGACTCTCCTGAATGCCAAAAATGCGAACAGCCAGAGGGAACTCTACAACATCTCATAAGGGAACTCTCAGAACTTGAGAGATACAGACGATCTTCATTTGTTACAGTGTTGAGTGAATTGGACATTAATATTGACTATTCTTCAAAAAATATGTCAATTTATAAAGAAATTAGTAATTTTATTGTGAAGAGTAATTTACATATTTAAGCAGAGACTTTATTTTTATATATTCATAAGAGAAAAAAATGGCTGCATGGTGTCATGGATCACCTGTTCCCGGTTCCATGCACTTCCTCCAAATCTAGCCTACTTTGTAACCCGGAGCCTCCTAGATTAGTTTTCTGTTTTTGTATGGTTGGCTATATTGTCCGACCCCTCCCCTCTTCAAGGGATCCTGCTGTAAGAAAAATCTCCCTCCAGCATTCTCTTCTCTGAAGCCAGATACATTTTATCATTTTGCGCCTAGTAAGCCAACTCACCATTTTCTTTTTTCCATCTTTGATTTTCAATCAGCCTAGAGCTCTTTTTCTTTTCCTTTGCACCAAGTTAAGTGAAAGTGTTTATGTATGAGCATAATTTAATTTTCTTTTTCAGCATTGTGCCTTTTCATTTCCATTTTAGGTTAATTTCCCTTTTTCTCAGAGGTTCTGATTTTTCCTTTATTTATTTCCACTGCGCATTTGCCTTTCGCCCTTTTACAACAAGTACAGTTTATTTTTCCCTCATTTATCTATTTTTATTTTCATACCTATTTATTTTCCTTGTTGCTAAGGTCATTAGGCAATATTTTTCTGAATAGATATCCAGTGGTAGCAGAACTCTGCCAGCACAGTCGGTAGTTATTTCTCGAAATTGGTCACAATACTGGAGGTAATGACAAAAAAAAAAAAAAAAAAAAAGTTAGACCCCGCTTCCGCTCATATAACGGAATGGTGGATGCTGATTCTGATGCAGTATTGTTTTAATTCTTAATCTGTTAGAGAATAAGTACTGTTGACCTGTTCCAGAACTCCTTTGTACCAATAACTTGCACCGAGAACCCATGTGCGGATCGGACATAGAAACAGAAACAACCTAGTGCATGGATCCTTATACGATTCTGTTGACTCCCATGCCTAATTACCTATAATCCCATCCGAAAATCGTTTTCCACGTTTCTTACTCACAAGTAAGAGTTAATTAACTTCGTGGGGGTAGATATGTGTGATGAATCTATTTTATCGAGCAAAAACTATCAGGACCGATATAATCAAGTACGTGAATGAAAGATGACCTCGTTATACGAGTATAAAAACTTATTCAACTGGTGAATAGATAGGTATGACAGAACGGTTGATAAATTGTGATGATTTAGCCTAGCTTTAAATCACTGTTCCAGTTTTCCGAGGAACCAGCCTAATGAGTCTTGGATGTTGATTAATATCCTACGCCATCGTTGTAACAAAACAAAGAAGGAAAGAAGGTAATTATAGAGTTTGTTGCGATGAGCGAATTTTCAATTGTGTCCGGAACTAGTTAATAAACATAATTTCTATCAAACAGTTTTATTGGTTTTTGCATAGGGGTGGGTGTTTATAGGGAAGCCGAAATATAAAAATCGGTGGGTGGGATAAGGGAAGTGATTACGCCATGAATAATAATAATAACTCGGTGGGATAAGGGAAGTGATTACGCCATGAATGTTAAAATCGTATCCGTCCCGAGTTCTGCCCGTCCGGGACAGGTAACAGAGGTAGATGGACACACCTCCAGTTCTGCCCGTCAGCGACGGGCCCGACAGCCAGTAATAATAATAAATAATTATCAATATAATTTTAATAAAAAATAATTTTATGGTAATTTTAATAATAAATAATTATTATTAAAATTTTATTGATAATTAAAATAAGTAATAATTAATTTTTTTATCATTTTCATATTGCGTTGGTGCCAAAAGACGACCTTTATAGATTGAACAGCAAGCTGATCTTGGTCCTCGACTGGATTCAATGCTCACGACTAAAAATCAATCTGCCCCCTCCCCCCTTGACGAAAATGTTTAAAATATTCCGAACCTTGACGTATAATTGTGAGCCCTAGTCAAGTCAAGATGGTGACCAAGCGCAATAAAGTTCCTCAATCAGTCACCCCATTCCTTTTTCACACACCCAGAATTTATTCCCTCTATCATGAATACCCCGCTTCCCCCCTGCTGCTTGCCATAGACCTTTCTGCCCGTGATTGTGGGCGTGCGAATCGGCTCTCCGGTCTACCCTCTCTCAGTATCTTGGATTCTTTCGAACCAGGCGATCCCAGGTGTTCTTAACTCCATAAATCTGTCAGTAATTCACTTACTTTTTTGTCCTCCCCTAGACACTCAGTACGGGTTCGTTTTTATGCCGCTGGGATGGTATCCCGCACGCCCATCGAAATTCACACTTTAACCATGATAAATTAAACGTTTCAACCCTAAAGCCGTCGCACCAAAATCGTTGGAGATAATGGAAACAGAGGGGATCAAATTAACTATTGTTCCAGTAGTAGTTACCCTAATTGAGAAGATTTCATCCAACTCCGAGGAATGCCTTTTACCAGTCAGTGATTGTATGAATTACACTCCAGAGCGTATTAGAGCTGAACAATGAATGTTCTTAACTATTTTATTTCACCAGTTCCATTTATTTGTAATATTTATAACCGTATTCAGAATGGGGTGGTTGCAGCGGACACTGCACAAGTTCACAGATGAAAAATAAATCTTCATGGACTTGAACAACTATAGAAGTAAACTAGTTACAGGCATGACCTTATGAGTGAATGTTTGCAGTACCAAATGTTTGTCCTCCAACATTGAAATAGTTAGACGAGTTCAAACATTGATTTATATAATAGAAGAAGAAGAAGAAGAAGAAAACATGTTTATTATGAATAATTTATAATTAATTAATTATTAATTACAATTTTGTAAACTAAATACAAGTTGGTATGCAGGTTTCATATACGTATATACATACACACACCATAAAAAAACATGATACGGCATGGATTTTTCATCCGTCTGCCGGGCAACCTGAGCCACAATTTTTGATTTTTTAAATTTAAATGTTCAGAAAATGAACTTTGGAGTTGAACAAGAAGCAGAAATGGGCAATTCAGCAAGTAGACCATTTTTTCCATTGTCAAACCCACATCCCCAAGAAAATGTAGCCTAAGGGCAGCTTCCAAAGAAATGTAGGACATCCTCGTTTGTGTTCTGATTGCACAAAGAGCAAATCCTCCGTGGGCTTTCGGATCTCAGGTATGTACCGTCATTCAGTGGAAGCAGCGCTCCTCTCAGCTTGAGAACCCATCGCACCACCCATAAGGGGTGACCTCCGTCCATCCACAGATTTCCAGATCTTACGTCCTAATTAAGAGACGGATACAGAGGATTCACTCAATCCCTAATCACATATCGGCAGGCAACAGACAACTTGTATGCGAAGATTGGCTGGGCACCAGTTTCCAAATACGTGAAGTAGTTCGGCGTATTTCTCGGCAGGCTGAAGATTAGCTTAATGAAGTACCTCTGTACTTGTTCGAGAGAACTCGACTGGATGTGTCCGGTAACCTGAGCCCCATAACACAGGACTGCCCTTGAGACAGCATTGAAGACCTCAAACTAGAAGAGGTTTCTGTAGACGCTATTGATCCCTAGCTTTGCAGCTGCCACTCTCTCAGTGAAGTGCTGCCTAAACGAGAGCCCTGTCGTGAGGGTGACACCCAAGTACTTGTATGCAGACAGAGTGTCAACTGGACTCCCACCAAATACAAATTTATCTCTTGCTCTAAGTCTGCCTCCACGACGAAAAACCATAATTTTCGATTTGGCCAGGTTGACTGTCAGCCCCCATCTAGTAGTGTACTCCTCCAGTCCAAAAATATTTCTACGCAGATCATGAGGGGATTCTGCCAGGATTACGATGTCGTCAGCGTACATAAGTGTCTTAATGATGGTGCCACCGACCCCAACTCCACAAGGAAGAGCGTCAATCAAGTCATTGATGTACAATGCAAATATCTGTGGGCTGAGTAAGCAGCCCTGCCTCACTCCATTTCACTCTATGGGAAATGGCTGGGAGATGCCGTCCCTACCCCACACTGCCCCACTGCCACCCGCATACATTGATCTCACAGCAGCCATGAAGCGCCGCCCAACACCCGCTGCCTCAAGTTTCTGGAAGAGCAGATTATGGGGAACTCCATCAAAGGCACACCTAAAGTCCACAAAAAATGCATACAGCTTGCGTCGGGGGCCTGCATTAAACCTTATATGGACCAGGCTTGTAAGTGTGAAGATAGCATCCGTTGTGCTGTATCCCTTACGGACTTTTATTCAGTATTCTCTCTGAGTCGAAGTGGTACTCCGATCTTGCAAGAAGCAGAGCGCAATATATCTTTGCGCTGCAGTTTATAAATGATAGGCCCCTGTAATTACTAACTGCGTTAATGTCTCCTTTCTTAAACAGGGGGAAGATAATTGACGCTGAGAAACTGGTCGGGGCAGTGCCCTGCTCGTACGCCCGGTTGAAGACAGCAAGCAAGTCCAACATGATTTATATAATAAAGTGTATATATTATATGAGAAGGAGGGTTTTAGGCAGGAGGAAATTCGGAAGAGGAATTTAGAACCTAAGTTCAATGGACACAGCATAACTTACATTTAGGAACACTCTAATGAAAACATCGTATACCGTACCTACTTATTGATATTAGAGAAAATATTAACTCGACGAACTCTGCAACGTTTAAAACTTTCAAGGGTGGTTATAGAAGTTGAAAAAACTCAAAGGAAACGCCAACTCAGACGCGTGCTTTACGTCTATCTTCCCCGCCAGTTGAAGAACATCGATCATATGCCGAAGCTACTAATGTTCTGAGTAGGGAGAATATAATAGTTGTATCACATTATGCCCTTCAAGGGCTCAAAAGGGCTAGAAAAAAATACGGTTGGATAGAGAATGAACTGGTTCAGGGTGGGGGTAAAATCCAAATCAGGGTCAGCCCTTCAGGGCGGCCGGAAAAATCGAAGTAGGTTGGTGGTGGTGGGGGTACGTACGCGGCACTCTTCCCAGTTAGCGTTGTGCTAAAATTACGAAATTTGGTTTCCGGGTTTGGACTGTGATCCTCGAGACTTGTCAGAACCCTAAGTCAAGGGGAAAAGGTTCAAAACGAATTTTGAAATTTTGAAAATTTTATATCTCGAAAAACTTAAACTGGATAGTAGGTATTTCATCCATATTTAGATGGAGTTTATTTTTTTAGAATTTTTTCAGACCATCTGGAGGTTTGTACGATCAGCCGTTCGTTCACAATATGGGCTCAAAGTTAGAGCACATGGTTTCAGATATCGAATTCATCAATCATAATTAATAGTAATTATTAATATTAATTATCAAAAAATATTACCAACTAACAGAAGGGTGATCTGCACAAAGATGATAATAAACCGCTGTGCCAAGAATTTGCAGAGTTTGGATTATTTGGATACACTAGGACGATGCCGAACACGATTACAAGGAACGTAATGAAAATAATACTTTCCTGTTGGCCATGAACTAATTAGAAAAAGTGAATATGTAAAAGTCGGCTTAGCGAAAAGTAAATAGAATAAACGATTACCGTTATAAGTAGCTCTAACCATTGCTTTGAAGGTGGAAAAGTAATCAAGTGTTGACTAGTAGAGGAAGGATACTTGCAAGGAGGAGTGCATGGATTCAGGAAGTTTTTATGTCGGCAAAATGCCAAACTACTGAATAAGATTGATGATCATTAGAACCGGGAAAGTTTGTGGATAACAAAATTGAGATGGACAAGTTAGTAGCCTCCATCGGAAGGCAACTTTGTAAATACAATTGGAAGGTAACGGGGAGGGACGAGACCATTATAAAATATTTTCAGCATGCAGATCTGCCAGAAATATTTACTGCCTTTCCGCTAGTATGGTGGCAAATCAGTTCCACTGCCGGTGTAATTGCTTCTTCTTCCTTGTTTTCGTTTCAGAAACTTTATCGCGTATTATTAGGCAACCACTAGGAATTGAGTTGGCAATTGGAATACGTACACAGTTAGACAAATATAATCACCAAGAGACCGATAACAGCTGCTGATGACACAGAATATTAACTTCACAAGGCCGCCTCCACAAACAAGCAGGGAACAGAATAACGAAGTGAAGACTTGTCTAAATGACGAATTCGTGATTTAAACAACTAAAGGCCGCTATGAGATATTTCAGGCTCTGTTGAATATTGGGTACCTACATAGGTATTTATTCATCAATGACCGTCACTGGCAAAAGGGGAAAGCGGTCAACAAGGGTCTCAGTGATTCTATCCAAGGCTCAGCTGAATGTTTTGAACCCCTCATGTCAGCTTTGTTTCGTGAGGTTTTTCTAATACAATTTTGTATTATGTTGATCATTTCATTGTTAACAGTAGGCTTATCAGCTCTTGAGAAATGAGAAAGGTGGAAATTATTGGTTGAGCGGTAGAGGTGCGGAGTTGGTCCTTAAGGTTCTGCCACTTATAATGAAATCCGCTTACTAAACTCGAATGAATCTCAGAAATAGCTAAGTTTTTCAGAATTGCACTTAACCATATCCATATACGATATACGTATAAACCACCTCCGACTGGCTAGCCAGCTTTGAGCGTGAGTAATACTTCCCCTTTTAACATTACGTTTTTGTTTCCCTTCATTTGGCATTGCCAGTGGCCATAGCAACAAAACATATACATTATATTATATAAGAGAGCCACAAGGGTAGGAGAAGTACCTATAGGAGTCAAGGAGACAAGTAAGGATTTGCGCAACGCATTGATAAAATGGAATCAATCTATAAAGGATTCGAACGTCTCAGCGAAATAATCTTGGGATTGATCTAAAGTAGGTAAGTGAAATAAAAAACTCTGCAAATTCTTGACACAACGGTTTATTATCTTCCTTGTGCAGATCACCCTTCTGTCTATACCAGACTGTATTGCAAATCGGCACCATACCATATTCTCACCGTACTCATACCATACCATACGAATTTCTTTGCTATCATACCATACTGTATTATACCAAATCATACATACAATAATATACCATACCATACTCATACCATGTCATACAAACCAAGTGAATAATGAAATGTCATCCATTTCAGACCTATATTTAAAATTTCAAGTATCCAGCTCATCATCAACATTTAATTTGTTTAAACAAATAGGTATTATTTAAACAATTTTACAGACAAGAAACCGAGTGAATATTGCATTGTGATCCAGTTCTGACCTATTTTTAAAATTTCAAGTCAATAGCTCATCATCAAAATTTAATTTGTATTATTACAGAAAGGTATTATTTAAACAATTTTACAGATGAGAAACCGAGTAAATATTGCAATGTGGTCTATCCCCGACTCACGGTTAAAATTTCTAGACTGTAGCTTACCGGGAAGATGAAAAAAGGTAGTTTTATTCTGGGCTTCTGGTGGTTGGGTCACATAACGGCCGTTTTCGGCGCGAAAGTTTAGTGTTTTTCCTAAACCTTTGCGCGCTCACTGTGAACGAACAGCTGGTCGCACAAAAATCCAATTGGTCTTAAAAGATTCGTAATTTTTCAGGTCATTCGAAAGTGAACTAAACATTACACGGTTCAGTTAAATATTTGGAGATATGACATTGTCGAAATTTTAAATTTCGTTTTGAACCCCTTCCCCGTGACCTAGGGTTATGAAAAGTTTCGAGGATCATTGTGGGGCTGGTCCAAACCCAGAAACCAAATTTCGTAATTTTAGCTCAACGCTAACTGGGCAAAGTGGCGCGGACGGCGGACGGCGTACGGGGGACGGCGTACGGCGTACGGCGGACGGACGGATTTTTTTTAATTCGATTTTCTGAATCTACGTGTCTTGAAACGTAAACCAACAAATTTTGAGGGGGGGTTAAAAAATTTTTTTCTTTGGGCGATTCCAATGGTTCATTATCGAATTTCTTTCCTATCATACCATACTGTATTATACCAAATCATACATACAATAATATACCATACCATACTCATACCATGTCATACAAACCGAGTGAATAATGAAATGTCATCCATTTCAGACCTATATTTAAAATTTCAAGTATCTAGCTCATCATCAACATTTAATTTGGTTAAACAAATAGGTATTATTTAAATAATTTTACAGACAAGAAACCGAGTGAATATTGCATTGTGATCCAGTTCTGACCTACATTTAAAATTTCAAGTCAATAGCTCATCATCAAAATTTAATTTGTATTATTACAAAAAGGTATTATTTAAACAATTTTACAGATGAGAAACCGAGTAAATATTGCAATGTGGTCTATCCCCGACTCACGGTTAAAATTTCTAGACTGTAGCTTACCGGGAAGATGAAAAAAGGTAGTTTTATTCTGGGCTTCTGGTGGTTGGGTCACATAACGGCCGTTTTCGGCGCGAAAGTTTAGTGTTTTTCCTAAACCTTTGCGCGCTCACTGTGAACGAACAGCTGGTCGCACAAAAATCCAATTGGTCTTAAAAGATTCGTAATTTTTCAGGTCATTCGAAAGTGAACTAAACATTACACGGTTCAGTTAAATATTTGGAGATATGACATTGTCGAAATTTTAAATTTCGTTTTGAACCCCTTCCCCTTGACCTAGGGTTATGAAAAGTTTCGAGGATCATTGTGGGGCTGGTCCAAACCCAGAAAACAAATTTCGTAATTTTAGCTCAACGCTAACTGGGCAAAGTGGCGCGGACGGCGGACGGCGTACGGGGGACGGCGTACGGCGTACGGCGGACGGACGGATTTTTTTTTATTCGATTTTCTGAATCTACGTGTCTTGAAACGTAAACCAACAAATTTTGAGGGGGGGTTAAAAAAATTTTTTCTTTGGGCGATTCCAATGGTTCATTATCGAATTTCTTTCCTATCATACCATACTGTATTATACCAAATCATACATACAATAATATACCATACCATACTCATACCATGTCATACAAACCGAGTGAATAATGAAATGTCATCCATTTCAGACCTATATTTAAAATTTCAAGTATCTAGCTCATCATCAAAATTTAATTTGTTTAAACAAATAGGTATTATTTAAACAATTTTACAGACAAGAAACCGAGTGAATCCAGTTCTGTGATCCAGTTCTGACCTATTTTTAAAATTTCAAGTCAATAGCTCATCATCAAAATTTAATTTGTATTATTACAAAAAGGTATTATTTAAACAATTTTACAGATGAGAAACCGAGTAAATATTGCAATGTGGTCTATCCCCGACTCACGGTTAAAATTTCTAGACTGTAGCTTACCGGGAAGATGAAAAAAGGTAGTTTTATTCTGGGCTTCTGGTGGTTGGGTCACATAACGGCCGTTTTCGGCGCGAAAGTTTAGTGTTTTTCCTAAACCTTTGCGCGCTCACTGGGAACGAACAGCTGGTCGCACAAAAATCCAATTGGTCTTAAAAGATTCGTAATTTTTCAGGTCATTCGAAAGTGAACTAAACATTACACGGTTCAGTTAAATATTTGGAGATATGACATTGTCGAAATTTTAAATTTCGTTTTGAACCCCTTCCCCTTGACCTAGGGTTATGAAAAGTTTCGAGGATCATTGTGGGGCTGGTCCAAACCCAGAAAACAAATTTCGTAATTTTAGCTCAACGCTAACTGGGCAAAGTGGCGCGGACGGCGGACGGCGTACGGGGGACGGCGTACGGCGTACGGCGGACGGACGGATTTTTTTTTATTCGATTTTCTGAATCTACGTGTCTTGAAACGTAAACCAACAAATTTTGAGGGGGGGTTAAAAAATTTTTTTCTTTGGGCGATTCCAATGGTTCATTATCGAATTTCTTTCCTATCATACCATACTGTATTATACCAAATCATACATACAATAATATACCATACCATACTCATACCATGTCATACAAACCGAGTGAATAATGAAATGTCATCCATTTCAGACCTATATTTAAAATTTCAAGTATCTAGCTCATCATCAACATTTAATTTGGTTAAACAAATAGGTATTATTTAAATAATTTTACAGACAAGAAA
Source organism: Stenodema calcarata (assembly GCA_963920205.1). Classification (NCBI taxonomy): domain Eukaryota; kingdom Metazoa; phylum Arthropoda; class Insecta; order Hemiptera; family Miridae; genus Stenodema; species Stenodema calcarata. The sequence goes on from OY986057.1 coordinate 3,392,371, forward strand.
CCGAGTGAATATTGCATTGTGATCCAGTTCTGACCTACATTTAAAATTTCAAGTCAATAGCTCATCATCAAAATTTAATTTGTATTATTACAAAAAGGTATTATTTAAACAATTTTACAGATGAGAAACCGAGTAAATATTGCAATGTGGTCTATCCCCGACTCACGGTTAAAATTTCTAGACTGTAGTTTACCGGGAAGATGTAAAAAGGTAGTTTTATTCTGGGCGTCTGGGGGCTGGGTCACATAACGGCAGTTTTCGACGCGAAAGTTTAGTGTTTTTCCTAAAACTTTGCGCGGTCACTGTGAACGAACGGCTGGTCGCACAAAAATCCAATTGGTCTTAAAAGATTCGTAATTTTTCAGGTCATTCAAAAGTGGACTAAAATGTACACGGTTCAGTTAAATATTTGGAGATAAGACATCGTCGAAATTTTAAATTTCGTTTTGAACCCCTTCCCCTTGACCTAGGGTTATGAAAAGTTTCGAGGATCATTGTGGGGCTGGTCCAAACCCAGAAACCAAATTTCGTAATTTTAACTCAACGCTAACTGGGCAAAGTGGCAAGGACGGCGGACGGCGTACGGCGTACGGCGTACGGGGGACGGCGTACGGGGGACGGCGTACGGCGGACGGACGGATTTTTTTTTATTCGATTTTCTGAATCTACGTGTCTTGAAACGTAAACCAACAAATTTTGAGGGGGGGTTAAAATTTTTTTTTCTTTGGGCGATTCCAATGGTTCATTATCGAAGATAATAAACCAAAACTCTGCAAATTCTTGACACAACGGCTTATTATCTTCTTTGTACAGATCACCCTTCTGTCTAGATCACTAGGTCTAAATGTCTAGATCCTAAATGTTAGACTAATTATTATTATCAATTATCACTAATTATTAACAATTTTATCAAGTACCTAGTGAAAATTATTATAATTTATTGTTAGGTAGGTATTAATAATTTGTATTTATTATTAATAATAATTATTATTAATTATGATTAATTAATACGATATAATTCTGGGGTTTTTAATACTACGTCGGTAATAATTTTTGTATAAAAGAAGTACCTACCAACAAACATTCGAAATTAACTTCATTTCCGTAGCACGAAACGCACCTCAGAACAACAAACTCGACATCACTTAAGCCATATGATGTTCCAAAGATCTTGTTAGTATGAAAATGGACCTGTATTTCAACAGTTTGATTCACGATCGGGTTGTGAGGCCCAATCTTTGAGCCGTCATTGTGAACGAACGGCTGGTCGTACAAAGCTGCTGATGGTCTTGAAAAATTCTACGGAACAAACTCTATCGAAATATGAAATAAACTCTGCAAATTCTTGACACAACGGTTTATTATCTTCCTTGTGCAGATCACCCTTCTGTCTATACCAGACTGTGTTGCAAATCGGCACCATACCATATTCTCACCGTACTCATACCATACCATACGAATTTCTTTTCTATCTCACCTTTCCTATCATACCATACTGTATTATACCAAATCATACATACAATAATATACCATACCATACTCATACCATGTCATACAAACCGAGTGAATAATGAAATGTCATCCATTTCAGACCTATATTTAAAATTTCAAGTATCTAGCTCATCATCAAAATTTAATTTGTTTAAACAAATAGGTATTATTTAAACAATTTTACAGACAAGAAACCGAGTGAATCCAGTTCTGTGATCCAGTTCTGACCTATTTTTAAAATTTCAAGTCAATAGCTCATCATCAAAATTTAATTTGTATTATTACAAAAAGGTATTATTTAAACAATTTTACAGATGAGAAACCGAGTAAATATTGCAATGTGGTCTATCCCCGACTCACGGTTAAAATTTCTAGACTGTAGTTTACCGGGAAGATGACAAAAGGTAGTTTTATTCTGGGCGTCTGGGGGTTGGGTCACATAACGGCCGTTTTCGACGCGAAAGTTTAGTGTTTTTCCTAAACCTTTGCGCGCTCACTGTGAATGAACGGCTGGTCGCACAAACATCCAATTGGTCTTAAAAGATTCGTAATTTTTCAGGTCATTCAAAAGTGAACTAAAAATTAAACGGTTCAGTCAAATATTTTGAGATATGACATTGTCGAAATTTTAAATTTCGTTTTGAACCCCTTCCCCTTGACCTAGGGTTATGAAAAGTTTCGAGGACCATTGTGGGGCTGGTCCAAACCCAGAAACCGAATTTCGTAATTTTAACTCAACGCTAACTGGGCAAAGTGGCGCGGACGGCGTACGGCGGACGGCGTACGGCGTACGGCGGACGGACGGATTTTTTTTAATTCGATTTTCTGAATCTACGTGTCTTGAAACGTAAACCAACAAATTTTGAGGGGTTAAAAAATTTTTTTCTTTGGGCGATTCCAATGGTTCATTATCGAAGATAATAAACCAAAAAACTCTGCAAATTCTTGACACAACGGTTTATTATCTTCCTTGTGCAGATCACCCTTCTGTCTATACCAGACTGTGTTGCAAATCGGCACCATACCATATTCTCACCGTACTCATACCATACCATACGAATTTCTTTCCTATCATACCATACTGTACTATACCAAATCATACATACAATAATATACCATACCATACTCATACCATGTCATACAAACCGAGTGAATATTGAAATGTCGTCCATTTCTGACCTATATTTAAAATTTCAAGTATCTAGCTCATCATCAAAATTTAATTTGTTTAAACAAATAGGTATTATTTAAACAATTTTACAGACAAGAAAACGAGTGAATATTGCATTGTGATCCAGTTCTGAACTATTTTTAAAATTTCAAGTCAACAGCTCATCATCAAAATTTAATTTGTATTATTACAAAAAGGTATTATTTAAACAATTTTACAGATGAGAAACCGAGTGAATATTGCAATGTGGTCTATCCCCGACTCACGGTTAAAATTTCTAGACTGTAGTTTACCGGGAAGATGAAAAACGTAGTTTTATTCTGGGCGTCTGGAGGTTGGGTCACATAACGGCCGTTTTCGACGCGAAAGTTTAGTGTTTTTCCTAAACCTTTGCGCGCTCACTGTGAACGAACGGCTGGTCGCACAAAAATCCAATTGGTCTTAAAAGATTCGTAATTTTTCAGGTCATTCAAAAGTGAACTAAACATTACACGGTTCAGTTGAATATTTCGAGATATGACATCGTCGAAATTTTAAATTTCGTTTTGAACCTCTTCCCCTTGACCTAGGGTTATGAAAAGTTTCGAGGATCATTGTGGGGCTGGTCCTAACCCAGAAACCAAATTTCGTAATTTTAGCTCAACGCTAACTGGGCAAAGTGCCACGGACGGCGGACGGCGGACGGGGGACGGCGGACGGGGGACGGCGGACGGCGTACGGCGGACGGACGGATTTTTTTTTATTCGATTTTCTGAATCTACGTATCTTGAAACGTAAACCAACAAATTTTGAGGGGGGGTTAAAAAATTTTTTTCTTTGGGCGATTCCAATGGTTCATTATCGAAGATAATAAACCAAAATCCATTGTAATGTACCATGGCTATAAGAGGAAATTTTCGAAGAAATGACTGGTTTGACGCAAAATATCTCCATTGAAGATCATGATGTCTTCGAAGAACATCTCAAGTATCAACCACGTTTCTTCATCTCGAAAGGGTAAACTGGAACGTTCCAGTTTGAGAACGGGATAATATATCGCAGTTCTGATTTCACCTTCGTATTCAGCGTAAAAACAACTTTTGAAATGAGGTGTCAATCGTCAGACTGTTTCATTTTAGGAATTTATGGGTAATCCCCCCCCCCCCCCCCTTAACACCGATTCGTGTAGGGGTGAATGAAGTATTCTGTACTATTTCACAGACCAAATCTGGCACGATTGCATGTGCGTCCAATGGCAGCTGCAATGCTTCTTGAGTTTCAATGCATGAAAGAATGTCAAAAATATCCACCAATGTGGTCACAGAGGTAATAGTTGTGTATTTTGCACAAAGGAATAACCGAGAATTAAGAAAACATCCAACATTAGGAAATACCAGCGAACTACAAGCGGTCATGAGAGAAAGGAAAATCTATTGAATTTGGCAATTCAGCTCGTTATTAATAATAAATACAAATTATTAATACCTAACAATAAATTATAATAATTTTCACTAGGTACTTGATAAAATTATTAATAATTAGTGATAATTCATAATAATAATTAATCTAACATTAGGATCTAGACATTTAGACCTAGTGATCTAGACAGAAGGGTGATCTGCACAAAGAAGATAATGAACCGTTGTGTCAAGAATTTGCAGAGTTTTATATTGGTGCCATTAATTTTTTTATCTTGTGAAAATTTTATTAGCAATTTACATTTGATATGCATTGTTAATTGATTGTTAAGAAGCTAAGATACGTAACATGGCTTCTAAAAGGCTTCAAGTTTCGTGCAGCTGATGCACTGGTATGGGTTCACTGATCCCACTGAACACACTTCATTTCACAACATGATTTCACAACACTTTTTTTGACGTAGGATTCCTTTGTGAAATGATTCTCTGACACAGTACAGAACTGTTTTGTCCTCCACTCAAAGTATAATAAATAGTCTCTAGAATGTAGGTAGGTTTGTTTTCCCTTTTTTTGGGTCATCTTCTCTCACAGGTTTCACAGTTGAACCCATAGACTGTCCAATTCATTATGGTGAAACTTTAATTAACCGTATACAAGTATGTGGGACAAAATCGATTCAGCATTCCTAAATTAATGGGTACCGATACCTGTACTTCTGACTGGTGACAGAGTATTGTCCGCTGTATACTATAAACCTCTAATCATATTGCATTTTTATTAAACACTGCCAATTGTCCAATAACGGTTATTCATCTTCTACCTAGATCACGGAAATCACTTCCGTTCTTAGCAATAACTCGCTAAATGTTAAATGGGGAACGGCGTTGTAGGTTGACACAAATTGTTTTGTCGATCGATTCCAATGGTCCAGTTTGAAGATAATAAACCAAAACTACACCGTTCTATTCTAAGTTTTCGAGCTATGGCATTTCGAACATGTTGACCCACATTTTTCATTACTTGCCCATCTTCTACTTTTTGATCTTCATCAGTCTAATCAGAGCTCACATACCGAATTTAAATTCAACTTCAAGTAAACTAATTTTCCAGCAGTAAAATCATCTCAAATACAGAACAAATGTTTCTAGGGTTTTTCATTAATGTATTTCAGACGGAGGCATCTCCCGTCTTTTGGGGTATAATGGCCATAAATTCATTGCTAAGGTAACCGAGCGAGTAAGTGTTCTGTCACTTGGTGGCTGGGATTAGGTTGGTGTAGGTACGAATCCCAGCAGCTTCTTGTTCCAACCCAGGGCGACATTTTTCTCCAATCCTTCCGGATTGGGTAAGAAAAGAGGAAACCCCGGGCGATGAGCGGAAATATGCCGACCGGAATGAAGGATGTTTTCATTGACGCACAATAGTTAACGGACCCGAACGCTTCTGGTACTCTACATGTGTGTAATCCCAATTACGTGAGAAACCGTTTAATGGAAACGTTCCGTCTATCAATCAAGTCGGAATCGTTCCGAACTAGAGGAGTCCCAACCTCACCAAACAAATGGAGACGCATGACGTGCAAACATTCAATCTCTCGAACGCATATTTCACGGAGACGTTTTATCTCCAGTTTGAATGAATCTAAATCCTTCAGCCAGTATCTTCCGGCGTATAATTTTCCTTCTAAACCAAAACCCAAAACGGAAGAGTAATCGTCCTTATTGCACAGGTGTCATTTGAGAAATACGGGTTATGAATCGAAACTTCAAGCATCAATTCTAAAAGGATTTTGTAACACAAATTGACCCAGAATTTGTTCCAGCTCACGTTTCCCCTAATACTCAAATTTCATAGGTTTTTCATGTCTTTAGACACCGTGTATGCAATTTGTATTGCTATTGTTACACTTGGGGCGAGTAGGGTATACTTGCGAAGGATAACTAAACTGAATTTATAATATTCGCCTATATTTGACTATAATAGTGGGATGGCCGAGAATGCGGTAATGGCTCGTCTAGATGGATTAACTGTAAGCTAACGACTGAACGTAGGGTCGAGGTTGCTGATGCAGGGGAATGCATCCCCCTCCGCGGTACGCTACAGCCCTTCGTGACACTATTTGTGGAGTTGCTAAATATTAATTTAAAAAATATTATATCACCTACTTGATTTATGTGTTGAATAAACTTGAACAGACCTTCTGGTGGGGAGGAACCCACAACCGGTAATGAGTAAAATTATTCACAGATGAGTATCTAGGAACGCGATAGCGTTCCGCCCCGCCAAGCAAATAAGTTGAGACAAACGAACGGTACCAAGTGTACCTATGTTTACCAGATGGTTTTCCATATCTCGATATAATCATAACTTTTAGGTACCTAACGCATTGCTTAGGTATCCATATCTCGACTCCTTTTTGATCGACCAACTTGAAATTTGGTGTTGGTATTCTTGGTGTGGATAAGAGAAAGCCCCGAAAGTATCAAGTGGCTAGGTCTAAAGGGAAACCCCTTTTTTGCCATTACCTTGTTCTTCTTCTCCTCCTTTTTCTCCATCTCCTTGTTCTGTAAGGCAATGCTACAGCCTCTCCACCTTTACCGATTGACTTGGAATATTGCACAGAGGTTCGTTTCAGCTTCAGACAGTGCCTTCAAAAAGATGTAACCCATTATTTTGACGGGTCCACAGCCGATCGACTTGAAATTTGATGTGGATCTTAATCGTGCGAAAAAAAAAGGCCCTGAAAGTTTTAAATGGCTAGGTCAAAAGGGAGCCGAGTTGTATAACTTCCGAAAACCCGTTCCTCACTTTTACCAGTCTTTTTATTCGGTTAGGTAAGGCTTCAGCCTCTCCAGCTTCACAGGTTGACTTGAAATATCATACAGGGCCTCGTTTCAACTTTAGGCAGTGCCTTTTAAGAGATTTAATCCATTATCTCAACCCAAAAAAAGTTTAGGAACAAAAACTGAAAATTGGGCTAATTTTGGCCTTTGTCGGGCTCACGGCCAATAAACTTGAAATTTGGTGTGCATTATGGAAATCCCTGAAAGTTTCAAGTCGCTAAGTCTAAAGGGTTCCGAGTAATATAACTTCAAAAACCCGGTTCATTACCCGTACCATTCTCCTTATTCAGTTCGGTAAGGCTCCACCTTCACATCTTGTCTTGAAATATCGCCTCGTTTCAACTTTAACCAGTGCCTTTTAAATTATTTAACCCATTATCTCAACCCAGAAAATGTTATAAATGAAAAAATAGAAATTTTAGGCTAACATTGGCCACTTTCACGATTCTACTGCCTGGATAACAGGACCAACCGACTTGAAATTTTGCATGAACCTTTTTTATAACATGACCCAGCGCCATTTGAAAGCTTTAACCCATTATCCAACCTCAATAAAACTTCAGGAACAAAAAACTGAAATTTAGGGTTATTTAGGCTAATTTTCACCAATTTAACGGGTCCACAGCCGATCAACATGAAATTTGCTATTGATCTTCTTGGTGTAGATAATAGCAAAACGCCCTGATACTTTCGCAAGCAACTAATAAAATGATACATATATGTAGCTCATACGACTCGCCATGGTACCAAAGGAAGATTTCGAAACGGGTACGGTGCTTGTGAAGTGGTTAGGACACATCTCTTCAAGGCGGGCGGGGAAAGTTGATATCATAACTTTTTTTTCGGCTGCTGTAGGAAGATATTTGGGAAGCGGAGTGATTCTTACATGGAGTGTTTCTTGGGGGTCTAGACTACAGTAGATAATAGTAAAGTACATTTATTTGCGGATAATACTACCTTCACCGTCTGAATAAGAAGAAGAAGAAGAAGGTAAAGGCGAAAAACCGGGTGTCTAACGATTCGTAATTCTTATATACTACATAAGAATATATTATATACCGTGCTGTTACATTCCCTAACTACTCGTAATTCTTATATATCCCCACGCTGAAGTTGTATTCATTGTTAATAATTATAGATAAACCGTCTACTGCCTTATGTTAAGCTAGTTTTGATAATGATAGTTGAATTCCCCAACTACTCGTAATTCTTATTCTCGTTTGTCACATAGTCACACTAGACACCCTGTATATTCTCCTTCTTCTGGCGTTTCCAACATTGTAATAAAGCCATCCTGTGTTACTTCAACTTTACCGAGAGACATTACCCTAAACTCCCTCTGTATTGGGCACTTACAAGTGAAATTGAGGGTCTTCCCTAACTCTGAAATCGCACAGTGAACACAGCTCTACTCTCTCTTCTAAGCAGGGCAAGTAATTTCGATTGAAAAACTCGGTGCGCACCTTGAATATCAAACGGATGTGTTCAACGGTATTAGTCAAGTTGAAGTTGGCACATTTAACGTCGCAACTTTTTTTCCGATACCCGAAATAGCAGGTATTTCGCATTCCCCGGAAATCCTGGTTTTTGAGTTTTGGAGCAAATGGCAGTTTAAGCTGTCACCGAACTTGCTGTACAGCCCCTCAGGCTCAATAGCTCAATTGCAGCTTCAGGCAATGGATGTGCAGGGAACCCGAACCCGTTTCCAAGTATAGCATACTCGTGTGGGACACGATTCAGTAACCAAAGTACGGCAGATGATATACATCTGCACCTTCTAAACTTTCTGACATTTTCGGTGCCCCCGCACCTGGCCAGCATAAAAGAGTATAGATCTGACAAATGCTATATATATTATTTTCAAAGGGGCCCTGGAGTCAGCTATTAACTCATACCACATTTATCACGTGTTTGGCCGTGGCGTAGCTTCAAGGTATCTATACTGGTTCACAACCTAAACTTCTTTCCGTTTAAATATCCAGTGCACACTCGACACCCAAGAGCCGCTTATCCGAAAACCATGACTCTGGATTTTTCCAAATTCACTATCAGGTTCCATCTTTCGCAGTGCACTTGAAGAGCATTAATATTTTGTTGCAATTCGCCTAGAGCCGTCGCTAGCCCAATCAAATTGTCGGCGTTAGCACGGAGAGGGATATTTATTCACGTCACAGGGCAGTGATTGACGAGTAATGAGACATCCCTGTTTTAGGCCGTACAACAAGTCGAAATAGTGGGTAATCCCGACCCCGACCCACATCGACGTCTTCGTACCGTATAAAAACCTTTGACTTAGTAGAGTTCATGTCCGAGCAGCTTATAAAGAACGGCTCAACATACAAACACGATTTGAAGTCCATGTAAAACACATCGATTCTTTTAACCTTACTACTAAGGCGCAGCTTCTTGTGGTTCGACAGGAGGAAAATGCAATCAACGGTCAAATGACCTTTCCTGGAACCAATCTGATTCTCACATAGGACAAACTCATTAGGTAAATGAGTTTGTATAATAAATTTTATTCGTTTCGGGAATCTTGCATACATCTCCGATCCCTTAATAATAAACGACAGTCCTCTTTGGTTGTCTACCGCAGTGGATACCCTTTCTTCATTAGCCTTTAGATAATCGAGTTCGCAAAGTCAGGCAGACATGTTCCATACCGGACGGAACATTTCGTTGTACACAGCCAGACTCAATTTTTTTTCTCGATATTTCCCGACATATTTGAACTTTTGACGCCATCTTTGAAACCTGCTTCAATTTCACAATAGATAACGGCTGTATCATGGGGCTCAAACTTCCACAAAATCTTCCACAACAATATCTTGTTAAAATTAGCAGGTGTATTCAAACATGTTTATAGTAACTGGCAATTTTCTTGATCACCGGGCTTACAACCGAATTTCAAAAACGACATTCATTTTGACACAGTACTTACTACACCTATAATTCCATGTGATATATTTTCAACTAAAAGTGACCAAATTGTTGTTTCTCAACTCGAAAATGTGTATATATACGCCCTCTTCCGTCACTAGAAATTCAATAAACGTCGTTGTGGCTAATGGTGCGTTGGGTTTTCAAAACGACCTGGCGTGATTGATGTGGAACATAAAACTCGCATCTCTCACAGGTGGCTTATTCAGTTATCTCTTCAGAGCTCAGCCAAAGGATATTGCTCGACAGACGGGGACGGTAGGTACCTATCACCCTAAAAGACTTGGAATTCGTTGAAGCCATTCCATTCGAACCAGGCCATCTCGTTGATTCAAAATCCTTTCTGAATCGGTGACGAGCTCTTTACATGAATAAGTTCGAAACGTACACAAAAATGCTTCAAGAGGTTCTGTCAACCACATCTTGACCCTAATCTCACGTTTAACAGTTTAGCGTTTCATCTTTTGTCATTTGAACATCTAACACTATCAATAATATCTGCCTCATGGTGTTGTAAACTTTTAACATTGCGGCTGATTTGTAGTATTAAGGAAATAGTAAGAAGAAGAAGAAGAGGGGGGCGGATTGTTCTAACAAACGCGAAAGCGATCATTCGGGTTGCTTCCCCATGTATTTATGTGGCGGTAACTCATTTTTCATGGGCCAGCTTGTACCTCACAAAGTTCTTGTGCCGTACCTTACTGCTCTTGACCAGTTGAGATAATACCTAGTCGAAGTGGAGGGTTCCTGGGAGTAACACGTGAGATCGGCTTTCACGCTCCACAACATGTATATTATCAATTGATAGCTATCGACGTCTATTCTACTTCATTTCAACCTATAGAGCTAATAATTTCCATCAGTATCCTCAATTTCAAACCTACATTCAGTGATATCCGGCCCGCAAACCGTTATGAAGAATATTTGGATATATTTTCTCAAATCAAACCATCGAATAACTACTGCCCTCTACAAAACTCCCCCCCCCCCCCCCCCCAGCATTAACTTATTGTAGATGTCTATTGCAGTTCCTTGTAATTATCGTAAAATGATTTGAAATAAATAATAGACTGCCCTAAAGTTGTGTACGAATTCATAATCGAAATTTTGCCCGTTGCCATAATGGATCTCATAATTCTGGAAACAGAATTCCAAAGCTGATGAATAGCTCGGAGAATATGTTCGTACAATTTCGGAATTTAATGAAAAATGCCACTCATCGATTTTTGAAATTTCGAACATGGTGGTCATAATATTATTCGTTAAATTTTTGAAAAAAACATAGGTGGAATCGCTGCTTTCTCCTACTTTGCCCAGCGTATCGGGGTGAAAAACTCTGCAAATTCTTGACACAACGGTTTATTATCTTCCTTGTGCAGATCACCCTTCTGTCTATACCAGACTGTGTTGCAAATCGGCACCATACCATATTCTCACCGTACTCATACCATACCATACGAATTTCTTTCCTATCATACCATACTGTACCAAATCATACATACATTAATATACCATACCATACTCATACCATGCCATACAAACCGAGTGAATATTGAAATGTCATCCATTTCTGACCTAGGTATCTTTAAAATTTCAAGTATCTAGCTCATCATCAAAATTTAATTTGTTTAAACAAATAGGTATTATTTAAACAATTTTACAGACAAGAAAACGAGTGAATATTGCATTGTGATCCAGTTCTGAACTATTTTTAAAATTTCAAGTCAACAGCTCATCATCAAAATTTAATTTGTATTATTACAAAAAGGTATTATTTAAACAATTTTACAGATGAGAAACCGAGTGAATATTGCAATGTGGTCTATCCCCGACTCACGGTTAAAATTTCTAGACTGTAGTTTACCGGGAAGATGAAAAACGTAGTTTTATTCTGGGCGTCTGGCGGTTGACCCACATGACAGCCGTTTTCGACGCGAAAGTTTAGTGTTTTTCCTAAACCTTTGCGCGCTCACTGTGAACGAACGGCTGGTCGCACAAAAATCCAATTGGTTTTAAATGATTGGTAATTTTTCAGGTCATTCAAAAGTGAACTAAACATTACACGGTTCAGTTGAATATTTTGAGATATGACATCGTCGAAATTTTAAATTTCGTTTTGAACCCCTTCCCTTTGACCTAGGGTTATGAAAAGTTTCGAGGATCATTGTGGGGCTGGTCCGAACCCAGAAACCAAATTTCGTAATTTTAGCTCAACGCTAACTGGGCAAAGTGCCACGGACGGCGTACGGCGGACGGCGTACGGCGTACGGTGTACGGCGTACGGCGTACGGCGGACGGACGGATTTTTTTAATTCGATTTTCTGAATCTACGTATCTTGAAACGTAAACCAACAAATTTTGAGGGGGGGTTAAAAAATTTTTTTCTTTGGGCGATTCCAATGGTTCATTATCGAAGATAATAAACCAAAAAAAGTATGCCCTTGTGTGAGGCCGAATTTCGCACCCGGAAACCCCTGTTTTTCATATGAACGATGGAATAAAATTGAACGAATACCCCATCGATTGCCTCAAATGGAACTACCGATGGTCTCTACAGTAAGTAGAGAACTAATAACAACAATATGTTCAGTTATACGCCCTGGAAACGTAATAGCTGCACGCAACTCCCTTGAGCAAACTGAAATGCTAGTAGTGCAACGTAAATATCGCGAAACCTCTTCAAAAAAAAAAAAAAAAAAAAAACTTCAGGGATCCAACGTTATAGTAAACCGACTGAGTAGAACCTTCATATTCCCGGCAGTTTGCACGGTTTGAGGCAATTCGTGTGATGAGCACAAAGGTAGCTATAACCGTTACACATGAAAACACAATTGAAGGACCAACCCTACAGAGATTCTGAGCGAAATAGTTTGGGCTGGAATTAATTCAAGTTCAAAACCTAATCTAGACCCTGTTTGGAGCTCTCATTACTGGGATAACGGCCCGGCGATCCCCGTTCATACAATGCCCCTTTCTTATTTCTTAGCGTCTCAATGAAAGAGCCAAGTGGGGTGGCGGCGAAGGAAATTGCGCACGTTCCACGACAATAGAACATTTGCTCCGTTTGATTTCACCATGAATCTTTCTTTTGCATGCTCGTTTGTCACAAATTCTTGATTGGATTGCGACCCATCATTTCTATTTAGTTTCTCGTTTTTAAATGATCTTAAAGTGTAAGAAATTACACTACTAATATTACACTAATTACACTAATTAAATTACTAATTAAGGGCCCGAAATTGGCCCAACGATTGGGGTTTTATTACTATCGTAGTTTTAGAGAAAGTTGGAACATGAAATTGATGAAGCATTGCATACCCTGAAGCACTAGGCGTTCCGAAATTGATATAGAGATCGATCATTTCTCGACGATATTCTGACCAATATTTATCCGTGGGAGGAAACCATAAACTAGTTGATGTAGCAAACATCTCGAAATCATTTTGAGAACAATGTATAGAAATCATGGGTTTCAGCCCATTCCGGTCTATTGTAGTATTTGCCAACAAGTTCAGTTAGAAAACATCTGAATATCGTTTTTACACAAGAAAAATATATAAATTTTGCTATATAGCTCAATTTAGGCTCATTTATGCACGATCTCAGAAATTCTGAAGTTTTCAGCGCGTCAAAATACTTCGGGTACCTACACTAAGTTGGATGTCTGGCCCAGAAATATTTCTTTCGTAGTGTCGATGCCTAATTCACCCTTTACATTTGTCCTCCTAAATGTGCCGCGTGAAGATCCTCCTGCCAGCAGTTGCTCCTTTTCATCTCACGATTATTTTGATTTTGATTACGAAGTGTCAGTGAGGTTATGACTGCCGAGATGTCAATAGTAGACACCCTATTCCACCATCATTGATTACTACCACCCTGGTGAATAGTTACCTTCGGGACAACATGGCTCACTCATTACTATGAGAAGACATTTTCGAAAAACAGATGCCCGATCTCAAAAGGTCTTCATCGTCATTCTACTCGTGAAACCGGAGAAGCCCGACCACTTCTTCACCGTCACAGACCATTAGTCATTTCCTTTCCTCCTGGGTCTTTCAAGTAGCCCATTTATAACCCCCTTTCACTGATAATTAACTGTGCGGTCATATGTTGATGCCAACTCGAGTTTCATGTGTCACTCTATCCCGCACAAGGAACTGTTACGTTACTCCATCAGAAATCATTTATGCTCTGCTTTGCAAAAGATTCGGCCAGATAGAGAAGAAAAAAAGGCTTGGAAATGTGAAAATATGTTTCTTCTCTGCAACAATAACCTGATCCAACGGGGTCTCAAAAGAACCTTGGATGCTTCTGAATCATTATTTTGCGAACTCAACATCTCCTCAACTCATTATAGGGAACCCAGCGCTCGTTAGTTTCGCGTCAAACTTGCGAAGTATCACTCATTATTATGAGGTTCGATTTCTGTATCGATCAGCTCCAAAATTTGGTTCAACTGGGGATCTACCAAAGATATTACGATGTTCCCAAGGTATATCTTGATGTAGGTCACATTCATTCACCTTCAGTTCACGGAGCCTACATAATGATACATCATGTAGCTCACAAAGTAAGTTCCATGACGAGTTCCATGCGTTTTCAATGCATCTCAGAAAGAGCCTCGATGGACAATTTCTATATGGCTTGAGTTTCTCGCGTTTGTTGGAAGTTGCAAAAGATTAATGGGGACATTTTAAACTTCGTGACGCACCAGGTTTCACTCACTCGTGACATCGGGATGATTTTCCGTATTATAGATGTACAGGGTGTAACCATCAAGGTCGTACCATCGGCCAGGGATCGATTCTAAAACTAATTTCTGGTGAAAAGTGTTCTATACAATTTTTGTTTTATACCGGTCGAAATCCGACTTTTTTAATTTTACGTTTTGTTTCGTTTTTTGGACCTCAAATCTGTAAAATGGTCATAAGTCCCTCATTTTTCAGTCAAAATTCAAATGTGGTTATACCGTTGGAAAGAACGTTAAATTCCCTACCTCAACTGTATGGTCAACTGTGCGATTCCTTATCGATGTCATAGGGAAATTCAAGTTTGAATGGTGAAAAACAGTTGGTACCCACAAAAAAACGAGTACCTACCAGAAAATTAACAAGCGGATTCTCAATTTTTTGTGTTTGGTGTTGTAGGGATATGATTCAGATTGATAATTTTAATAATATCAGGACAATGGAATTTCTCCAAGGGGAAGAATCTTGGAAGTAACAGCTACACTGCAACAAGAACTCTCATACGACGTTACGGTTAAATCCATGCGGATAAGAGCCAGGGCTTGTGTAAGAAACCAACGGGGCCATTTCGAAAATACTTTGTATGTTCCTAACGACAACAGCCACCCTCGTCATCCCATTTGTCTTTTATAAAATAAAACAAGGTAAAATATTTTTACCTTGTTCTATTTTAATCGCCTTATTGTGTGTACTGAAACTCATAAAACGACCTCACAACTACAACGAGGATTTCATTTTGCCCTCATATCATTGAAATTATCAATCTGAATAATATCACTACAACGGCAAACACGAAAAAAATGAGAATCCGTGTGTTAATTTTCTGGTAAGTACTCGAATCTTTGTAGGTGCCTTCTGTTTTTCCCCATTCAAACTTGAATTTCTCCATGAAGTCGATAAGGAATCACACAGTTGACCATACCATTAGGAAACTGATTGAATTTGCTACTTTTCATGAGATTTGCCAGCTTCCACCACGTTGTTTGGATATGCAGTTAACGTACAAGTATTTTGAAAAAATTATTTTTTTAAAAGTTGTCAGAGTCCGGGTTCAGCACCCGCCAGGTTCGCACGTGTTGAGTGTCGCTCTTGCTTTCACCAATTGATTGACGTGGTTGTACTGTATAGTCTTCTTTGATTTTTGGCAGGGATATAGTGTATTACACGATCTTCGGCTTGGTTCCGGAATCAGTGCGTGGAACGTTTTGTAACGGCCAATGAATATTGCTGTTCATTGGTTTATGGTTTGATAAACGCCTGGCTGATCGGTGTGCGCGCGTCGGTACGACGAGATAAGCCCCCTCTTCGCGGAATCGCCGGCCCTGGTCTCGGAATCGGGTGAGTCCCCGCCCTTCTGGTTGTCTCTTGTTGTCTGATTGACTTCTCTGTGTGACTGTTCAGTGCGGCTGGATAGCCTGTCCGGAGCGTACGGGAGTGCTTCCCTGCGTGCATTGATGATACACGTATCATCGATCTGTATATCGATCAGATTCTAATGCAGCAAAATATTGGGAGCTACTTTCAGCGAAATACTGGTAACGAAAGTACCCCACCGAAGAATACACACGCAAAACGCTCTAGGAGTTCACCTGATATTCCGGATTCGGGTAGAAAAAAGAAACCTGTCATGACGATGGGGAGTGGTTCTAAGCCGAATGAGGATGTATTGATGAACATCTTGCAGGAGATAAAAAACATGAATGAAAAGATCTCAAACCTTGCGACTAAGGATGATTTAGAGGTCTTACGTGCGGAGATTCGGGAACTTAAAGAAGAGAATAAGGAGTTACGCGATCAGATGGTGATCATGAAGGAGGCCGAGGTGGAAAAAAATAAGCGTCTGATGTTTTTGGAGACTCAAGCAAGGAAGAGCAACCTTATTCTCAGGGGACTAGTTTTTCGAGATAAGGAAGATCTGTATCAAGTGGTCCGCAAATTTTTTGGAGAGGTTTTGGGTATAACTGACTCGATAGTTGTGTCCGCTGTTCAGCGTATTGGCGCTTGAAGGAGTTGCGGAGGATTATTGCTGGTGACTTTAGCATCATTGGAGGATAAATGGAAGATAATTGAGAAGACTGGACGCCTGCTGGGGACTGGATTTGGTGTGTCCCAGGATTACTCGCCAGAAGTTCGTCATAGACGTTTAAAATTACTTCGCCTCAAGTCGGAAATAAGGAAAATAAATGCAGATGCCAGGTGCGTTTTGCGTTCAGACAGTCTGACTATTCAGGATAAGACTTATTTGTGGAGTAAAGCTTCAGGATTCGTCAGGAAAACTGCTGATTCGGAGGCCCCCGTGAAGAAGATATTGGGCGTGGACGTTGTTGCATTGGCTTCGGAGCTACGGACTGAAGAGGAGGTGTGGCGCAGGCGTGCCACTGGAGAGGCCGCTCGCGGGGTTCCTGGAGGCGTTGGCAAGAGGATACCTGAGATGAGACGGTCTGTCGGTCGGTTCACAGGGACTTGCGTTGTTTACGGTTTCTTATTTACAATATTGCTGGTCTGGCGAATAAAAAGAATGATGTTATGTTTTTCAACTTTGTACAATCTTTTGATGTGATAAGCTTATTAGAAACACATGTTGTTGAAGAAGGATTTTCTTTATTTGATAATTTTTATTGCAATTTTGAGTTGCGATGGATAGGTGCAAGGAAAAACTCATTATTTGGCAGGGCAAGTGGGGGGATGGTGATGGGAATAAAGAAGGGAACAAGAGGAGTTGAATTTTTTAATACTGATGGAGTGGAGTTGGTGAGAGTTAGTTGCAATGGGTCTGAACTTGCTTTCTTGCCTGTCTATGTCAATTGCAATCAATGGGACCGGGATTTTAATGAGCTGAGCGATTTTTTGACGGAACATGCAGATTAAAACTTTGTTATTGCAGGGGATTTCAACGTTAGGATAGCTGAGGGGCAGGGAGAAAATGAACTGAATGGCATAGAGATGGGTACTTTCACAGCCGGCCGGAATTCGAGGGACAAAATCCTCAACGCTAGGGGAACGAGGCTCTTGGATATGTGCTCGGATTTCGGACAGGTAATTCTCAATGGCAGATCTTCCGGTGATCCAGATGGCAGTTACACATTTGTTTCCCGGCAGGGGTCATCTGTTTGTGATTTGGCCTGTGTCTCTCTGGATGCGCTGTCCTGCATATCAGATTTTTGGGTCTTAACAGAGACATTCTCCGATCATCTGCCAATTTCGTTTGCGGTTCCTTATTGGATCCCAGAGCCATCAGATAATTTGCTGCCACGTCTGAGATGGAGCCCTGGTCGCAAGAAAGTTTACAATGAGAGACTCAATTGGACACTGGGTAGGGTCGATTTGGGAGGGGTGGATGTTGACCAGTTGGCAACTGCCATCATCGAGGCAATAAGGTGTGCCACGGCTGTATCAGCGTCTGCGCCAGTGAATGGTAAGCAGCTGTGGTATGATTGGGATTGCCGGCGAGCTAGAAATAGGTCAATGAGGCTACTCAATCTGTGGAGGGATACCGATTCGGAGGATGTAAGGCTGCGGTACTTGGAGGCAAATTCTGCTTACAAGAAGTTAATACTTGAGAAGGAAAAGCAATTTTACAGCAGTCTTGTGGATAAGTTTAGAGCCGTGAAGGATGGTAAGGACTTTTGGGATCTGGCAAAGATTTTTAAGAGGGTAACTCCCAAAGAACATGCTTCAATACCCCCCTCTGAGTGGGTGACACACTTCCGCAGGCTTCTGAACCCTCCTGGTATGATCAACCCAATCTTGTATGCTGAGCCAAATTTTACTTGTCCACTTTTGGATGATCCCTTCACGTTTCGTGAGCTGGACAAGGTCCTTGGGACGGTTAAGTGCCACAAGGCCCCAGGCAGTGATGGCGTTCCTTTTGAGTTTTTCAAGTATGCGGGCTGTGAGTTCCAGGGGGTGTTGCTGGGCTTGTATAACAGGATTCTTGAAACTGAAATAGTTCCTAGCTCATTTAGGGAGTCTGTTATCTTCCCCCTATTCAAAAAAGGCGATCTGGTAAATGCTGCGGACTATAGAGGCCTGTCGTTCATAAATTGCATAGGAAAATTATTATCATGTTTGATGACAAATAGGCTGGCCCAATTTGTTGAGGACCGCCAAATCTTGTCGGAATGTCAGACGGGTTTCCGGAAAGGGTACTCCACGATCGACGCGATTTTTACGCTTGCAGGATTAGTGAGGCTCAAGTTGAGTGTTCCACGTAAGAAGGTCTACGCCTTTTTTGTGGATTTGAAGTCAGCATTTGACACGATAGACCGTGGCCACCTGTTCTATAAGCTTGGCACTCTGGGGGTTTCACGTAGGTTTATTGCCATATTGCGGAGTTTGTATTCAGAGGTGGTTTCTTCAGTCTGGACCAGAGATGGATTAACTGAGCAGTTCAGAGTAGGGAGTGGGGTTAAAACAAGGCTGTCCGTTATCACCTTTACTCTTCGCATTATTTATTAATGATTTGGTCCTGGAGTTGGCAAGAGGTGTAAGAATTGG
This sequence comes from Stenodema calcarata, assembly GCA_963920205.1. NCBI lineage: Eukaryota > Metazoa > Arthropoda > Insecta > Hemiptera > Miridae > Stenodema > Stenodema calcarata. Next base: position 3,411,459 of record OY986057.1, read on the forward strand.
AGAGACTACGACTGTGGTAGTATCCTTCTTTATGCGGATGACCTGGTGATTTTGGCCGACCGTCCTTGTGACCTACAGCAAAATATAAACGCCCTGGAGGCCTACTGTGATAAGTGGGGCCTCACAGTCAACTTGGTGAAGTCCAAGATATTGGTGTTTCAGAATGGGGGGAGGCGGCGTGTGACAGAGAAATGGAAATATAAGGGTAATGCAATTGAGGTTGTTTCGGAGTACACCTATCAGGGTGTCACCCTTACCCCCCGAGTCTCCTTTGCAAAGCATCTGAAAGCCAAGACCAAAACTGCAAAATATGCCATGAATTGTGTCTGGGGTAATGCGTTCAGGAACCCGGTTGTCCCTCTCCAGGCGAAGCTCCAAGTTTTCAACGCAATAGTAACGGCTATTTTATGTTATGGTGCGCAGCTTTGGGGTTACTTGGAGTACGCTTGTGTTGAGTCTGTGCAGTTGCTATTTATTAAAAAGCTTTTCTATCTGCCTAGCTGTGCACCCAATTACTTGATGTATCTTGAGACAGAGCTGAGCACACTCTCCTCTTTTACCTTGGGCCTGCATCTTGGGTATATTTTGAGAGTTGCTCGCATGCCGGCTTCGCGGCTCCCAAGGGTTGTTGCGTTGGAGGTTGGCCGGGCGGGGATATTCTGGGCGGAACATTATGGTACCTTGGCGGCGAGATATGGTCTTCCCAATCCCATGATCACATTTGACGTCGCACAATTGAAGGCCAACACGGTCAGAATTGTGGCAGGGCACCGCGAGGAGAAGTTTATGGCCTTTAGACAGAGAGCAGCTGATTCGGAGAGGTATACCCTTTACAGGGAACTGGACCCGCAAATAAAGTGTGTCAGTTTCGTGCGTCCTAGGGAAGGCGTGGGAGTGCATGAAGCGCGATGGCTCGTGAAGCTGCGCTGCGAGCTGCTGAATGTGAACGCGAGGCCTTTCAATTCCAGCCCCCGCGAGGAGTGTCCCTTGTGTAACCTCCGTGAACCGGAGGATATTTACCATTTTTTATGTGTGTGCCCGGTTCTAGGCGAATTCAGGTGGTCGGCGTTTGGCGGTAGCACTGTTTCTAGAGACAGAGCGGTTTCTATGCTGAATGGGGGGAGCAATTGGTCAGGCCTGATAAGTTTTTGTAGATCGGCTTGGCGCTATAGAAGGTTCCTTGTCAACGAGTTTAATTTTCAATTTTTTTCTAGCCTAGTTTATAAGTAACTTCTTTTCATTTTATACTTCACAGTGTCATATTGCTTGTCCATCACTTTTGTCAGATTTAATTTCCCTGTCCTACGTTTACGTATAATTTTACGTCTACTTTAACTTTTAACTTTTGATACAAAATTATGTAACCCGAACCTCCGGCAGACGGTTGACAAAACCATGCCGTAATGTTTATAAGAATGTCCCTTTCGAATTGTAAAAAATTCATTGTATGATTAAATAAACGTATTTCTTCTTCTTCTTCTTCTTCTTCTTCCTCACGACAACAGCCACCCTCGTCATCCCATTTGTCTTTTATAAAATAAAACAAGGTAAAATATTTTTACCTTGTTCTATTTTAATCGCCTTATTGTGTGTACTGAAACTCATTAAAACGACCTCACAACTACAACGAGGATTTCATTTTGCCCTCATATCATTGAAATTATCAATCTGAATAATATCACTACAACGGCAAACACGAAAAAAAATGAGAATCCGTGTGTTAATTTTCTGGTAAGTACTCGAATCTTTGTAGGTGCCTTCTGTTTTTCCCCATTCAAACTTGAAATTCTCCATGAAGTCGATAAGGAATCACACAGTTGACCATACCATTAGGAAACTGATTGAATTTGCTACTTTTCATGAGATTTGCCAGCTTCCACCACGTTGTTTGGATATGCAGTTAACGTACAAGTATTTTCAAAAAATTATTTTTTTAAAAATTGTCAATGTTTGAACTGCAATTGCGGTCTTTAGGAGTTCGTTTTTGATTACAAATGTGCGGTAGGCGTATGTAGAACATAACGCTGAACCCGGAAATGTGGTCAAAAGTAAAAAAAGTTGTTTTACAGTGAAGAAAAGTCGGTCTTTATGGCAAAAAACGTGATTTTCTATTTAAAAAAATCATATCTTGGGATTGAGATAGAAAGGTGCGGTTGGCGGCGTTCTACTCCATTTTCAGTCCAGTTTCATCCATTTTTCACCAAGTGCCGAACGCCCTGTATATTTTAAAAGGCACTGCCTGAAGTTGGAACGAAGCTCCTTGCAAAATTTCAAGTCAATCGGTAAAGGTGGATGGTATTCTGGCCTAAGTGCATAAGAAGAAGAACATGGTAAGAGTGAACAACCTGGTTTTTGAAGGTAATTAGGCTTCCTTTAGACCTAGCAAATTGAAACTTTCAGGGCTTTCTATTATTCAAATCAAGTAGATCTATACCGAATTTCGAGGACAGGACTTTGGAGGGACTCCCGTGGAAGCTTAATCACTCAAAGATGCGAGTCATATTTTGGAAAAGGAATATCCTCATGGGAACAGCTGAAGCAATCATCTTGTATGGGGTGGAGGTTTGGGCTGGAGCCCTCCAAGTTAAAAAATCTGCAAATTATTGACACAACGGTTCATTATCTTCTTTGTGCCGATCACCCTTCTGTCTAGTTCACTAAATGATAGATGCATTAATAGAGATGATGAATTAATTACAAAACTCGGCGCTTCGCGCCTCGCCAGGGGGGCAAGCCCCCCTGGACCCCCCGGATCTTTTCTCTTCTATACTTTGTATAGAACGAGGTATTTGCTATGCAAAACATGAATAATGTTTTTGCGTCCGAATGTTGTTTACAGTTTTATTTACTCAGGGCTGTATCTCAGCTTCTTCGATATTTACAGCGGTTTTGGCAGTATATAATTTATGCATAAATTAAAGGCTTTCCAACGAATGGAGAACGATTTTTGTCCGTTGAAAACTAAAGAAGTTTCATTTCCCTAGAAACGGCTCGGTTGTACGTGAAAATCATTAAAAATCTTCGTGACATAATTTCGTGACTTAAATTTCGTTACGCTTTTCAACTCTGGTAGGCCACCGCAAAAACATTATTCATGTTAAAATTTGAACCAATATAATTCTGTGGGTATTATTTACACCAATCTACGTCGGCAATAATTAATAATTCATCATAATTAATTACTAAAATAATTATCAATATTTATTATTTATCAACTCGATATTTCAACATAAATGTGCTATTTGAATCAGCATGAACATGACCCGATAGGCTGCCGCATGATTCACCCTCATGTTGACGGAAGATGATAAACCTTCTTCAAACTTGAAGTGATATTTTTTCGAGAGTTTGTAAAGTTTCAAAATTCTTTTGAACCCCTTCCCCTAGACCTGGAGTTATGAAAAGTTTCAAGGATAATAGTCGGTGTATACCTGTAAACCAAATTTCCGAATTTTAGCACAACGCTTACTGCTAAGTGCCGCGGACGGCCGACGGCGTACAGCATATGGCTTTTTTTTTTTCTTGGGCGATTCCAATGGTTTATTATTGAAGACAATAAACCTAAAGAGTGGCCAACGAGAAAATCCGCCACTTTACCAGTTTTCTCGGAAACCGAAAGGACCCAAACTAGAAGTCAATCGTCGTTCTTCTTCACATCTTGACTCAGGGGCGTAGCGTCAGGGGAAGTGCAGGAAGCAGCACTTTCCCACTCGAAATGAAGAATGATGGTAGAAGTTGAATGATGAAAAAATGTATTAGGAATAACAAAATGTTCAATGAACAGTAAAATATTCTATTGAAAATTTGAATCGCCCGCTCTTTGATGGTTGCTTTGAATCACGAATTCAGTGACTATGACTGGACCAAGTCTTCTAAAATGAAGGAGAAGAAGAATTACAAATATCGGATTGCAGTTGAAGCCTCAGGGGAACCGCAAGATTCTAGCGAGTGCCCATGATGCCATCCTGGCGCTTCCCAGATGTAATTCGCAGGCGTCGCTTTCGCTGGAACGCGGAGGCCGCGGGATTGATAATATCCATCGATCCATGCTGTTGTTTGATTTTTCATAGTTTTTAGTTTTCCGTGTATTTTTATAGTTTCTAGTTGCGTTTATAGTTTTATTTGTTCTATTGTAGTTTCTAGTTTCGTTTATAGTTTTAGTTGTTCGTTTTTACAGTCCAAAACTGGATAGTTGCTGCATCAATGTATCTCAAGGGTTCGTCTCGGAGAGTAGGGGAACGTCGTCTACCGTGGGACAAATTTGTCGATTTCACCTTGTAAAGCGTAGAAGACAAAATTTGCAAAGCTTTCAACGCAGCATTCTTCTATATGTGATCATGAAGTCTCATGATTTTTTCGACATTTTTACAAAAACTCTAAATTCTCTAAAATGAATTTTTCAAAAACCATTTTTGTCCCAAGGTGCAAGCCCGTCTTACACCTTGGGACACCTAGTTTTGTACCTTGGGACGGTGTTTATACCTTGGGGCAGAAGGGGAGTTTGACGTGAAAATGAGATGCGTGAACGTAGAAAATCTATATTATTTTGAAAAATAAAATAAAAATAATATCATCATTTTGATAAATAAAACATCCCATTTACCAGAGATTCATGTTCCCAGCCGGGGCGCATGAAATAAACAAACTGCTATAAGTCTGATGAGGTACCTGATAACAAAAATCGCGGTTTTGCTGCAGTGTTTTCACCACTCAGGGTGTGCGATATAGTGACCCACAGATTCTTTCTGTGTTTCAAGCGTCCCAAGGTAGACGACTTTCCCCTACACTCGACATTTTAATGTTGAGAACTACAATAGAGAGAAACCTAATATTTGGTTTCCCATGCATTTTGTTTCCCTCTGAACAAACATCATGGTGTAGTGGCTGTTCCAGTTTTACAAACTTGTCAAAAGCTGTTCAAAAACACCAGTGTTTCCTCTGTGTTTCCTCACATAGTTTCCTCTTTTGCTTTATTAAAATTCGGGAAGAGCCTTTGTGTTAATCTTTTGTTGGATGTGCAACAAACCGCGCAAATATCTCTTCATGATGAGAAAGTAAAAAAAAACCTTATGACTCAGCTTGTTGACTACATTCTTTTCTTGGCTAAACAGGAACTGCTGTTTAAAGGGCATAACGAGTTCCTCTTCTCACAGTAAAGGGAATTAAATCGAGTTATTAAATTTCCTTAAAGATAACGACGAGCCATTGGAAGATCATAAAAATGATCTTCCAAATTTTGAAAGCTGCAATGATTTTTGAAGGGAGCAAAATGGTCTTTAAGTGCTATGGTTAGAGTCATTCCAGATTACATTAAACCTGATCTAGCTAAGTCTCTTTTTCATTTTTAGGGTGAGTTAGGAAGTGTTTGGGGGGGGGGGGGGGGGTTGAACTGAGTGCGGTAGCACTATGTCTAGAGCCATGCTACGCTCCTGCTTTGACTACTTTCCTGCTGACCTTGGTGATTTCAGTGAAGAGCAGGGCGAACGGTCAAGACATCAAGGAATTATGAATAAGGTGCCAGGGATGTTGGAACGTCAATATGATAGCGAACTACTGCTGTATCTTGAAATGACTGGTTTGATGAGTTTTCCCCTGTAACGCCCAATTACGCCCACCCAGAGGGAGAATAAAAAACACGGGAAGGAAGCAAACTCAACAAACCATTGTAGTCCTCAACGAGTCCACAGCGACGAGCACTAGAATGAGCTTTGATGGGAAGCGAGAGCGCTACTATAAGGACTTTTGACTCGAAAATTGTGCACATTTTCCAATATTCTGTGTTGAATAAGATCTACACCCTAAAGAACAAATTTAACAATTGGGTTAAATTCAATTTTTTCGCGTTGGAGATAAGAGTACAGATGAAAGCAAAGAAGACATCTACACAAACGGGTAGCTTTAGGGCGTCAAATGTTATTTCAGGCGGACCGTGTGCTCCTGATCGGTTAATTGTAGGTTACAAACAAACGGTTCGGGTTGAAGCAAGCTTGCGAGAAAGGAGAGGTAGTTGATCTGACCAGTGCAATGAGAAAACAAGGGACATCAAAAGGTTTCTCTCATCGAACCAGTCGGTCGTTAAACTTGCCGACCTCAACTCTTCATTCTCTTCTCTTTTCAGTTGGTGGTAAGTTGGAGGAGAACTGGGTTGAAAACTGCCTTTTTGCTTCAGTTTTAACTAATCCGGGCCATAATTTTCATTTCTATGGATATTACCCCTTGGGATAACTGTGAGCTACTAATATATATTATAATTATACGAGGCTCTAGGGCCATTCGTGCTCGGGCGGCCCAATACACCTCAAATTTCCTCCGCCATTTCGTCGTCATGAACATGAGTTCTCAGTCTAGATCATGATTAGGAGGCAAGGCCAAATCAAACTCTTCTACTAATCTACCGTTTACTCCGCATCTCAAAGACCCAGGAATTCAACCTATTTGTCTGAAACTCAAAACCGGAAATATACGTTTTGGAGTGGCAGTTTAACGTCCCAAGAGTGATCTTGCGACCTCTTTCGTCTTCCTTGGAAAACTCAAAACGTACTATTCTGACTTATTTGACGTCATCAAATTCTTATGCTTGAAGTTGGACCGCATTCTCAAAACTACGAAGAATATGAATACAACATTCAGACGGCTGATCAAACTATATGTTCCACCCACATGGAAAAACGACCATAACTGTACAAACAACCAAAATGTAACCCACGAATGTACATTGAGCATAACAAATCACCGGGTTCGTCACTAGATGGATTAAGTTTTGGTTTTGTTCAAGCAAGCTCATTATCTAAAACGGACAGTTAAGGGTAAAGTCGCTCCGCATCGGTGGTGGGGCCGGGACAGTGAGAGACAAATGCCCGCCAAGTTGAGGTTAGCTGCAACTCTATCATCCCGTCCTGCCGCTGCTCTTGTTTCCCAACCTAACCTGTTGCCTGACTTATAGGGGAGACTCAAAAATTTATTCTCAAGTAATTCAACATTCTCCCCTTTCTTTCAACTTTACCGTGAATTAAACGAGTTTCAAACTACATCAACATGTTGTAAGTGGCACTGATGAGTTGGGAAATGATACAGCTGATGTTTCCCCGTGAGTATCTTGTAACCTAATGAAGTATCGCATCAAGGTCCACATGAAAACGACAAAGTTACCATAACGTAATCTTCCTCATGAAGTTCCGCTCCCAAGTCTTCCATGGAAGGAATCGTACTATTGTGATCTAGGAACGCGGTAGCGTTCCGCCCCGCCAAGCAAAGAAGTTGAGAAAACGAACGATGCCGAGTCATGTTTACCGGACGTCACGAAACGCGTTTTCGAGGTATCCATATCTCGGCTCCTATTCGACCGATCAACTTGAAATTTGGTGTGGGTCTTCTTTGAGTGTATATTAGAAAGCCCTGAAAGTTTCAAATCGATAGGTCTAAAGGGAGCCGAGCTACATAACTTCAAAAACCCGGTTTTTGGGCCTTAGATTGTTCTTCTCCTTCTTCTTCTTCTTCTCCTTGTTCAGACAGGCAAGGCTGGAGCCTCTCCACCTTCACGGATTGACTTGAAATTTTGCACAGAGCTTCGTTTCAACATCAGACAGTGCCTTTTGAAAGGTTTAACCCATTATCTCAACCCAAAAACTTTTAGAAACAAAAAACTGAAATTTAGGCTAATTTTGGCAACTTTGACGAGTCTACAGCCTGGGTAACCGGACCAATTGACTTGAAATTTTGCATAGACCTTCTTTATAAAATGACCCACTTCAACAACAAAAAGATGTGATATCCCCCCAAAAAACACTCCGTGTAAAAATCACCCCGCCTCGCAAATATCATTCTTCAGAGGCCGGAAAAAGTTATGATATCCACTTTCCCCGCCCGCCCTTTTCCTCATTAAGGAGCTAAGTATAATGAAAAGCTTAACCACTTCACAAGCACCGTACCCCTTTCGAAATCTCCCCTTGGCGCTATTGCGAGACGTTTTTATTACTTCCACAAGCAACTAATACTTGATGGTGGTTAACGTTTTATACAAGTATTAGTTGCTTGTGGAAGTAATAAAAACGTCTCGCAATAGCGCCAAGGGGAGATTTCGAAAGGGGTACGGTGCTTGTGAAGTGGTTAAGCTTTTCATTATACTTAGCTCCTTAATGAGGAAAAGGGCGGGCGGGGAAAGTGGATATCATAACTTTTTCCGGCCTCTGAAGAATGATATTTGCGAGGCGGGGTGATTTTTACACGGAGTGTTTTTTGGGGGGATAACTGTTACGGCGGAACACTCTCCAACTTCGGCGAAATGCAATAAAATTCCACTAGATGGCCTAAGCACCTTAATTATTCAGAAAGGGCTTATAAGCGCAGCTAGAGTGGCCCAATATGGGCAGTATGGACAGCTACCGTTTGAACTTGGATACCTATAGTCCACTCAAGTCCAGCATTCTTTTGCGCCGTGAGAAATCTTTCAAGTGAGTCAAATGTCAATAACCGACCTATGCCGAAAACCCGAAAAACCGAATTTCGTCATTTCAGCTCAACGCTAACTGGGCAAAGTGCCGCGGTCGGCGTACGGCGGACTGCGGACGGACGGATTTTTTTTAATTCGATTTTTGATCTACGTATCTTGAAACGTTAACATCAAATTTTGAGAAGGCTAATTATTTTTTTCTTGGGCGATTGCAGAGGTGCATTATCGAAGATAATAAACCAATATCAGATTCTGTCCTCCGCCGTCCGTGGTACTTGGTCCAGTTAGCGTTGTGCTAAAATTACAAAATTTGGTTCACTCGGTCAATGGGTGTGGGTTTGAAAGAAGTTCGAAATTTTGAAAACGTCATACCTCAAAAAATTCAAACCGTATCTAGGGACGCGGGAGCGTCCCGCCCGCCAAGAAAACCGAGGCCCAGAAAACCTAAGCGACAGAGACACTGATTACGCGACGGAACAAGTTGGGGTTTTCACCCTACCGTAGCTCGGCTCCCTGAGTGTCTCGAGAGTTGATTTTTTGTACACCAACTTTTTGAGCTTTTTGCCAGATGAACAAGCGTTAATTGAAGCATTACTATATTATAAGTATTACTGGTGGTCACGAGTAATCAGTGGTGGTACACCTATAATGAAGTAATTCAGGCTTGTTCATCTGGCAAAAAGCTCCCGCCAACAGCATTGAAAGAATCGTAAAGCTCCCTGCTGGTGTAACAGAGGAAACATATTAGGTGAAACCGAGGGTGACTAAGGGTGAGAGGGGGTTGTGGGAAGGAGACAGGGAACAGGAAAACATTGACGGTGGAGGTCAGGGGTAGGAGGATCAGGTTTCTATATGCACACTCAACAGCGAGGTGCGAAGCACCGAGCATCCTATATATGTGGCTGGCGGGTAAAATGGATATCATTCCTTTTTGCGGCTGAGGTTTTTTGGCGGGCCAGTTTTTACAACAGAGTTGTTTTTTGGGGGATAGTTTTCAGTTCACATTTATGTGAGCTGATGGAATAGACGATGGGAGTGGAGGGCCGTGGTTTGGAGCTCAGCCACCAGATCTGCGCCGCCTCCTGGGCACCAGAGACAGCCCCTTCTCCTGAGCCCAGGGCGGCTCCATTTTTCGCCAATTCCCCCACCTGTGGCCCACCTCAGTGCAGCGTCAGGAGCCTGGAGACCAGATCCCTTCCAGCTCGACAACAGTTAACAGCCCCTCCGAGTGCTAGTTGTGCGACCCTCCCAAACCCAGTTATTCCCCAGTTGTGACGCCGTCCGAGCGTGGTTTAGTGACGCCCTCCGAGCGTGAGTTACAGTTGTTAAGCGTCGGTTACCGTCCGAGTAACGCGGTTCGCGAGTGGATTACAGGCATCCAGCCCTCAGTATACGTGAGTTTTGTTATATCTGGCCAGATAGGACCATAGGACTTGTGGAGTCACACCTCCAGTTAGTTATTTATAAGCTTAGCAGAGCGGTTACGGCTCGTTATATTACGACTTATTCAATTCTCTTATCACTTTGTTTTCTCGCCCAAGGACCTGTCCCTATGAACAGCCTTGGTCGTAAATAACTATTCTAGTTACGAGCATAGTTGAGTTATTACGTAGAGTTATTTTTCGTTTATTTTCTTGTGTCATTTCAGTTATCGTGTTCAATATATTTCATGTGTTTTTAACTCTGTGTTGCTTATTCATCACCCGTTGCTCCGTGTCGGCGTCTATGTAGCTGTTACACAGTCGCTTTTCAATCCAGGTCACGCTAAGTGTGACAGCTTACATATTGGTGGCAGCTTGTGGGATTTTTGTCTGGTAAGCCCAGGCACGAATCCAGTTACGCCGACGCGGGGTGACGGGAGGAGAGCGAAACAACAACAAATTCACTCACACAAGTCACGCACACAGAACATTATACACCGTCATTTCCTTGACGTATTTTTTTTTATTACACATTTTCTTTGTTACATTGCACACTCATTTTAAATCACACATTTCACTATGCCCAGAATTCAGAGGAACGGGGGGAACCAAGCGTCACCCGATGTGTTGGACACCCTCAACGCTACGTTGATTCGACTTTCGCGTATGTTTGACACTCGACCTCGGTCACTCTCGGATTCCAGTCACAGCGGGGGGACGAGCATTCCACGCTCTATGTTTTCTGAAATCGACCCGTGGGACCCTGACGAAGTAGGGGCGGTGACGGTGACGACTTTTTTTAACAGTTTCGAAAATGTTGCCGGTGATTTAGACCAACACAAGAGGTTACGCCTTCTACATTCACGAGTCAGGGGGGCAGCCAGACAGTTCCTCATTGACAACGTCACCATAGGTGACACCAAGACACCCTACGATGACGCCAAGACCGAAATGATGAAGTGGTTTGGGGGGAGGGAGAAGCCCGATAAGGCAGCGGCGTTGCTTCACACCATAACCAAAGAAAGTAACGAGACACTCCGTCACTTCGCGGAAAGGGTACTCCACCTGGCTCAGGTGGCGGTGACGGAGGAGGGCAAGGACCTCCCCTCAGAAGCCAAGAAGACATGGGTGAGGAAGAGAGCGTTACGAGCCTTCACCCGAGGAATTGGACGAGACCTGGGGGCACACCTGGTGACAAGACAGCCAGAGGAACTAGAGGACGCTCTGAGATGTGCCGAGGAACTCGAAGACACGATGGGGACGCCTGAGACTCTCGAACTTGGATGGGACGTGGGGGCGGTACAATTGACGGACGCACGACGATGTTACACCTGCAATGAGAAGGGTCACTTCGCTGCCAAATGTCCCAGGAAGACGGTGACGGAGCAAGCAGGACGACGTGATGCAAGACCCTCTAGACCAACCCCAAGATTCCCTTGCATGTTCTGTGGTGACATGGCACATTTTCCCGTGGACTGCAGCCATAACCCCCAGAAAGCAATTTTTTGCGATTACTGTGGCGTGAGGGAACACCTTGAAGTGGACTGCCTTAAGAAACGTAGTCTGTTACCGGTTTCACACCCACCAGGATTACGAGAAGTGACAGCAGGACCGCTGGCTATCGGGGGGCGCCCACAGTCACGAACCTCATCCGCCAGCGTGATCTTCCCTGAGCTAACCAACGGAGAGGGAAATGACGAGTGCCTCGCAACGGTGATAGAATCCATTAAGGGGTTTCCTCTCAGAGTGATGGTTACGCTTAGTGGGGAACCTCGTGGCATGGTCGTGGATACGGGGGCAGGGATATCAGTTTTGGCAAAACCAGTTGCTGGGGTGCCGGTCACACCAACTAGGTCTGTGGCGTGGGGGGCCGATGGACAACCTTTGCCTTTCTTAGGGGAGCAACGGTTACAGGTGGTGATAGGCGAGCACTGTGTGGATCACACCTTTAGAGTGTTTGCACGTAGTGACGGGGGGATGGACCTACTAGGAGTAGACCTTATGTCACGATTACCGATGACTCTTAGGGTGACACAGAAGGACACGGGGACTCAACAAGTTTGGGGGTGTATGATGGTGTGGGATAACAAGCACCCTAGGCGATGTGACGCTGGGCAAGACACACTACCGACGCCGGTGACGACGGTGATGCCCCAGGTGACGCCGGTGACGCCCCAGGTGACGCCGGTGACGACGGTGACGCCGGTGGTGACGGTGACGCCGGTGGTGACGGTGACGCCCCAGGTGACGCCAACCCAAATAACAACCTACACGCATCAGACACCCATGACCGAGGGGATGCCGGTAACACAACCAGTGACGCTCAACTCTGAGCCCTCCTACATGCACTGGACGCCGATGACCCGACCCTCGCCAGTGGATTATCAACAGGCATCCACTTCATGGGCTCCATTGTCAAATTCTGAACTCACAGCTGCGGTCACGCCAAGAAACAAGAGGGAAAACCCAATGATTTACCCAGGGGAAAGCCAATACGAAGGGGAACCCGAACAGAAGATTTACAAGGTGAAAGTACCGACCGCCCGAGGAAAGTCCCAAGTGGTACATAATAATCGCTTGAAACCAGCCTTCAAGCGTGACATACTCGATGACGCTTGTGTTCAACCCCCAGAGAGTTCGATCAACTATGAACCCACCCTCGAGGCAGAGGCGCGACGTAGGACCGACGTGACCGTTGAGGATGTGTCAGACAATGACGAGGACCCAAAAGATACCAATTGCAGGCCTAACGTCAGCAAGTTTAGCCCTGACTATAAATTGTTAACTTCACAGGGTACACAAGACAATTCAAACCCGAGGGGTCGGTTAAGGAAGTTGGTACCTATTAACTACAAAGAGGGACGCAAAAAAAAAAAAAAAAAAAACTGTCACCTTCAAATTACCCACCTCCAGTACAAGTCAATAGGTTAACCCATACACAATGACATTTTTAACGTGACTCTCAACTAAGTTCAATGTTGAGTATTTTAATTTTGTATTTTAATTGTAGTATTTTAATTTTCATTGAGTATTTTAATTTAATGTAATAATTGGGTAACTCAACTACGTTCGTATGGATATTTTGTTGTTACAGTTGATATAAATGTGGACAATATGTCAACAAACCTTTTAAACAGCCGGATAATTAACATGTTTAATCAAGTTTACATAAAGTGCAGACAACTTACCTTAAGTAAACAGTAGAGACCACAGCTAGATGTTGAAATTCACGGAGAAAACTCGCAAACCAAACAAATTCAAACTTACCTTTGTAAAGTAGAAATAGACGCAGGCACTTTGGAATCAATGTATCTTTGCCTTAAATCAGTAACTTAAGTACTTCAGAACAAATAACGTAACTTACCTGAAACCTGTCAATTTTGGAAACAACTTGAATATGACTTACCTGTAGCTTCTTAAAAACACAACAAATATGTAACTTACCTGTAACCTAGAAAACATAATGTAAACATAACTTACCCGGAACACACTCAACCTAACATCACCGCATCCATTGGAGCAATGATGGACCTTGGCCTGCCAGTCATCGGAGGGACGACCTGGGAAGATGTTGGTGCCGGCGAGGACGCCGGCTCCCAGGGGGGAGAAGAGTGTGAGCTGATGGAATAGACGATGGGAGTGGAGGGCCGTGGTTTGGAGCTCAGCCACCAGATCTGCGCCGCCTCCTGGGCACCAGAGACAGCCCCTTCTCCTGAGCCCAGGGCGGCTCCATTTTTCGCCAATTCCCCCACCTGTGGCCCACCTCAGTGCAGCGTCAGGAGCCTGGAGACCAGATCCCTTCCAGCTCGACAACAGTTAACAGCCCCTCCGAGTGCTAGTTGTGCGACCCTCCCAAACCCAGTTATTCCCCAGTTGTGACGCCGTCCGAGCGTGGTTTAGTGACGCCCTCCGAGCGTGAGTTACAGTTGTTAAGCGTCGGTTACCGTCCGAGTAACGCGGTTCGCGAGTGGATTACAGGCATCCAGCCCTCAGTATACGTGAGTTTTGTTATATCTGGCCAGATAGGACCATAGGACTTGTGGAGTCACACCTCCAGTTAGTTATTTATAAGCTTAGCAGAGCGGTTACGGCTCGTTATATTACGACTTATTCAATTCTCTTATCACTTTGTTTTCTCGCCCAAGGACCTGTCCCTATGAACAGCCTTGGTCGTAAATAACTATTCTAGTTACGAGCATAGTTGAGTTATTACGTAGAGTTATTTTTCGTTTATTTTCTTGTGTCATTTCAGTTATCGTGTTCAATATATTTCATGTGTTTTTAACTCTGTGTTGCTTATTCATCACCCGTTGCTCCGTGTCGGCGTCTATGTAGCTGTTACACAGTCGCTTTTCAATCCAGGTCACGCTAAGTGTGACAGCTTACATTTAAATAGAGTTCAATTGGAGTTTAAATAATACAATAATTAATAATAATTATGATTAGTTAATGATAATTCATAATAATAATTATGCAATCATTTAGTGATCTAGACAGAAGGATGATATTGACACAAAAAATAACAAGCCGTTGTGTCAAGAATTTGCAGAGTTGTGGTTTATTATCTTCGATACCATGCACCAGCTGGTCCAGTCCAATACAAATAAGCTCCACTCCGGTTCTATCCATGTGATTCTGATGAATGTTTTAGGCTTCCTTGACCTTTCTATTGTTTATGTATGGAATTCTGACGAACGTTCGTCCGTGCGTGCGGTATCGTGGAATCCTTGTAATAAAGTCTTTAGTTCCATTCATCCGATTCGAATGAAATGTAAAGGGATTTATTTAGATAGCCTGGTCGTATTCATCCCTGAACAGTATATACTGTGACATAAATAATGTGACATATATAGAGTATATAATGCCACAATTTGTGAGACATGTATTGGAAACAAGGAAATCTGTTCAGTCATTTGGACATAATGATGGAGACTATTATTAATAAGGTATACTGGTATACAACCCACTCAATAAATGAGGAGTGTAAATATTTGAGTACACTCCAGTCGTAATAATCATTTCATAAGTAGCCTGACAATGTATTATCCAATAAATGATTATCTGTGCAGCAGTGTTTCGTGATTCTGAATAAGAGCTATGAATAGATGTTCTGATCTGTTTATGCGATGAATATAAATGAGTACACACTCCTCAAATCCATACTTTTGTGCATAAGCATACCTAATAGTGTCACACTCAATCCAAACTTTTTATTCATTCAAGTCCAGAATGCGTGTGAAAAACCCTCCCTTAACTGGGACAGACAATGTGTGCCAGGAGGCTAAGGACATCAAGGGGATGACACTATTGGATTCTTGCCAGGCTAAGGTTACTCGCAGTGTCGTATCTTTCATACAGAAAAGCCCCGTTTGGACTTACCCCCGCTATATGAGCTTAACAAATTCATTCTGCAGCGGTGCTTAAGAAAGAAACTCCACGCCGCGGGGATTGAATTGGGAAATGCATTTATTTCCACTCCAGTATGCAAAAATATTTCGCTAGTCTCCTCTTCTCTGATAATATAAGTAACCTTATTCGTGGTTCATGTAAGCAGTATGGTACCTATGCTACTAGCGAAACAGCCTAATCTCTTTTTCCACTTATCATTGCACCTGCTGATTGAACAAAGAGTCTGATGGTTCACAAATATGAGCCAGTTGACGGTGTCCTTGAATTATGAAATTTGGGTAATGGGGTCTAACCAGCACAAGGATGCATAACCAGGGTTATGAAAAGGGGTTCCAAATATTTTAAATTCCGTGCAGTTATCCGACTCACAAGGATAGTGTAAATGCAAAATTGATCTGCACAAAAAGGCGATCTATGCAGAATATAATAAACCGTTGTGGATAAATATGCAGCCTTTTTTACTTTTGATTTAAAATGACGATGGACTTCCGTCTAATTTGTTATGTAAGATCCTTGGAATTTTCTCTACGTCAAGGGGAAGGGGTTTGAATTTTGAATAGAGTTTAATTTTTAGAATTTTTCAAGACCATCAGGAGCTTCGTACGACCAGCCGTTCGTCCACAATGCCTGCCGGGCAGCCATACTGGCCCAGATGATTCAAACAGCACATGGTTTTCAGATATCGACTTATTAATAATTACGATTATAATAATAATTATTAATAATTATTATTATGTATACCTAATGAATACATAATAATAATTTTTATTAATAAATAATAATTATTATTAATAACAAACAATAATTAAACATCATTAATCATAATTTTTACTATTTGATAATAATTGTTAATAAGTACCCAATGATAATTCAAAATACGTATGAATATTTGCAAACAAGGATTTCAAGATTCATATTGTTTCCGAACTGATCAAAATCGATAACCCTTCAATAAAAGTAAAATAAATATAAATGTTTGATTTCAACATCTAATTCATGTCAAAAAACCATAATCGTGCTATTTCTACGTTCATATGATTTCGTTGATTTTCTGACCATTCACCATATAAACACACCTACGGAAAGCTAACGCGAATTGGGCCAACAAATACGAATTTAGGTTAAAAATAACATCATGATAAAAATGTATCTGCTCAAGCCTCCTCCTTAGTTGTGCGAACCTTTGCCATACCGACTAATCCGGAAAATGGAAACACGTACTCTCAGTGGTAACTTGTATGCTCCACGAGAAGGAATGGAATGGAGAGTATGATAATGACGCGGAAGATTCGCGCGCAGGGAAAAAATGAGATTCTAGTCGGAGGGACAACGTGAAGAGCATACATACATTTATAAAGTCATCACTGGTAAATCTGGTTTGCCAAAAATTGAATGGGGTATTTCTGGCTGTTAACGATACACATTGTGGTGGTGAATGTGGTATAATGAGAATGGCTATCAGTGCAGTGGTTGAAGTATGTAATTCCCGTTATGGTTTATTATCTTCGATGTAATCGACCAAGAAATAAAAATCCCCCCCCCCCCACTCCCTCTCCCAATAGCTAACTAGGAATAACGCGCTTTGTGTGGGAAGGATGGCAGCTCTCATCACTCAAATAATGTTAGTATTTATTTATGTGTACTTTGGTTCTGAACTGACCCTCCTCAAGAGCAACATCAACGACAATAGAACTGACGGAAGTTAGCTGTGATCTGGTGGATAAAACACACGGATCTTTAACTACCTAATCGCTCAAAGGAGGCCAGCTACTGCTGTGTTCCCCATGCTACCAAAGCAGAAAAAAAAATCGTCTATAAACCGAACCCCTAAAAAGAAATGTACGGATGACCTTCAGGAAAACCCTACTCCAAGCAATGAAGGGAGCCATTTTCGCCGTATAATATAGTAGGGTTGTAGTTTTCGCCAGTTTGATATATCTATATGGTTAGGTAGTTCATTTATTGAGGCATGGTCAGGTTGGAGAGTTCTGAAGTTTTCATGGTATCTTCCATCATTTTCAACGAACCATCTATTGACTACATAAACAATACCGCTCTAATTGTTATGACTGATGAGGGTGAAAGCTATCAAAAAGAGGAAATGGAATATGGTTAATGAATATTTGCAATTGCAGAGTCAATTAGTTTCCCCACGTGCAGAGTGCGCATTTCCCCACGTGCACCAATATCCAAGTATTTATAAGAAATTTACCAAGGCTTCCTTCACAAGTTTCATTCGTATTCAAATATGTACATGGTGACCTCTTGGTCGTCTTCAATAACTCGTTATAGATTATTGAAATGGCACAATTTTCACAAAATGGTGGCGAAATCCCCATCCCACAGGGCGATTCATCACATTCTGCACTACTTTCCCTATCACTAAAAAGCGGATTTCGCTCATAATCTGATTAATAGACCAAACAAGCTATGCTCTCTCCAATTCCATAGAGGTTGCCAGAATAGAGTTCTCAGTTCACAACTAGTGGAACTTTTCACGCATGTACAGTGGTTCTCTGTCCAATACGGCGAAACCCCGAGACAATCTTTGGCGCTGTTGAAAATTCTGAACTTCAACAACAACTCGACGTGATCCACCAAGAAGTGGCAATGGCACTGGAGTATTTTGTGCAAAGATATGACGAAAATTAGAGGGTGTTTTGGATGTGCAGGCACGATGCATCGGAAAGGACGCACGCGGCGATGCTCACTCAATGAACTGACTCCATGGCGAAGATCAATGAAAGGCGTCCAAAACATTTTGCTGTTGCAGATAGAAGTTCAAAAGATGAACCAAATTCCGTATGTCCTCGATGCTCATGATCAGAAGGCTGAAAGATGTAGCGAATCGATTTGTAGCGAAAAGTAGCAAATTCGTCGAGTCAGTCAGATTGAAGAACACAGAGCAATGATGGGTAGAAGCCGGACTCATTATAAATAAAATATAAATATAAAATATTGTACTCACATGCTAGTGACAAATGAACATAAGCGCGGCTGGGTAGTGGCAGCAAGACCCCATACCCAACGATATAAAACCCCACCTAATATACCAAATGCCCTGTAGCTGTGCCAAATAGACATACACACTCTCGTCCAAGACTTGAACATAATATGTTCAGGACTTCGGGGGTGAGGGCGGGTAGAATTTTAAGTGGTCATAAACGCAGTGTTGACTTGAAAAAAAAAACCCCTTAACCAATCAGACCAACGTTCAGCACATTCAGGGCTACGAACCGAATAAATTGAAAATTGACATGAAAGAGCTGATAGCAATCGAGGAACGACCAAATCGTAGTTAACAAACAGATCGATGTTGGAGAACTAAGCAAATGCAACGGAAGTCTCATAAACTTCAAGTTCCGAGAGAACGACAATTTACCGCGCACAACCACTTAAAATTCTACCCGCCCTCACCCCCGTAGTCCTGTATCCCCAGGTCCTGTTTTGTTAAACTACTGACAAAGTAAAGTTTGTATCGGAGTGCTGTAGTGCTAATCTCGTTCAGCTTTTCGTAATTAGTTTAACGTACGATTTTGAATTACTAGTATTTGCTGTTCAGTGAAAATATTTAAATATTTTTTTAAATTAGTTTTAGACCATCCACCATGGCTATTGAAAATTGCCTCGGTGTCGCAATATTTATCGACCCCCTTCGACTTAATGAGTTACTAACTACCATTTGTTACGGACGAATTTACCCAGCAGTAGTAGCAAAGGATCCTGAAAAATTGAACGCTGAGTTATCTTCAAAGTGTGAAAAACAATAAAATGAACTAAATCTGGTCTGACGTTACATACAACTTACGATAGAAAAGACTGGATTATGGATATGTTTGAATTGCGTGTGGCTGGTTATGAATTCAATAGAGTTAAACAGTAAACGGGAAACGAACGAACTACTCGTACATGTGTCAACCCCCAGTCGTTGTCATCAATATTCTGTGCGCCAATGTCAACACTTTTCCATATTTTCTGAAGGGTACACGACCACGATATCTCCTCAATAGCTCTCCAGCCGACTTTGATCTATATGCTTTAGTACATGTCTGATATTATTGATCTTTGTGGAATACGAAACAATTTTATGATAATATGGTGCATGCTATTTAATCATTCCACTAATTATGAATATTATCATTGACTATGTAAAATATATGTCAAGAATAAATATCTCACCTTGTATATGTAGAGATGGCTGATAATGGCTCAAGTTTGTTCTACAAATAGTTTCCAATAATTTATGCCAAAGTTCTTTACCAAATTCATTAGTAGGTAGCTCAATCGTGTACTTTATTCGTTCTTTGACCGTTAAAAGTTCACATTGAATCGGCTACAGTGTCCATTAGAATTGGCTGACAAGACAACTTTCGTCTCTGTCAAACTGATTTCGTAAGATGCCCTCAGCCCATAAAACCAATTCGGCATCATATATGATATATTATGATATTCACATGCTGATATGGTAGAAAAATGAATCACTCGCAAACATATGCTAGGATACTCGGTTAAAGTTGATATTGAAACTATAATTTATTATTGCAACCGTCTTTCATTATTTCAAAATCGACTGGAGACCTCCTGTTCCGTTGGAAACCCAATAATCCCTCACGTTTGTATCAAGGTATTTTCTTGTTTTGCGTTAGTTTCAAGTTCATGAACCATTCATAGGAGCTGGTACTAGAAAAACGTGACGGTTCTGTGTTGTAATAATGAAAAACAGCTCAACTTGAGCGAACTTTGAAATGAGGCGTTCAGGATCAAAAGCAGATTACTCCAAAATTTCAAAAATGCTTTTTTTCCACAGTTTTGGCAAGTTCAGTAAAGCCATATTAATAATAATTAATAGTTATATTTACAATAATTAATTATATAAATTAATATTAATATAACTATTACTGGTGTACTGAACGTGCCAAAACTGTGAAAAAATCAATGTTTGAAATTTTGGAGTTATCCGCTTTCGATCCTGAACGCCTCAAATTATGGTTCACGTTTAGTCTTAGCACAAAGAGTTTGGGATGTAGGGAGTTCTACATCGTTGAAGTAAAGTCTTTAGTCGATAAGTCTTTGATACCTGCCTCAAATATAGATGCAATTATTCAATATAGTGAAAACTTATCATGTCGGCCAGTGATTACTGCAAATATGAAGCACATTAGTTACCTTTCGACTGTGGTTGCAGGTAACCGTTAAGCGTACAAGTACAGGTTTCAATGGTGCCTCGACCGAGCTAGAAATTACGCAGTACCCCACCTTGCAAAAATTGCCAAAATCGATCTACTTATACAACTAAGTAGTACAGGTAACCTAGAGCTTTAATTTAAACGTGCTACTTACAAACCGCTACGTGCCCACCTTACTTAGAGGATTACGAGAAGGGTTAATACTAACGACCAAGGACTACTGATGGTCAGGAATTTCGAGGTATCTCAAAAACGAAATCAAAACTCAGTCGAATCCCGAAACTCAACTCGTGAAACTTTTAAACAGGTTACTCACCAACTAATCCAATCCCCAACCCGATCCTCCCCGCCAATCCGTCACCCAATTCTATAGTGGGGTGCCGTTGTAATTGTAATTCTAAATGAGGATAGATGGGAGAGGAGTTCTTACATTATTTTTTATTGTAATTTATTGGTAGGTGATGTAGGGTAGTGGATCAACTCTTGGTGGGAGCACGGGCGATGCCTACAGCCGCCAATATATTGACTGTGAGAAGAATTATTTACGTCCAGCAGTGGTCCTGGAGTAATTCCAGAGGTTACAACATGCATAAAGCCTATTTACTTGCCTGGTTAGAACTTTACCCATCTGTATACAACCACTACATTATTTTATTATTCTACAGGAGAAAGAATTAATAACATTCATATGTTAAATGAAATGGAAGTAGAAAAAAATCAATTTCAATGTAGTCGAAAACCAAATTTTTTAAAAAGACTGTAAATTCAATATAGGATTGTAAATTCAATATCTATGTAGTAGGATTGTAATAGGTAAATAATTATACCTACTCTGAAACATTATTGGAAAAGAAAAAGTTGGGTGAACACGAAAATTTTTTCATGGTTTCTACTCGTATTTATAGTCAAACCTACCATATTTTTTCTATGTATAACCTTTGAAAATCGTCTGTTGAGGTGACGAAGAAAATTCGGATTTACGTCAGCGAGTACGGATCTACGTATATGTGTCCATGTTTGAATGGAAAATTATACAAATTTATATTTTCTCTCGATGATTGAACAATTGAGTGTACCTGTTTCATCTTCTGTAAGCTTGGCGCCAGATGTTATTGCAGCAGTTGCTGAAACAAGGTAAATAATTATGATCATGACAAATCCCGGTGGACTACAGACGCGTATTTCGCGACTGTTGGAGGCGGCACCGTACGTTTGGTCTGCACTAAGTGGGCAACGCGGCGGAACTGGAGTGGCTACCGCCGCCGAGGGGTTGAAAGCTCGCGACGCTGCCACCCGCTCCCAAAGTCCCATGGGGTGAGTAAGTGGAAGTGGAGAAAACTGGCGGAGCGGAGTGTGGGTCGAGGATCTCCAAACATGACTCTCTTCCACTATCAACTCACCCTCACCTAATCACCTCGTGTACTCACAACAGGTCCCTCGTCCTAGAGGTTAAGAAAAGTGGTTTCAACTTTTCTTATTTTACAACGACCACACTTGGGTGACACAGAACAGGATGTCGCCTTGTTGTTTACACTTGGTAGGTGGTTATTTGTTGAGGATCACTCTACTGTATCTTTCTCAAGTTTGTTGGCTGCCTGGTCCGTGACGCCACAGAGGAGACTTTTACGATCCCTTCCGTTGACACGATTATAACTTTAACTCTTGGAGGTTCTACCGTGATCAAAACAGATTGCACAGCTGACTTACTACCATAAATTTATATCTCCTTGATCCGAATCCACTAAATCTACCTACTCTCAAAAACTAGTTTTCCTACTACCATGAACTTGGAAGTCTATTATGTACTTTAATATCGTTACATTGGTTTATTATTTTCAAGAATAAACCATTGGATTCGACCGGGAAAAACAAAGTTGCTTGTTGCCTTTTTTTCGAGGGTAACAGTGGAAAAATCTTGAAAAAGACTTACGCTTTGGAGGGACCACACTCTGTAGCCGCTTGAGCTTTCACTCACTAAGAACCCACTAACCCTTATCCTCTTGGCCTAATCCACCCCGGAATCGCTTATTCAGTACTAATTACTTCGGAGTGGGATCGATCACTGGGCGATGTCACGCGCCCTTCTGGTGTCTTCTCAGGGTCTCCAGTTTGAGTTGTACGACAAAATCCTCTCCCAAGTTTGCTGGCTGGAGATCATCTTCCTGATCATGTTAGCAGGTGTGATTTCGCCCTCTTTCCTGGATTTCTTTTTCTCTTGCCCATCTGGCGCTCTAGCGAAGTGGAAAAAACGAGTGCTAAGCATCGTCATTAGGTGCATTGCACTACCAGCACTTGGGGTGACTGCTAACGTTCTTCAGTGTAGGTAGGACTGGAAGTACCCATAGCCCGATAGGAACATTGTAGTTTAAAAGCACACTTCCCCATGCCTCCTGTCGATCCATGGGCGCACCTGTGGGATAAGCATGTGGGTACAGATTCTTACTCATTCTGCCAATGCTGCAGTTTTATCTCTCTCTCCTCTTTCCTGATATGTGATAGTACCTAATTAGGTTAAGAGTTAATAAGAGTTAACTCTTATGAGTATCGCCGGAAGTAGATCCGCTTCCTCTGCATTGCAAGGAGGTCGATCGGAATAGTGCCAGTGATGACCTCTACAGCAGGGAAGGAGACCGTACGATTAGCACATGCTATTCGCAAGGCTCCCCTCCTCTGCACCAAAGGCTTCTTTTTAACTTGTAGGACTCTAGCCCACATCTTCACTCCATACATCATGATTGCTTCAGCTGTTCTCATGAGCATCTTCCTTTTCTTGGGTCCAAGGCCACCAATGTTTGCCATTCGTCGGCTCAGGTTGGCTGTTACTGCCATCGCCCTTTCTCCAGCACGTTAAAGGGCTCCCAGAAGGTCAGCCTACAGTTGAGGGTCACTCCCAGATACCTTAACGAATGAGACGAGTCGATTGCTTGGTCGTCCACCTGAAATTGGGTGACGCTGTCAGTATGCCTCTTAGTCAGCAGCACTATGTCGGTATTTTGGAATGCAACTGCAACCCATGCTCCTCCTTCCAAAGTATGAATCGCCTCATTGATTGATTAAGCTTCCACTGGAGCCCCTATAAAGTTCTTCATCACCACCGCCACATCAATGGTACCCCATGCAGCAGAAATTTACCTCTATCACAGCGCTCACTGTTGATTTTCCCTTTATGAAGCCATACCACCTACTGACCAGTCCCCTGCAATGGCTTCCATAGTTCTGGGCTTGAAGAGCTTCTCAAATAGTTTTCCTGCAGCACCCACGCTGTAGAGGTACGCTGAAACAGAGGATGGATCGCCTTTTCCATTATCCAGCAGGACCAAGCGCAAGGCTTTCCACTGATAGGGAAACACTCCTTCCACCAGATATCTGTTATACATTTGTAGCAACACACCCGGTTTGGTTCTGTTCAACAGAAGCTCTGCTGGAATTCCGTCTGGCCCGGGCGCTTCCTTATTTTTGAAATATGATACTGATTTTGAATAATGTGGTCTCCTGTCGTGTAGGGGTATATAGGGGGTCTCTGTCTCAAACTTAGCGATGGGGAATAGCCCATCTACTATTTGGTCCTTGGTGGTTGCATCAAGGTGGGCGCTCAGCTCGTTTTCCAAAATCTTATATACCAGGCCCCAGGGGGTTTCATCTGTCTCTTCAGTGAGCTCCTCCCACTTGGCAGCTTTGCTTTTGGCTTTAGCCTTCATCTATCTCTTTCCAGCTGCCTTGAATGTGGCAGTTCTCGTGGAGAAGTTACGGGAGTCCTTGGCTGTCCGTTGGGACCTACGTCCTATCCCTGTGGCACGTTTTTCTGAGATCTGCGATTTCGTCAGTCCACCAAAAAGCAACGCGCCTTTGGTCTCTCCCTTTCTTAGGTATTGCACGTTGCAGGTTTTCAATAGGTTCATGATGACCTCTGCTGTTGGGTATATGGTGGTCTAGAGGGAACCCTTTCTAATGGCGATCATGGTGGAGAATAAGCACTCATCGATCTTCTCCACATTCCACTGAACTGTCTCTCGGTTAGGGGGGGGGGGGGGGCGCTGCGGTATGCTGTTCTTCAATAGAGTTCTCGATGTACTGGTGGTTGCTTGCTGTTTATCACATTCAGCCCAGTCACCATTTCACCAATGGCGTTGCCCCTAGAAGAACATAGTAATTAGTTTTGAAGTTATACAACTCGGGTCCCTTAAAGCTGCGGCGACACCGCCACAGATCCTGACCGGACTTTACCGGAGCCACCGGACTGGTGACTAGAGTGAGGTGCGACACCGCCACAGACATGAGTCAGGCGGACTCCAGCAGACCAATAATTGGTCAACAAATTATTTGTTCTTTGGAGCCAAAGGGTAGGGATGGAAAACATCGATGTTTTAACATGTTTTAAACAACATTGTATAATTGATATAAAAAACATTGTATATAAAACATCGATGTTTTGAAACATCGTATAAAAACATTGATTTTTTAGTAAATACCTTACCTACTGTGGCGCACCTTAGTACAAGTACCTTGCTGTCAATGTTTTTGGTAATTTCTGTTCTCATTTGAAAACATTAAACATGAAGAATGTACTAATTTACGTAAAAAAAGACAACAAAATAGTTGAGCGACAACTTACCAAACAATTCACTTTGTTCCGGATATTTGTGGTTGGCCTCATGCAAAAAAAAAAAATAGTTTCCAGTCAAACCTTTGGGGAAGCGATTTCTAGGAGTGTTCAAAATTGAGAGAAAAGCCTCTCCACGAGAACAGACTCTGTTCAACAGAGGACGCGCTTGCAGGTGCACACTCAAATACTACATCATAAACATTTTGTATCCTTCATCAAAATTTAAAATGCCAAGACGTTTTGTTGATTTTTTTTTCGAGTGGTGAGTTCAAATGTAGATGAAGCTCATCAGGGATTGACGAGTGTGAAATTCGTTTCTTCATATATCACTTTTCGGTATCGCCAAACGATTTGGTTGCATTGCTACTATCTCACTTTGAGTCAACCAAGACTGACATGAAAAATATGCAACCTAAACATTGCAGCTTCTTGAACAATAAAAGTCAAAGGGGCCATATAAAATAAGGAAAAATGTAGTAGATGAGTAAAGTTCCAAATAAAGAGGTATGATTTCCTCCGAAATTAAAGCCGTTCTTTGTGATTTCGGATCTGACTCAGATTCTGGTGATGAAATGGTGAGTTGTGTACTTCCGATACAAAAGTCGTGGATCACACCATGATATGGTATCACACCATAATCCACCCAACGCAGGCCCTATTCCTAGTTCTCATTTGCCGAGTCACAAAATTGCTCCCATCACATCCAAAAATAATTTTGAAATTGAACATCGTTCATTTTGGTGAACAGGATGTGAAATTCACCGTTTTGAGCACGTTCGGCAACATAATATTGTTGTAACATAACATATTATACTACATAACATATTATATTATATAACATAACATATTATATTATATATAATGTAACATGTAACACAATAATATGTTGACAAACGTGCTCAATACAGCGAATTCCACATCCTGTTCACCAAATTGAACGATGTTCAATTTCAATATTATTTTAGATGGGAGCAATTTTTCCACTCGGCAAATGAGAACTAGAAATGGGGGCTGCGATGAATGGATCGAAGGGTGTGAGGGGAGGATAAATTGAGGTAGAGGGAGAAGCGGAGTCTGTCACGAACCCAACAGCGGCGGATTCAAAACGGAGTCCGGCTGTGGAGCCGTCAGATGGCAAAAATTAGCCTAAATTTCAGTTGTTGTTCCGATTGTTTTCTTGGGTAGAGATAATGGGTTAAATCTTTCAAATGGCACTGCGTCATGTCACAAACAAGGTCTGTACTGAATTTCAAGTCGGTTGGTTCTGTTACCGAGGCTGTAGACTCGCCAAAGTGGCCAAAATTAGCCTCAACTTTCTGTTTTTTGTATCTAACTTTTTTTGCGTTTAGATAATGGGTTAAATCTTTTAAAAGACACTGGCTGAAGTTGAAACGAAGCCCTGTGCAAAATTTCGAGTCAATCGGTGCTGGTTGAGCGGCCGTAGCCTTGGTTAACTGAATAAGAAGAAAAACATGGTAATTGGTTTGGAAGCTATTACCATGTTTAGAAGCTATAACTCGGCTCTCTTTAGACCTACCGACTTGAAACTTGCAGGCCTTTTTCAATTGGGCACCCAACTCTCGACTCCGTTCTTCAAATTAGAGGCGGTACCAGTGACCTGACAACCCGAGGGATAGGGTGTTTTGGAAAAATCATAACCTCGTTAATTTAAAAGAAAAAAAATTACCCATCGATATCAGGGCATTGGTAAGGATTTAGTTTAGACACACTCAACAGCGAGGTGCGAAGCACCGAGCATCCTATATACGTGGCTGGCGGGCAAAATGGATATCATTCCTTTTTGCGGCTGAGGTTTTTGGCGGGCCAGTTTTCACAACGGTGTTGTTTTTGGGGGGATTAAATATAACTAAAATATTATTGAATTATTAAATATAAAATACAAATTTTGTATGTCCATAACTAACAATAAATACGCGAATATTAAGAAGATACAGCAGCTAATTGGAGTTGTTTCCGCCACAGGCAACACTTACGAGAAGGAGCTCCGCAATGGGCAATTCCATTGGGTCCGAAAATTTACAATAGGACAGTATTTTTCGGTCAAGGGACGTGTGAAGATTACGAAAATAGCATGAGTTGATCAGTTTTTTCGTTAAGTTTGGTAGGAAATGCAATCAAAACTCGTACTTGCTCGTACTGTGCGCGCTGAAACCTTGACGTCATCGGACACCTCATACGAGGATGGATAGACAGTATCGTTAGTTGTAGTATCCATGATGTTTCAAGAAAAATGATCCATGCATTCGCGTCACTCCATCTTTGCGTCACTCCAGCATTCTCGATCTCTATTCTGCATTATCGCCGTTCGCCATAACAAATTGATTTTCATCTCTTTTATCTCTCTTTTTTCATTTTTATTTTTCATCCGAGTGCCCTGTGTTAAGAAATTAAATGGCATCCAGCTCTAGTGTGAAAAAGCCAAGGCAAAATACTATCGAAGACGGATTTGAACCTGCAACCAGTGAGAACATCCCCGAGGTTGATTTCAGTATAGTCCACGATTTTTAAATGAACAACCCTCAATAGGTATTGAAAAAACTTACTTCAAAATGATCCTCACAGCAGTAAAGCGCAGATGTCAATGATCGTTTTATTCCAGCCACGGTGAACCATTGCGTTCGTCTCCCCACATCCCTTGGAACAGAAATCATTATTTTGCCGTCCGCTTCTGTTGTTTCGCACTTGGGGAAGATGCACACCTTCTTCACCATTATAACGTGTAGAGAACAAAAAATGTTGAAGAAATCACGGATCACTCGATTTTGGACTTGATAAAAACAATCTGCCGAATGAAAAAAAAAAATAAAGCGTAGACAACCTTCGCTGGTAAGCGCTCTGTTAACAAGGATTGAACCTTCCGCACGCCACAGGAATCCATGGGTGCTTTATGCATGGATAGCTTCATAATCTAGTATCCATAATGGTGACGTCTTGACGCCACACACGGTCACTCATCCGGCGGTTTTTTCAAACTACCAATTTTCTTTTATTTTCCTAAATTTTTGTGAACATTTTCTTGGCGAATGGACCCGATTTTCGCTAACATTAGACAAAGTACTTTGGAAAAAAAAAATAAAAATAAAAAAAATTGACTGGAATTGCCCATTCTAAATGATTGGAAATATCCAACATAGTTCTGAAACTTGTACTATCACGAGGGCAGGATTTGTTCTCATTTGGTGCAGAATCTGTATTGTGTGGAAATTGCATATTTTACTGGGTTAACAACGGGATGAAACTCTAATCAAGTGCAAGGACACTAATCAGTGTGTCGATCATTGTTCAATGTAGGTAACGATCCCTTGTTGGTTATACATGGAAAACTAACTCATAAAATCTAGACCGCATCTAGGCAGATATAAATAGGTATAAATCTATCTTCAATTTTGAAACACTTCTACCTACCGACGGGTTGTTACACCCGTTGTCTCGTAAGTAAACAATCGTTGAGACACCCCAGCATGCTCTGGCGGGACCGGAAGTAGCTATTGGAGTTCACCAAATGACCAATAGAGCGTCTACTACCTTCCTCCAACGAGCTTACAGAGCTCGGATTGTCGGTTCTTATTAGCGAGTTAGGTTTTTGATACCACTCAATGTCCGACTAGATCTCCTTGAAGATCCAATGAGTGCGGCCCTTGGCTCGTGAAAAAGAGGGAAGGATATGAGAAAACTCTGTGGATGAACGAAATGTCGATGGAGATTGTTGTTGCACAAAATCTTTATATTGGCTATCGTAGACCTTTCGCCCCGCACCTCGCTAGAGCAGACTCGACGTCGTTCGTCCCAACCCTCCACTGGCACACGCAGTCAGTGGAAAAATTGATCCATTAGATATGTAAACTGTACCTGGAAAAAATTCCGAATTTCTTGGGACTTTAGCAGGTTAATCGGGGATGTAGTGGGAAGTTTTCCAATTCGAGGACCCTGTGCTAACTTGAGGAGAGTCTAAATTCTCAACACTTTCGTACGTTTTTTTTTTTTTTTTGCTCACGACTTCTAAAGTATTGGTTTCCACCAATAGGTTCATTTTCAAAGTTGTAGAGCATTAGATTTTGTATAAAAGAAAAAATTGGGTAATACTAGCCTGAAAATGGGGTAGAACGCCGCCAAGCGCACTTTCCTATCTCAATCCGTTCACAAGATATGATTTTTCAAAGATTCTTTTCCCGGAAAATCAAGTTTTGGTTTATTACTCGTATCTTCGATAATGAACCATTGGAATCGCCCAAAGAAAAAAATTTTTTAACCCCCCCTCAAAATTTGTTGGTTTACGTTTCAAGATACGTAGATTCAGAAAATCGAATAAAAAAAAAATCCGTCCGTCCGCCGTACGCCGTACGCCGTCCGTGGCACTTTGCCCAGTTAGCGTTGAGCTAAAATTACGAAATTTGGTTTCTGGGTTTGGACCAGCCCCACAATGATCCTCGAAACTTTTCATATCCCTAGGTCAAAGGGAAGGGGTTCAAAACGAAATTTAAAATTTCGACGATGTCATATCTCAAAATATTCAACTGAATCGTGTAATTTTTAGTTCACTTTTGAATGACCTGAAAAATTACCAATCATTTAAGACCAATTGGATTTTTGTGCGATCAGCCGTTCGTTCACAGTGAGCGCGCAAAGGTTTAGGAAAAACACTAAACTTTCGCGTCGAAAACGGCCGTTATGTGACCCAACCTCCAGACGCCCAGAATAAAACTACGTTTTTCATCTTCCCGGTAAACTACAGTCTAGAAATTTTAACCGTGAGTCGGGGATAGACCACATTGCAATATTCACTCGGTTTCTCATCTGTAAAATTGTTTAAATAATACCTTTTTGTAATAATACAAATTAAATTTTGATGATGAGCTGTTGACTTGAAATTTTAAAAATAGTTCAGAACTGGATCACAATGCAATATTCACTCGTTTTCTTGTCTGTAAAATTGTTTAAATAATACCTATTTGTTTAAACAAATTAAATTTTGATGATGAGCAAGATACTTGAAATTTTAAATATAGGTCAGAAATGGATGACATTTCAATATTCACTCGGTTTGTATGACATGGTATGAGTATGGTATGGTATATTATTGTATGTATGATTTGGTATAGTACAGTATGGTATGATAGCAAAGAAATTCGTATGGTATGGTATGAGTACGGTGAGAATATGGTATGGTGCCGATTTGCAACACAGTCTGGTATAGACAGAAGGGTGATCTGCACAAGGAAGATAATAAACCGTTGTGTCAAGAATTTGCAGAGTTTTTTGCAATGAAAACCCACGTTTCTTCACTTCAAACCAACTTTTTTCTATTTTGGCCACATTTTCGGGTTCAGCGTTATTTCCTATAAATGAAGAAACTTTAAGATGAAGAAACGTGGTTGATACTTGAGATGTTCTTCATGGGAATTAAGTTCTTCAATAGAGACATTTTACATGAAACCAATTATGTACCATACTGAAGTGTACTGTAGTACCAGTGAAATATACATTTGTTTAATTCTATTTTTACGAAGAAGGTATCGTGCATTGTAGAATATGGCTACGAATTCCTTAATTTAGAGTGACGTAATCGATATGACTTTTCCATTCTAAGTTATTGTCATGTATTTATATTTATACAATGATACCCCCAAATACACCCTAAATACCCCAAATATTTATATGATGATACCTTAACAAGTTGGTTGCATGAAAAATGATTATAAGAGACAGATGGACTACATGAGTGAAATTTGAAGTTGAGGCAAGGTGAAATATTAAGTTGACTACCGACTATCAGGTATTTTGTCTCATTTATATTTATAGTTAATACGCTCTCCTAAATGCTAGTTGCATCTACTGAAAAACGTCAAGCCACTCTGCACTTTTCACCAAAAGAGCCGAGTCATCCGCAAAAAGGAAAACTTATCCATAATTAAGAAAAGAAGGCAACATGTTTGACTAAATAAAAATAAAATAGGACCTAAAGTAATTCCCTGAATTACCCCATAATTTCTTTCTTTTACATCACTATACTGATCACCCACTTCTACAACTTGTTTACGACTCTCTAAGTAACTTAAAGACCATGATAGACTCCAGCCAATGATACCTACCCCTTGCTGAGTTCCCTCTGATTTACCATCAATTATATGGTAATTACGGTTATCAATATCATTATATTCACAGTCCCGTTAACAAACGAACAGGTCTTTGCATTCGACCAAACGGAGGAGACATTTTGAGCAACTTGTGAACTGAATTTAGTAGTGGTCGAAAAAATAAAAACTTCAACAGTTCAATTATTCTTTTTAATGTCAACACTCCCGCCCTAAAATGAAAACAGCGTGGATAAACAGATCAAGAGTGCGGCACCCCACCGAAATAATAACACAACTATTCGTTGCTGTGAATGCAATCGGTTTGTATGCAAAAGTCACTCTCGACGTGTAACAACTTGCATATCTTGCATAGGTAGTTCAAAATGATGAAGAAGGCAACGACGATGAAGACTGATAGGTACGATGTAAAAATGAATGATTTAGTTACCTATTTTGTTGATTATACTACTTTTGAAATTTCGTCAAGTCTTCTTCGGCACCTACCTACGCTGTGAAAATGAATAATTTAGTTACCTACAAACTTTTATCGATAAACCTACCACAGCTATAAGTATAGGTTGCCAGAAGTGAATTTTTATTTTACCTATTTTGTTGATTGTATGTACTACTTTTGAAAATCTTCGTCAAGTCTTCCTAAACATAAGGAGAAGTTTATTATATTTGCCTTGCTCTAGTGTAGAGTTTTTGGAAACCAGTTTGAATATTTTGGTTTACATTACTTTTTCATTACTGTTACTTGTACCTATGTCGCTATTCTTGATTTTTATTTGCTATTACCTAATATTGAAATAAACAGTGATTTGGTTTTTATTTGTTACGCAGTCGTTTCTGTATACTTGCCGTGCCGTATTCACCCTATTGAGAATATATTGCTGTTAAAATGAGACAAATTGTTAAAAATGGAATTGCGGCACTGAGGCACGTTCATGACTTTTTAAGGCACTTGTAGCTAAGGGTTAAACATGGCTCGCTGCCTTTCTTCTCTTGCCCACTGGCGGCGTACAGTGGTCGGAAAACCGATTTTATGGGAGCGAAATTTTCTAAATACGGATTCTTTTAGGAAATTTTATGCAGAACAAAAAATTTCTATAAACGTGGGATCTAAAATCGACCCCATAATATTCATCCATAATGTATCATTCAGAATTTCATTAAAAGGTGCTCCTTGTTGGCAATGCAAGAGGTGTAAATGCAAACAAATGTTATTGCTGTTGCAAATAATGTAATATACTTGGTAATGCGACAATAAATATATAGTTCAGCAATGTAATTACGCAGTAGGTGAAACACCGATTTCTAGCACTGAAACAGTTAATAAACAAAAGGTTGCAGGTAGTAGCAGCTGATTTCGGTTTTAATCCTCTACAGGAACATTACTGAAGAGATCCATGAAAGAATCTTGTTTAAAATAAGTCAAGTTCACTTTTGGCAGACTTTGAAAGTTTCGTAGGGTATGAAAAAAAACTCATTACACAACGGTTTATTATCTTCTTTATGCAGATCACCCTTCTGTCTAGATCCCTAAATGATAGATTAATTATTATTATGAATTATTATTAATAATTATGATCAAGTACTCGTACTTTAAATTAATAATATTTATTGTTGGATATTAATAATTTTTATGCTTCATTATTAGTAATTATTATTAAATATTATTCATTAACTCGATATTTGAAAACCATGTGCTGTTTGAATCAGCTGGGCCAGTTTGAAAATGGACCCGACAGGCTGCCTCACGATTCACTCTCATGTTGACGAATTTGATCTGCTCCAACTTTAAGCCGTCATTGTGAACAAACGGCTGGTCGTACAAAGCTGTGGATGGTTTTAAAAAATTCTAAGAAATAAACTCTATCTAAATTTGAAATAAAAAACATACCGTTTCATCTGAATTTATCGAGTTTTGAAATTTTCAAAATTTAAAAATTCGTTTTGAACCCCTTCCCCTTGACCTAGGGTTATGAAAAGTTTCCAGGATTATTGTGGGGTCGGTCGGAACCCGTAACGAAAATTTCAAAATTTTAGCTCAAAGCTAACTGGGCGAAGTGCCGCGGACGGCATCGCCCAAAAAAAAATTTTTTTTTAACCCCTTGTCAAAATTTGCTGGTTTACGGTTCAAGATAGTCACCTGTCTAGATCACTAGGTCTAAATGTCTAGATCCTAAATGTTAGATTAATTATTATTATGAATTATCACTAATTATTAATAATTTTATCAAGACCTAGTGAAAATTATTACCTATAAGTTATTGTTAGGTAATAATAATTTGTATTTATTATTAATAATTATTATTATTAATTATGATTAATTAATACGATATCCGGATGTTGGAATCGACTGGGTTCCTTTGTGCAGAACCTGAATGATAGAAATGATGAATTAATTACAAATAAAATGTTCCGATATAATTCTGGGGTTTTTAATACTACGTCGGCCATGATTTTTCCATAAAAGAAGTACCTACCAACAAACATTCGAAATCACCTTCATTCCGTAGCACGAAACGTACTAAAACCATATGATGTTCCAAACAGCTCCTTGTATGAACATTGACCTGTATTTCAACCGTTTGATTCACGATCGTGTTGACAGGCTCATCCTTTGAGCCCTCATTGCGAACGAACAGTTGATCGTACGAAGCTGCGGATGGTCTCAAAAAATTCAAAACAATAAACTCTAACTAAATGTTCAGAATAATAGGTCAGAACTGGATGACAATGCAATATTTATTCGGTTTGTATGATGGTTTTATGACATGGTATGAGTATGGTATGGTATATTATTGTATTTTTGATTTTGTATAGTACAGTATGGTATGATATGAAAGAAATTCGTATGGTATTTTAAATTTAATTTGGATGATGAGCTAGAGTTTCATCTAACAGTTCGTTAATTGGATTAGGGTGATCTGCTCAAAGAAGATAATAAACCGTTTGCAGAGTTTTTTTTTTTTTTCTTGTGTGGAAAGGGATTTTCCATTCCTGACTGTGGGAAAAGGGGAGAGGGCCATCTTGCAACACTACTCCACTCCTACGGTTCCCGCTACCACCGCGCACGACGCTCGGTCTGGCGAATTTGAATTTAACAAATTTGCAATGCTTTTTGCTCTAAAATGATATTTTATCTACTTTATTATCCTGCGTGGTCAAAAAATATCTCTCCAAGACCAGTACATATGATCATAACAGTCCGTTAATTTTTTTTTTGAGCTCCTCATGTTCAATTTCTGTAAAAAACGGCAATCTTTCCAATTTTTCCAATCTTTTGGAAATATTTCCACAATTTTATCCGTCTGGAAAAATAAGTACTCTAGAAATAACTGAAACTGGCGAAGCAGGTATTATCATGAGCTTTTCTACTGCGTATTTTTGGCATACTCGAATGCTGCTAACAAATTTGCCACAATTGTGAATTTAAATACATGTTTTCACACCTAGGTGAAGTACTGATTCAGGGTGTAAACTACCATGCCAGACATCAACATGACAACCATTTGCTACCCACCAAATACTGTGCTGAGACCAGTCAGATCAGGGTGTAGAAGGGTTAAATGAATGTGGTCCTAGTAGGACCTCTAATGATCCGCCACGCGGTCATACCCGTCGGTTGGTCGTTCTAGTTTGAACTATGAACCGTTAACTGGCTTTGAAGGAGACATGTGTGGCACCGCTTGATACCCACCCCCACCACACCCCTTCACAAACAGTCATCCCTCCCGAGTCAAATGGGCCGGTTCCTTCAGTCACACGACCGACTGCCAACTACTGTGTCCCATTCCCATACACACACCAATTAATACACCATCTCAGATAGACAGACCATTAATGTGGTGAATTATGTAGTGGTTCCCTTTGAATGAGGAACTAGTCGACTGGGCCCAAATTCCCAGATTTTCAGAAGGCACACATCTGTGGAAAAAAATTATTTAAAATGGCCTTTCTCCATTGCCTTAGCACTCAGTGTAATAGTTGGACCCTCAACATGCAAAATACCAGTTGTTCGGGCGTAGTATTCAAGGACATGCAGGTCCCATGCAACACAAATGTTAAATGGCATACAAGGAGGTTTTCGTGTCACAATCAGTGTAGTAGTAAAATCAGAGAGACACCAGCTGCAGATTTTTCACATTGTCATTCTAGAATGAGCCTGAGAGCCATGGCGTTACACTGAAGTTATCGAGTTACTGATGTGGTTGTCCCATTAAATAGAATCAACCGTGTTCTCCCTCCATCTCACCGGAGATTCCGCTTTCGTTTTCTCTGTTCTCAGGTTCTTCTTTCACATTTCATATCACAATGTTAACAATTCTGCAAATTCTTGACACAGCAGTTTATTATCTTCTCTGCACAGATCACCCTCCTGTCTAGATCACTAATCACTGTCTAGATCAGGTCAATTATTGTTATGAATCATCATTAATTATTGACAATTATTATCAAGTAGTGTAAAATATTAATAATGATTGTTAGCTATTAATAATTTTTATTAATTATTGTTAATAATTATTATTAACTCGATATCTGAAAACCATGTGATGTTCGAATCAGCTGGGCCAGTATGAACATTGAACCGAGAGGCTGCCCCATGATTCACCCTCTTGTTGACGAGTTTTGATCTGTTCCAACTTTGAGCCCTCATTGTGAACGAACGGCTGGTCGTAAAAAGCTGCGGATCGTCCGCAGCTAAAACTATACATAAATAATAAATACCTAAACTATACCTAAATAAACTCTATCTAAATAAGAACTAAAAACTATACCGTTCCATATAAATTTTTCAACATTTCAAAATTCGTTTTGAACCCCTTCCATTACTGAATTATCAAGTTATCATTACTATTGGTATTTTTGACGTTTTCTTTCACTTTTATTCCATGATCAAGATTGGACTTCTCTCAGATTGGGTTGAGTTTCTTGAAAAGTGCGTTAAACCGAATTTGATTATTTGAAGTTATTTTGAAGGTGGGACTTATTTTGCAACAAGTTCGATTCGATCTGTTATAATTTCGATCATTTTAAAAGTACACGAAATCCTTTCTTCCAACTAGTGGCTTGGTGAAGTGTTATTAGCCGTGTGGAATATCCCCAAAAACTCGGCAGTCAACTCGTTAGTGAAAAATAGAAGTTTCATGTTTCAGCTTGGATGAAAAATCTCTTCAAAACTGCTGAAGTAATCTTGAAATCAGAACTGGTTATGGTGGACCGGTAATTGAGGTTCGGGGAAGAAAGAATGGTTAGGCGATGGCAGATGCCTTGATGAGGGTTTGGGAGGGGGGCAGAAGTTTGAGCTAACCCAATGATTGGAGAGGCCTGCCACGTCAAGTGCCCACCTCCACTCCCCATCCTCCTTACACGTTACCAAAAACTTTATCCCCTAAATCTCGCTCAAGCAAGTTTGCCCACCTTGGGAAAGTTGGTGGGCCTGTGCGGTGGTTAGGGCTCTCCTCCTAACAGCTTTAGGCTAGTCATCATTCTCGACAGGCTGCTGCACGCGATGTAAAGCAGGACATCTTAGCCACGGGGGTCATCCATGAATGATGATCATAGTGAACCGAATTGCCTAGTTTCCTAGTTCTTCGTTACTTAAATACGCTGTGAGTTATAATGCGTACTACATCTCGAGCCATGAGATCAGGGGTTGCCCGCATATACTTAAAACAATTGGTGATAAACATCAAACAAAAGGATTTGGGAAGATTAATGTTTTTTGAACCAGAAAGTACCCCCTACCCCTACCACTGGGAGGTCTAGATTTTACGATTACCTACAGTTTACAGGCTAAAATGAAAGCTGTTGACGAGGGGATTTGAAAAATTAATGTTTTGTGGACCCAGGGGTACTTCCCCCCCTCCTCCATAGTGGTGCGGAAAAATTCAAATGGAACGGTATATTTATGGACGGACCCAAAATCCGTCCGCCCGCCTTCCGGTATAGTTTTTAGTTCACATTTAAATAGAGTTTATTTCTTAGAATTTTTCAAGCCCATCCGGAGGTTCGTCCACACTGAGGGTTCAGAGTCGGAGCAGATCAATAGTCGTCAACATGAGCGTGAATCGTCAGGCAGGCTGTTGGTTCAATGTTCGTACGGCCCCAGCTGATTTGAACAGCACAGGGTTTTCAAATAATATTTCAAATATATTATCGAATTAATTAAAAATAATAATCAATGGTTCATTATCGAAGATAATAAAACAAAAATAAAATTTTTGACACAACGGTTTACTATCATCTTTATGCTGATCACTTTGGTCTGGATCACTAAATGATGAATTGATAATTATTATGAATTATCATTAATTATTAATAATGAGTGTGTGTGATTTAGTTTGACCGTCAGTAAGAATGATGTTGAGGGACGTCGAGGGTCGGTCAAATAAAAATTGATTTATGTGCCAACGTTTCGAAGAATATATTTCTTCATCTTCAGGGCCCAAAAACAGTTTCATAATATTACCATTAATTGATTACAGTTGTATCGTGAGAATGTTGTTGTAGTTACGATAAGAAATATATTCTTCAAAACGTTGGCACATAAATCAATTTTCATTTGACCGACCCTCGACATCCCTCAACATCATTATTAATAATTTTATCAAGTGCCTAGTAAAAATTATTGTTAATTATTAATACTGTTTATCAATTATTAGTAACAATAATTATAAAAAATATTATTAATTGTAATTAATTAACTCGATATATGAAACCATGTGCCGTTCATATGAGTTCCATTTGAATTTTTCGAGTTTTGAAATTTTCAAAATTTCAAAATTCATTTTGAATCCCTTCCCATTTACCTAGGGTTATGAAAATTTTCGAGGATCATTGTGGAATTGATCCGTACCAGTAAACCAAGTTTCCTTATTTGTAGCACAACACCAATGGTCGGACGGATTTTTTTTTTTTTTTTCCTATCTACTGACTCGTAATTGAGTTTGTCTTCGAGATAGAAATTATCTTCGGGGCACCACCAAGCATTTTTGAAAGGCTCATTATCTAGTTATTGGAATTATCTAACGTACCTCCTCCTATATCAGGCGTCACGTGGTTCTTGGGAGGGACGTATAAGATAACCAGCTCGTTAGTACTCGTATTGCAGGAGTTTGCGATGGGGAGATTTCAACAGATGTGCCAAACCAAAGTAATATCGACGGGTTTTTGACAAGCTCTCCCTTGGTCGCAATTATTTTTGGCTTGATTCTCCAAATACCACACCGGCCGATCACTTTCGGTACCGAGGATTCATATCGTCCACTTTAGTAAAGATTCTTCAAGAGGAAGTCCATCAATGCATATTTCTATCCTCGTGAAAGGGCTCTATCGTCATCACACCACACAAAATATCACCTTGGAATACACCTGGATTACACGTTGTGCGCTTCAGGTCATCGAATGCTTGGAGAGATGAATGGATTCTGTGTTATACGTCACCCTAATCTCGCATTATCCTCTCCCATGAATCTAGGGACGCGGGAGCGTCCCGCCCGCCAAGAAAACCGAAGCCCTGAAAACCGAAGCGACTGAGACACTGATTACGCGACGGAACAAGTTGGGGTTTTCACCATCCCGTAGCTCGGTCCCCTGAGTGTCTCGAGAGTTGATTTTTTGTACAGCAACTCTCCAGGGGCACGTGAGGACGTAAACCAAATTTCAGCTCTTGGGAAAATCAGGTGTCGGGGGTATAACAGTTTTAAAACCACTATTTTTCACGTTTTTCGTGTTCTTCTTCTTCTTGTTCATTGACGGGGCTACAGCCCAGCAGACAAATCGTATCGAGCTGAAATTTTGCACACACGTTTGTTATGCTCCAAGGGAGTGCCTTTTGAACACTTTTTCTCCCTCCCAATTAGGGGGGAAATAGTAATTTTTAGGAATTGCAAATGGTCATAACTCCTTCAAAATTAAAGCTTTTTCAGATTTTCTTTTCTAGTTGTGTTCAGCTTTTAGAACTGTTTAATTTGAGATCAAAAAGAGCTTCTTAATGGGGGAAATAAAGGAGTTACGGTGATTTTTCTATTTTCAACAATAACTGTCGCCAAAATTGATGGAAATTGGTGCGGTTGGTCTTAAAATGTCCGCTAGGTTCTCTAGTATATGCTCAATAATTTTGAACTAAATCTCAATCGATTCGACTAATCTACAGCCAAAAATACGTGAGTAAATTCCACATCTACTGATTTGGCTAATTTCCAAAAACATCAAAGTTGAACGGTGGTCAGAAAAATTGTCGTAGAGTGGCGCCTGTTTAAGGATCGATAGGAAATTTTATGGGCTTTCGAATGAGGGTAGCGCACTTTGTCACTTTTCCCAACGGTTCTCGAGTATTCGCGATTTTTGGTATAAAAACGTGCGTTTTACCTTTTGCAAACTTTCTCTTTCCACTTTCTCTTCGACGCCAATAATTACAATTATTGTAATGATTCTCAACAACAAAAATTTGCATAATCCCCAAGAAAAAATGCAACACATTTTCAAAAAAATTTCTAATTGAAATTCATTCAAATTTCTAATTCTTTCTATTTTTTTAAATTTAATAATAAGAATAATTGTTTTAAATTTTAATAATTGTTTTTAAATTGTTGATTGTTTTAATTAATCGAAAATTTTAAAACTACTATTTAACACATTCGCAAAAATTTTATAACTAGGTACTTATTTTTCAAACACATTTCAGATAACAAACAATAATTTCCAAAAAATAATTATTCTTGTCACAAAAACAAGAAACAAAAAGGCAAATTGGTAGGCGTACTAATTTTTTACTAAATTTTGACTAGGATAAGACTTCATTTAGGAAAAAATTTACTAGTTACCTCGTAGGTACTTTTGTTAAATTGAACCGTATTGTATAAGTACCACTCGAAAACTAGCCATGCAAAAAGATGTGATATCCCCCAAAAACAACCAACTCCGTTGTAAAA
Source organism: Stenodema calcarata (assembly GCA_963920205.1). Classification (NCBI taxonomy): domain Eukaryota; kingdom Metazoa; phylum Arthropoda; class Insecta; order Hemiptera; family Miridae; genus Stenodema; species Stenodema calcarata. Next base: position 3,451,564 of record OY986057.1, read on the forward strand.
ACTGGCCCGCCAAAAAACCTCAGCACAGACATTGTGTCTGTATGTATTCTGGCGCGGGCGTATGAGTCTCTGACTGTTACATGGAGCTGGTCGCCGCACTTTTTTCTCGTATGCCCTTGTCATGCGCAAGCGTCGCTTTCGCTGAAATACGGAGGCTAGAAAATTTGTAATATCCATCAATTGATAATATCCATGCAATTCTGTTTGTTTTGATGTGCGCTGGTAGGTTTCAGTTGTTCGTTTAGTCTATCTTCCCAAAATGAACGTTTCGCGAAGTTTTAGCAAAAAATTCTAAAGGTGCCAGATCTCAAGGGCTCGTCACCGGGAGTACTAGACATTTTAATGTTGAGAACTAAAGTAGATACCGACCAATGGTCATCAGGGTGTAGGTACCTAGTTCAAAAATCGAATTTTTAGTTTATCGAATTTTCAATGAATAGGAAGCTATTGTTCTCGGTCCAAAAATTTTTTTCAACTCGAAATTCCGAAAATTTCGTATACCAAAATCCGTTTCAGAACAAAAGACTGCCAAAAGACACCAAAAATTATATGTATCCCGAAAATTATCTTATAAGTGCTATAGAGTCATTCTAGATGACATTAAATGTGATCTAGCTGAATCTGTTTTTCATTTTTAGGGTGAGAGAGTTAGGAAGTGTGCGTGTCGGGGGGGGGGGGGGGGGGGTGAATTGGGTGTGGTACCCTCATGTCCAGAGCCATGCCACGCTCCTGAATAAGACCCTTTACGAACCCTTCAACCCCTTCGCACCCACCTTCGTATTAGTCTATTCGTATTAATAGACGAATAGTCTATTAACCCTATTCCACTTTGCTACTCCGAAACTCCACCAATTCACACATGGTTACCAATTCGTAGTTGTCTGTGTTAACTTATGATTCTAAATTGCTCTCACTGTTCAATTTGTATTTTTATATTCTCTATTCTTCCACATTCACCTTTATCAGTAAACACATTGGAAAGCATTTTCAGTGTTGAGCATTGAGTTCCTGCCTCTCAAGACCACCAGAGCCTGCACGTGTGAAAACCGTCGTACCATCTTCAACGTGATCTTCAACATGATCTTTAATCAGTGATTAAATCATCTTCCAAACACCGATCCTGACTCACGTTTAGGGATAAATCATTACACCATCCTACCATCATATTTGGGTTCGTCGGTATACGCTCTACATGTGTCATTGTGCTGAATATCTATAAGTAGAGGAACTTTGCTCCTTGGTGGTCAAAGGCCACAGTGTGTACGCCCAGACTATCTGATGAGCAGAGGGTGCCGTTATAATTCTGCTTGTAGGTACATTACTTTTGATATACCTGTCGCTATGTTTCGAGGGAGTTCGCTCATTCTTCCCAATAAAATAATTTGGAGTTGATAAACTGTCTAACTGTCAATACTATTGTATGATTTCACCGCCTTCAAATATTGTTATACTGTAGGTAAGGTTCAATAAATCAGTCAACTCTCACATGCAGTAATAGTCACATTTAATGAGAAACATTTAGGATCAGCCATTCCGGGCTTCCTACTGAGATTTCTACGAGGAAACAGTAAAAAAATGCAACTTTGTATACCGAATGATTATTATAAAAGGTCTTTCCAAATCTAGCGAAAGCTTAGAATGAATTTGCGCAATACACAGGAAAGGTAGGTACAATGAGAACTAGACAAGTAACATTTACAAAAATAGTAAAGATACATATTGAGCTAACGATTTCCAAGGGCTGAATGAGATTAAATAATGAGTACGAGTATTACGTAACATGTAAAATTGTACGAGTAATATAGTCAATAAGCTTTTTATTATCTTTTTTCACCATGCACAAATATACGTAGAATATATTTCATGTCACTATATTAATAGGGTATTATTATTGGGTAGATGGTACATTTTTCATTTGAAGGGAATATTGTTATCAACAACAAAGCTACAACATACAGAGCAATTACGATTTAAAACATAAAAAATACTGCTGAGTGAACTCCATAATTTATTTTTAGAAGTAAGAACGTGCACGAAAAACACGATATATGATTGTTTCATTCTCGACTTTCACAATGATGATTCCCTATTTTTATCAAAAGTTAGACACACATCATTGATATCATATCCCCTATCGTGGATTGTTTCCATCTTCTTTGATCGATACTCCATAGTTTTTAGTCAGTCTTATAAGTAACTGTGCATTTCATGGAGCAATATATTCTATTAGAGAGGTTTACGGACGACTTTCAACTGAATGAATACTAATCCACGTTATTATTAAGGTGGGTACTTCCAAAAATTACCCGCAAAACAGTCAAATGAAATTGACGTGAGAAGAATATGAGTTAAAATTAATTCTTGATTCGATTATTTGAATTCCTACGTATTTGTAGAGAGCTTGTAGATCAAGTTTCAAAAAGTCTTCATTCTTTCATTCCTTCAATGTACCTTCACCAAATGAACATTAATTTCAAATTGCTCCTTAGACGTTCACCGAGACAACGGGATATCTTTTGGTTATGCGGAGGTATCCACAACCCGTACAATTAATTGGAAGTCAATGAGTTCATTAAGAATCGTCGAATGTGTGAAAAATATATGCTGGATGACATCCAATACTTTTAGAATGAGGGCAGTTGAGTTGTTACGTTTGATAGTGTCAGAAAATTCGTAAAATTTAACTCAAGATCACATGATGTGTTTAACTCCTTGTGATGCTCGAGTTTTGGTGCTTTGAATTTCTACATTAATGTATTTAGATTTAAACTCAAAATTGGCAGGAAAATTCGTCTCAAAATGAACTCGACTATGCGCAATTTACAGTAAGTTCTTAGTTGAGGGAATTATGATGATAAATGTGATGATGATAAATAAGATCAGTTATTGGTGGGTAAGTGTCGGTAACTGTCACTCTGAATGACATGACAGATACCAATAGATATCTTCTTACACCTCCAGCTCTATAAATCTTTATTCTGAATCGCCTATTCATTCTCCTTCTCATAGTGAAATGAGTTCCATTCAATAGCTACAATGAATTTACTATTTACAATTTTATTTGTGTAGATACAGAAAATAAATCTCACTCTGTAAAAACTATACACAGAAATTTAGTCCTTTTTTTTTCATCGCAATGAAATGAACTGCTTAAAATATATTATGGTAACATCCATCAAATATTCACATTATCATTAAGTGTATCTCCAAGACATGTTTAGCACATCAATATTCGATACCTATTTTTTGGCGGTGTGATGGGAAACACAGTGAATGATACCACTGAAGATCGTTTTAACGACTTAAATAGGTACATATTTACATGGGCATAATTACATAATACGCGCGAGTATCGTTACACCGAGTTCTAAGTTACTAAACGATCCATCAGGTACTACTTCACAGCACGAATATAGTCTATATGATTTGAATGGATGCGGTGTCCTACCAACCGTACACTACACCACTCATTACGTCCAGCTGTATTTTAAAAGCTGTGACTGGCTAGTCGTCTCGTATACCCATATATTGCTTAAATTAGCCGGATATTGCATTGAACAGAAGCGCTTAAATTGAACATTGTTGAGCAGGAACCGGAATGGCAGGGGATGTACACCACTTAAGAACACGCTTGACTTCGACCAGAAGTTGATAAAAACGGCTACATTCTCACATCTCACATGAAACATGAATGAGGTACAACTGAATAAATTAAGATCTGCCCAATCTTTCAAGTGAAGACATTTACAAGCCAATAAAAATGAAGTAGTACCTTATGGATAATATAAACACCAAAATAACAATATATCATCTAACTGAGACACACGAGTCTCACTATTCTTGATGTTTTATTTACACTCATAAGAACGATTTTGATTAGAGAACCTAAAAATAGTACGGCGCTATCAAATCACAACATAGTACGATATAACACAAATTAAAACTTTACAATGAATGGGATTTTAAACCGTGTCTACCACAGAATAAATTTGATAAGTTTAGTTAGTACGAAATTTGAAGACTAAACATTATCAATATTTCTGAACTAGGGGTATGTATCACTTTTTCATAGGGGTTTTTTGAATCAGTTTTTCCCTCGATACTGCTTTGCCGAATACCCTAGTCGACTGCTGTAGTAGAGACTGGATCGGACATGAAGTCTTTAGTGCACACAGATTTAGAGCATGTCTGTGATGGTCCAAGGTCGGTCATCGTGTCAAAATCTGGTAGTAGTTATTATTCCGGTCCTTGACGGGCCGGAACTGCTCCTGCCGAGCGTTTCGCACCTTCCATGAGATTCACAACCGTTCATCTAAACATATATACGAAATCAAAATGAGAAGGGCACTGTGGTTGCACAAGCAAACATACTAATGAATAATCTTCATATTATAGGCAGGTAGGAACTGCCTTGCTACCGTTCCACAGAGCGTCTCGACTTTAGTTACAGGAGCACCAAGAGAAACTCTCCATTTGAGTGAAGCTTTCTGGATGGAACGTTCCTATTGGTGCTGCCGTAACTGGAGTCATCTCAGAGCAGTTCTCGGTGATAGTAATTAATAGTATAGATAATAGAATTTAGATTTTTTTCGAAGACTAAGATCTTAGATAAACTGGGTTTTCAAGAGAGACTGAGCTCTTAAAACAACGGATTTCAACTCTCAATGGGGAATTTCTAGGGGATTTTCAAAGTAGAGTGGAGTGTGGGATAACCTAGGGTTAGATGGATAGCACAGCGTTCGTTTTGGGCACAACCCCACCATATACTTGGACAAACACGGGTACGATGGTTTTGTAAGTTAGTATCATAAGAAAGCCAGCATACATACATTTCAAGTGCTAATACGGTAGTAAAGTAAAGTAAGCAACCATTTCAGGTTGGATTTCCGTCCGACTGCCGTTTTTTAGGCGTCGCGGACGTCATCGGCTGTCCACCTAGGTGGATCAGATTTTAATACGGTAGTATTTGCCTTGTTGAGACGAGAGTACGTTGAAATGGCAACTCTGGAATATCAATAATTATATGAATTCGTATTACTCCCCCAGAATATATCGCGAACACAAATACGAATAAGATTATAAATTTCGTAATTTTAGCACAACGCTAACTGGGAAAAGTGCCGCGGACGGCGCAGATTGGGGCAAAATAGCATTATTTTGGAAACAACTACCGCTGATTAATGCTTCTTATAGGAAATTGTTTGCTGAATAAAATACGTCCTAGAAACATTGGGTCGCAAATCAAGCTATCCCTGAGTTTTGGCCAATGCAATATTCATTCTATTTGTTTAAACAAATTAAATTTGGATGTTGACTTAGAGACTTGAAATTTTAAACATGGGTCGCAGATGGATGACAAAGCAATATTCACTCGGTTTTTTGCCTGTAAAATTGTTTAAGCATTACCTATTTGTTTAAACAAATCAAACTGGGATGTTAAGCTATTGACTTGAAATTTTGAATATAGGTCTGAACCTAATGCAATGCAATATCCACTCGGTTTGTATGACATCGTATGAGTATGGTATATTATTGTATGGTATGATTTGGTATATTACAGTATGTTATGATATGAAAGAAATTCGTATGGTATTTTACATTTAATTTGGATGATGAGCTACAGTTTCATCAATCATTCCGTTAATTAGATTAGGGTGATCTGCTCAAAGAAGATAATTAGCCGTTGTGTCAAGAATTTGCAGAGTTTCTCATCTTCCCGGTGAGCTAGAGACTGGAAATTTCAACCGTGGGTCGGGGATTGACCACATTGCAATAATCACTCGGTTTCTTGTCTGTAAAATTGTTTAAACAATACCTATTTGTAATAATACAAATTACAGCACCGGATGACAATGCAATATTCACTCGGTTTTAAGACCATCCGCAACTTTGAACTTTGCAGCTTTGTGAATCAAACGGTTGAAATTCAGGCCAATGTTCGTACTAACGAACAGCTGTTTGGAACACCATATGGTTTTTGTGATGTAGATGTTTTTGTTTTGAGGTACGTTTCGTGCTACGGAAAGAAGGTAATTTCGAATGTTTGTTGGTAGTTACTTCTTTTTAGGAACATTATTGCTTTCGTAGGTAGGTGGAATTAAAAAAAAAAAAAAAACCAGAATTAGGTATATCGGTACATTTTATTTGTAATAATTTATTTTATTTGTAATAAGAACCTAAATTCTAGAGATGACGAATTAAGTATTAATTCATCATCTCTAGAATTTAGGTTCTGCACATAGAAGATGTGCCAATAAGTTGCAGCGTTTTTTTCATTCGATTTTCTGAATCTACGTATCTTGAAACGTCAACCAACAAATTTTGATGAGGGGGGGGGGGGGGGGGGGTGAAATTTTTTTTCTCTGGTCGATTCCAATATTTCATTATCGAAGATAATAAACCAAATCGTAACCGTGCTCTTGGATTTTAAAACTGGAATTAATCTCACGGGGAATAGAAGAGGAACTGGGAATGGGTGTCGACTGAAAGTATCCATTGTAGCCGTAGAGTTGAAAGTTGATCATTATGCCGGGTGCTTTGGTTTCATCGACTGCGCAGCGAAATAATTCAGTCTACTTGATTCCGAAAAACGACTTGCGAAAATTGTCCAGCGGGTTTATTCCCGGTTTTTGTTTTCCAACAATCCTTCCCTGAATGATGTTCCGCCATAAGTTCACAGCTCGGGTCATCTGCTCTATATAGTCCAGTAGTTAGAGGAATATATCTTGCAAAACGTGGTGTAAAAGATTTTATTGTTTTAATTGATCTATTTGGGACCATCTGAATTCAGGGTTTTCACATAACATTTCGAACGGCAAAACTTTTGGTACCCCGAAAACCTCGGAATGTTCGGACTTTCTTCGGGTTTCGACTTGAAACATTGACGTGAACTCCACGACAGAGCTTATTTTCCAAACTGCGTATATCCACTTTCGATTTTTTTGGGAATCGGCCAAAAAATCTTCACCCCCTCAATCATATTGATTCAATTCTCCAACTCACCTGATTATGTTGGTCCGACATAAGTTAGCAATTACCCCGAAATTGAGATTTTTATCGAGTTCAAGCACGAAGATGTGGCAATTTTCATTTTGGATATACTACTGACTTTGGGTGTGAAATTTGGATAAGTTAAGTTTTGGTTGAAATAAGGCATCTGATGGAGAAAATACACGGAGTTGCTACACTACTTTCCAAAAACTTTTTATATTCAGTATTAGGAATAGAGAACAAATTAAGAACGTACAGAAGGTAAATGAAACAACTAAAAACAGCTAATGAAACAACGAACGATAAAAAAAAGTATCTACATCACATTAATACGGTAATATTAGTTTCGACTTATTTTTCAAAATTCAAATAGGACCTTCTAGATGTGAGATCTGGAACCCCCCGAAATCGCAAGACATAGGTATTGAAAAAACCAGGAGCGCAGCGTGGCTCCGGACATAAGGGTACCGCACTCAATTTAACCCCCCCCCCCCCCCCGCAAACATTTCCTAACCCCCTCGCGCTAAAAATGAAAAATGAAGCAGTTCTAAGAAAGCTGTTTATTCAAAAGAATTGTATGATACTATTTTGTTCACATCATCGGTTTTCCTTTGATTGGAGATTTTAGCAATATGATTGAGAAAATCAACAAACAATGCACGGTGCTCTTCTACCATAAAAATCAGCCTTGAGGCAAAATTCCATCTAGTCTGAGCTAATGACGGAATCTTTTCTTTTTTTCAATAAAATGACGTAAAAGGTTTTACGTTGCTGTGGAATGCGAGAAAACAGAAACCAATCTATTTAAAGGGTGGAAAAATTCGACTCTCTTTAATAAAACTGGTAGTTTGTTGTAACAGTGGACAAACGAAGAGTGAATGTGACATCACCGCTGCTCCGTCATACGATTGGCCTACCAATTTATTTTCAATAGAAAAGGAATTTGCAATAGTGCACACATGATCGAATAGAGCACTTGCTGAACGGTCAAAACTAACATAAGAACTGAGACTGACGCGGTTCAATAAACCAACAGTTCCTTCCATTATTAATCCAAATACAGGGGGAAACAGAGGAAGCACAGGAACGCAGAGGCACAAAGTGACAAAGTTGAACCACTTCCTGCGTGTGCAACAGGTTACCAGCGTGCAGAAGGCTGGCCAACCTAAATATGTTGTTTACAGAGAAGGTCAAAGAAGGCTACTCTTTCAACGTGTGCAAAGAAGGAAGTGGGTACTCTTCCAACGTGTGCTGCCCCTAGAGGTAATACAGTGAAATAATTTAAAAATAAGGCGGTAACTTTCATATCTGGATAAGTGTATTTTTTATTTAAAAACAAATCTGCAACGGTAGTATCTTCAATGGATATGACATATCCACATTGTGCAGTTTCGGTGTAAAAATGAATTCTAGAAACGATGGGAGGATGTAGACAGTTTTGGTGGAAAACTGATACTTTCAGTCGCTCTTAGGATAGGTTTAGTTCGTTTTTGGTTAGAAACCAATGTACGAATCGATGGGGCTCAGCCTGAAGATAAAGAAAATGAAAAAAATAAAAAAATTGAATTTTATGTAAACAGAAGAGACGTGGCGCGGGCATCTGCCCTCCCGCCCATGTCAGGTCTCTGCTGTTTCTCGTGCGAAATGGCGGCTGTGCTCTTGATCTAGTCTCCGGGATAGCAATTATTTTGAATAAATTACATTTTGTTTTCTTCGGTTACATGAAATATAAACTAGGTTGAAACATTGGATCTCGTCTGTAATCCTCAGCTTATCTGTTGGCTTATTTCAAACTCCTGTAAATTACATGTTACATTTTTTATATTCTTAGAAATTTCCCGTTTTATCCAGTGTAAGTTCAGACCTAATCTCAGACCCTTAGCCCCCCTCCCCGTAGATCCGCCACTGGCTGTAGTTGCTGTTTCCAAGCTCTTTCAATTTGTAACATATTGCATTTCAGAAGCAAGATACGAATGTGTTTCGGTTGAAAATAATTCTTAGCCGAGCATTGATACGTCATAAAATGGGGGCACTAACACGTAAATTCGAAGCAATAGATGTCGCGTCTTCACGATCAAGATTTCATTCGTAAAATCATCGAATTCAGACACAATTACTCGCGACACGTCGATGCCATTCTAATGTGGCTGATCAAGCTAGCCGTTGCAAACCTCCTTGCGTATTTGGGCAGCTAAATTCAAGGGATAACTCGTAGGCCGGTTATAACCCCGCGATTTTTGACTTTCGTCAACAACCTACAGTACCTATAACAGAGAACCCGCTACTTTTAAATATATTAGGTACCTATTTCTGCCTTCTTTTACATTTTATGCTGAGCTCAAGCTTCTTACCTGGTAAGGTAGGATTCACAGGTCTATAATAACCTTCCCCACTAACCAAGCATCGATTTGTCTTCCAGCAGTTCAATATCTTCATTGGTAATATTTTATGACTAGGACTTTTGATGTGCCTTCCCCCTTGATTATTGCAAACCAATCAGTCTGCGGAAATAGAAAAGTAGTGGAATGTGACGCACATTCCATACTCAATTTCTCACAACACACAACCTCATCACAAGGTATGCTTCTATATACTAAATTTACTTGCGTATCAAAGATTCAATGCCATTTTCTCTGCAAGGGATACAATAAACCCATATAACAAACAGCCCATACTCATACAACGGTATACATACCAATACGGTCAGGTCTAGAGATAAGCTAAAACATTCAAAATGCGGAACGGTCTACGTGAGCCGAGGTGCAAAATATGCTATGTGGCTATAATTTCCAAAATATACAAATATATGCATTTTATGCGGCATCCTCCAAAATATGCATTTGTATGCGAAATAAAACAAGCAAATTCGAACCCCAAGCAATGTGTCACATCCCTTGATATGTCTAAGACCCTTATCAAGAATAAAATACGCTGTTACATAAAAGGTACCTACTCTTCCTTTGTTCATAAAAATCTGCATGCCAGAAATTGAGGCAACAGAGGATCGAACTACCGTAAATATTTTGTTACCATAAATAGCTGGTTCCCATAGAGAAAATCCCAATGAATAAATACCTATTGTAATCATCATCACGAGTATAGTTGTGGGGCAGTGTGTAGGTATATGTAGGTCCTGGAATTCCTTCATTTCATTCATTGGGATGCTCATGCACTCCGCTGTCCATGGTATTGAAGGCCGAATTATAGTGGAGTGTGAGGGATACAAAAATGTTATCGGCGATATCTGCAAGGGAACGTCGTAGTTCCGCAATTATTTCAACCTCGAATACAGGAGCACATCGCAATAAGTATGTCTGGAATCCGGAAAAATATTCTAGAGAAATACGCGTCCTGTCTTCCTCCAAGGAGTTAGCGTTTAATCCTGAATGGCCCAAGTAGTCCTTAGTAGGCGTACAGAATTATCAATCACCCTGTTGAGACTTTGGATTAAGGCAAACTTGGCACTAGGAGAGCCATTCCACGAATATCGTTTCTCCGCGTGACTGACAAAGAAAAAAGAAAAAAAGAGAAAAAAAAACCTAACGAGAGCCTGATTAAAAGGCATTCGTGTGCAACAGACATTTGAGCGCTTACCTCCGTCGGTGTTTGCATTTTTCCTCCATATGAAGAATAATGAAAGGAGGAGTACTACGAAAATAACATATTCAACACTGACTTTCAAATTTTCCGACCGTTTTCCGAGAATCCATCGACATACAGTATACGTATTTTCGTCCTTTCCCTTGCAACTAGCCCTTCCGGCAATGAAACAATATCAAGGCCGCTACAAGTAATAGTTAGATGAATATTGAAAACAAGAAGGTTGAGCACTCAATGCAAAAACCCGGCACCGATTTTGTTCAACTATAGCTTCCATTTAAAATTGGGATACATACCTCGAAAAAAAATAAACTGAATTGAGGGTATGGATTCTAAACACGGAACATTTTTAGGGCTATTCAGGTCTTGATAAACCGGCGAAGGATCTTGAAGCTAAGGAAATACATGAGGGGGGATAAAATGTATGAGAGCATGTCATGCTCTCATGTCTTGAAAGTAACGAAAGGAATTTGAAAATTCATGTATACCACTCGGAAAGGAAATTCAAGGAAATGATTACGTGATTATCACGTGGTACCAATTACGAACGTACATAGAATAGTTATCAACGAGTTAGTAGCGATGAATGAAGTCGTTGTTGACCCTTTAACTCACTTACTAAGTCTGTTCAGTGAACCAAAATGCACCTGTAATTCTTGATCATAGGCCAGTCTTTTTTCCAACGGCCAACTGGCCAGCCAAATGACAGAAAAAAACCTCTCGATTCGGCACCCGGAAAGTTCGAGAAAAGAAGAGCCAAAAAAAAAAAATAAATAAATAAACCAAAAGGGTGGAGTCGGAAACCGGCAATTATTCGAATACCCAGAGCCCTTTGTGCTACAACATAACTGCGGTCTCTCCCCCTGTGACACGCTAACACCCCTGCGGCAGAGGGTGGGAGGCCATCACTGCTCACCAGGCCGCGGGTTGAGCAAGGAAAGCACAAGGTTTTCCAATATAGGCCCTTCTACCAATATTGCCAAGGGATCCCTTGTATCCAAAGACCGCGCCCCATCTGAGTTCTCACGATAAATTACTTCACCGACGTAAAATGACCGTAAAAATGTAATTTCACCGACCGTGAATAATATAGGGTAGCCCTCCGCCACAATTCCGGAATGACCTATCGGTCTTCGCTGCAACGTTTTTCACCCACTTCGCCCGACCCTCTCCATTCCATCACCTTAAGAAAGGGCGTCTGAACATCACTTTTTGGTTCTTGAAGGAGCATGCAAAAGGATTTCAGGCCTATTTCCATGGATAGGCTGTTGGCAACTTATATCATATAGTTATAGTGGGGCATATAGCTATAGTGGCAACTTATATAGCATGTTATAGTGGGGGTAGGAGAATCCAGCGAAAATAGGTAATTGAGCTTAGTGGGTTTTTAACTGTTTTGCAGCCTTGTTGTCCTAATATTGGATTCGACCGACCATTTGATAGTCAGTTACTTGTGGATAGAATGACGTCATGCGTTTTGAGACGGGGGTGTCGCTCTCCAGAACAGAAGCTTATAAGCCACACAAATAGAGGTGGCTTATTCAGATGAATGGTTCGTGAGATCCTACCGATGGATTACACACAACCTGGTATCATATCACCCAAAAATTTGAATTTAGAAATTCAGGAAAACGTGAATGTGAAAAATTCCGGAAAAATTGGTCTCAGATGGGACTCGAATCCTCTGATTCGAAGATGTAAGATTCCCATCCGAGGCGCAATCCATCTCCTTTTTTCTGGTTCTTGTCTTGTAAGTTCTGAAATTTAATTCCCTTAGCGGACCCAAATTAAAAGGTACTAATATCTACTAAAAATTAACAAGACTCCCGAAGAATGGTAGAGAATGGCGTGTGGTCGCCTGTACCACACGGTTTGCCATGTGGGCATGCAGTACAACGTAAATAATCAGTATGTAATTCTGAGGAAAACTAATTCATCCCAACCTCGAAATATCCAAGGAAATTGAACGAATGAATTGAGTGAAGTCAGAGACAAAATACGTCAGTAAAAGTTTCCGCAAATTTTGGTACATTGCTTCCCGAAATCAATGAGATGATTGCAGTAACATCTTAATATATATATTAAGACCCCCCAAAAACAACTCCGTTGTAAAAACTGGCCCGCCAAAAAACCTCAGCCGCAAAACCTCAGCCCTAACCTCCACCGTCAATGTTTTCCTGTTCCCTGTCTCCTTCCCACAACCCCCTCTCACCCTTAGTCACCCTCGGTTTCACCTAATACGTTTCCTCTGTTACACCAGCAGGGAGCTTTACGCTTCTTTCAATGCTGTTGGCGGGAGCTTTTTGCAAGGCTTCTGACAATTATAATATATTATTATATTATATGTATTACTGGTGGTCACGAGTAATCAGTGGTGGTACAACTATATCATCTGGCAAAAAGCTCCCGCCAACAGCATTGAACGAAGCGTAAAGCTCCCTGCTGGTGTAACAGAGGAAACATATTAGGTGAAACCGAGGGTGACTAAGGGTGAGAGGGGGTTGTGGGAAGGAGACAGGGAACAGGAAAACATTGACGGTGGAGGTTAGGGCTGAGGTTTTGCGGCTGAGGTTTTTTGGCGGGCCAGTTTTTACAACGGAGTTGTTTTTGGGGGGATATCACATCTTTTTGCATGGCTAGTTTTCGAGTGGTACTTATACAATACGGTTCAACAACTTATACAATACAAAAGTACCTACGAGGTAACTAGTAAATGTTTTCCTAAATGAACTTTTATCCTAGTCAAAATTTAGTAAAAAATTAGTACGCCTACTAATTGGCCTTTTTGTTTCTTCTTTTTGTGACAAGAATAATTATTTTTTGGAAATTATTGTTTGTTATCTGAAATGTGTTTGAAAAATAAGTAGTTTTAAAATTTTTGCGAATTGGTTAAATAGTAGTTTTAAAATTTTCGATTAATTAAAACAATTATGCATTTTTTCTTGGGGATTGTGAAAATTTTTGTTGTTGAGAATCATTACAATAATTTTAATTATTGGTGTCGAAGAGAAAGTGTAAAGAGAAAGTTTCTTCTTCTTGGAGTGCCGTATCCGAATTTCGGACGTTGGCGACCTCTCACATATAATCCTGTGATGCACGTCTTCACAAGTTATACAGGACCTACAGTTTATCGCCGGTTCCGAACGGCACTATTTGAGAGGCTGTACTAGGCAAATGATACTGGTGGTAGTTTGCCATTGCTTTCCACCAGGTGACCGCCGCAACGGCTAAGTATGTGAAAAATCCTTTCACGCCAGCGGGTATTGAACCCAAGATCTTACGCATCGCGGACAGACGCGCTTGTCCACGAGGCTACCGGCGGCCACAGAAAGTTTGCAAAACGTAAAACGCACGTTTTTATACCAAAAATCGCGAATAACTCGAGAACCGTTGGGAAAAGTGGCAAAGTGTGCTACCCTCATTCGAAAGCCCATTAAATTTCCTATCGATCCTTAAACATGCGCCACTCTACGACAATTTTTCTGACCACCGTTCAACTTTGATGTTTTCGGAAATTAGCCAAATCAGTAGATGTGGAATTTATTCACGTATTTTTGGCTGTGGATTAGTCAAATCGATTGAGATTTGGTTCAAAATTATTGAGCATATTCTAGACAACCTAGCGGACATTTTAAGACCAACCGCACCAATTTTCATCAATATTTGCGGCAGTTGTTGTTGAAAATAGAAAAATCACCATAACTCCTTTATTTCTCCCTTTAGGAAGCATTTTTTGATCTCAAATTAAACAGTTTGAAAAGCTGAACACAACTAAAAAAGAAAATCTGAAAAAGCTTCAATTTTGAAGGAGTTATGACCATTTGAAATTCCTAAAAAACACTATTTCCCCCCTAATTGGGGGGGAATTGGGGGGAGGGAGAAAAAATGGTCAAAAGGCACTCCCTTGGAGCATAACAAACGTGTGTGCAAAATTTCAGCTCGATCCGATTTGTCTGCTGGGCTGTAGCCCCGTCAATGAACAACAACAACAACAACAACAAGAACACGAAAAACGTGAAAAATAGTGGTTTTAAAATTGTTATACCCCCGACACCTGATGTTCCCGAGAGCTGAAATTTGGTTTACGTCCTCACGTGCCCCTGGAGAGTTGGTGTACAAAAAATCAACTCTCGAGACACTCAGGGGACCTAGCTACGATAGGGTGAAAACCGCAACTTGTTCCGTCGCGTAATCAGTGTCTCAGTCGCTTCGGTTTTCTGGGCTTCGGTTTTCTTGGCGGGCGGGACGCTCCTGCGTCCCTAGATTGTCATATATGACAATTCGTGACTCAAGAATTGGATGAAGTGGGTCAGAGCTATGGAATGTACGATGATATCTAGGGACGCGGGAGCGTCCCGCCCGCCAAGAAAACCGAAGCCCTGAAAACCGAAGCGACTGAGACACTGATTACGCGACGGAACAAGTTGGGGTTTTCACCCTACCATAGCTCGGTCCCCTGAGTGTCTCGAGAGTTGATTTTTTGTACACCAACTCTCCAGGGGCACGTGAGGACGTAAAACAAATTTCAGCTCTTGGGAACATCAGGTGTCGGGGGTATAACAATTTTAAAACCACTATTTTTCACGTTTTTCGTGTTCTTCTTCTTCTTCTTCTTCTTCTTCTCGTTGTTGTTCATTGACGGGGCTACAGCCCAGCAGACAAATCGGATCGAGCTGAAATTTTGCACACGCGTTTGTTATGCTCCAAGGGAGTGCCTTTTGAACATTTTTTCTCCCTCCCCCCATTTCCCTCCCAATTAGGGGGGGAATAGTAATTTTTAGGAATTTCAAATGGTCATAACTCCTTCAAAATGGAAGCTTTTTCAGATTTTCTTTTTTAGTTGTGTTTAGCTTTTCAAACTGTTGAATTTGAGATCAAAAAATGCTTCCTAAGGGGGAAAATGAAGGAGTTAAGGTGATTTTTCTATTTTCAACAACAACTGCCGCAAATATTGATGAAAATTGTTGCGGTCGGTCTTAAAATGTCCGCTAGGTTGTCTAGAATATGCTCAATAATTTTGAACTAAATCTCAATCGATTTGACTAATCCACAGCCAAAAATACGTGAATAAATTCCACATCTACCGATTTGGCTAATTTCCGAAAACATCAAAGTTGAACGGTGGTCAGAAAAATTGTCGTAGAGTGGCGCCTATTTAAGGATCGATAGGAAATTTTATGGGCTTTCGAATGAGGGTAGCGCACTTTGGCACTTTTCCCAACGGTTCTCGAGTTATTCGCGATTTTTGGTATAAAAACGTGCGTTTTACCAGTTGCAAACTTTCTCTTTCCTCTTTCTCTTCGACACCAATAATTACAATTATTGTAATGATTCTCAACAACAAAAATTTTCACAATCCCCAAGAAAAAGTGCAACCAATTTTCAAAAAATTTTAATTCAAATTTATTCAAATTTCTAATTCTTTCTATTTTTTTAAATTTAATAATAGAAATAATTGTATTAAATTTTAATAATTGTTTTTAAATTGTTGATTGTTTTAATTAATCGAAAATTTTAAAACTAATATTTAACCAATTCGCAAAAATTTTAAAACTACTTATTTTTCAAACACATTTCAGATAACAAACAATAATTTCCAAAAAATAATTATTCTCGTCACAAAAACCAGAAACAAAAAGGCAAATTAGTAGGCGTACTAATTTTTTACTAAATTTTGACTAGGATAAAACTTCATTTAGGAAAACATTTACTAGTTACCTCGTAGGTACTTTTGTATTGTATAAGTTGTTGAACCGTATTGTACGAGCGACGTCCGGAAAAAAAGGGGACAAATGCTGTTAAAAATAGAAAAATGCATATATTTTAATGAAATTTTCAGGATATGTTCAAAATTTAGTCCTTTATTTTTCAACATAGTCCCCAGCAAGTTCCACGCACTTCTGCATCCTAGGCACGAGCTTTTTTATGCCTTCGTCATAGACGCTCCGCTCCACCTCGAACAGCCACTTCTCCACAGACTCCTTGACCTCCTCGTCGCTGGAAAACCGTTTTCCACCCAGGAACTCCTTCAGTTTTGTGAAGAGATGAAAATCCGAGGGCGCCAGGTCAGGGGAATATGGTGGGTGGTTAATGATATCCCATCCAAATCTCACAAGGAGGTCCTGGGTCACACGTGCGGTGTGGGGCCTGGCGTTGTCGTGAAGGAGAGTCACGCCTCGAGTCAGCATTCCCCTCCTTTTGTCCTTAATTTTTTTCTTCAATTTTTTCAAGGTTTCACAATAGGCATCGGCGTTGATGGTGGTCCCTCTGACCATGAAATCAACCAATAACACTCCCTTCCTGTCCCAGAACACAGATGCCATGATTTTGCGTTCTGAAAATTGCACCTTGAATTTTTTGGCAGTGGGGGAGTGGGTATGGCGCCACTGTAGGGACTGTCGTTTGGACTCAGGGGTATAGTGGCATACCCAAGTCTCGTCCCCAGTCACTATTGAGTCCAGGAACGCTTCTCCCTCCGATGCATACTGCTGCAGAAATTCGTTTGCAGCCACAACACGTCGTTGGCGATGTTCTGGAGTCAACATTTTCGGCACCCATCTGGCACACAACTTCCTGTAGTCAAGTTTGTCAGAGACGATTTCACCCATCACGGTCCGTGAGATGTGTGGGAACATTTCATGAAGGGAGTCGAGGGTCACACGACGATCGCTGCGAATTTTTTCATTGACTTGCTGCACAAGTTCTTCTGAAACGACAGACGGCCTCCCACTTCTTTCTTCATCGTGCGTGTCTGTGCGACTTTCTTTAAACTCCTTAACCCACTTGAAAACCTTCGAACGTGTCATCACATCAGGTCCATAGGTTTCCATTAGCTGACGATGAATTTCGGCACCTGAATTTTGGCGCAAAGTGAGGAACTTGATCACTGCCCGAATCTCGCACCTTCGGTAGGTGGAGCAAAGAACACTTGCAGAGGTTGACGCAACGGGCTCCTGCGACGACATTTTTGAACGAACTGAGACGGGCGAGGGCTCGTTGTGACCGTTAGGAGTTCTCCCACACGCAGGTTTGCCAACTTTGAGAAAAAAAATTCCCCATCACCCCCTACAACAATTGTCCCCTTTTTTTCCGGACGTCCCTCGTATAAGTACCACTCGAAAACTAGCCATGCAAAAAGATGTGATATCCCCCCAAAAACAACTCCGTTGTAAAAACTGGCCCGCCAAAAAACCTCAGCCGCAAAAAGGAAGCCCGCCAGCCCATTTTGCCCGCCAGCCACATATATAGGATGCTCGGTGTTTCGCACCTCGCTGTTGAGTATGCATATAGAAACCTGATCCTCCTACCCCTAACCTCCACCGTCAATGTTTTCCTGATCCCTGTCTCCTTCCCACAACCCACCTCTCACCCTTAGTCACCCTCGGTTTCACCTAATATGTTTCCTCTGTTACACCAGCAGGGAGCTTTACGCTTCTTTCAATGCTGTTGGCGGGAGCTTTTTGCCACATAAACAAGCCTGAATTGAAGCATTACTTCATTATAGGTGTACCACTACCGATTACTCGTGACCACCAGTAATACTTATAATATAGTAATGCTTTAATTCAGGCTTGTTCATCTGGCAAAAAGCTCCCGCCAACAGCATTGAAAGAAGCGTAAAGCTCCCTGCTGGTGTAACAGAGGAAACATATTAGGTGAAACCGAGGGTGACTAAGGGTGAGAGGGGGTTGTGGGAAGGAGACAGGGATCAGGAAAACATTGACGGTGGAGGTTAGGGGTAGGAGGATCAGGTTTCTATATGCATACTCAACAGCGAGGTGCGAAGCACCGAGCATCCTATATATGTGGCTGGCGGGCAAAATGGGCTGGCGAGCTTCCTTTTTGCGGCTGAGGTTTTTTGGCGGGTCAAGTTTTCCGATTCGCAGAGGTCACTATGGTCGTAGTTTTGGGATATTACGGGGCCAAATATAGATTTCTAAAAATTTCATCCAGGTCGGTTGAATGTGTGTACGATGCTTAAAAGTGCTCAGGAGAGCTAGCTACGCGATCTGTTGAACTTCATGAAAAACGCTGGAATCCACTATTAAGTAGATTATAAGTAATGTTTATTTTGGATTATTCAATTGTCAATTCAATGTATAAACATTATGACATAATATGTGCTGGCAATGTTTGTTAACAACACACGGTCAATAGAGAGAGGAGAAATACCGAGTGTTTTTTGCTATGTGTTTGGCTCCTTGGTCCATACGCAGACGGAGGGGCTCTCATTAAAATCATATTGGATCATCTACGGACCAACGAAGCTTATAAAACTTCAAGAATACACTTTGAAGAACCGGAGTTGGACGCGAGCAGATTAGCCGGCACATAACCAACAGACACGGAACCAAATTTTTTCTAATAATTTTTGCTACCTCGGTACTCCAAAAATAAAGTCCGTAAACCAATCTCAGCAATGTTGGCTCTTTTTTTTTTTACATTCAAGAGCAGAGTGAAGCTGAAAACTCGCCTTGTCGCATCGCTGTTCCCTTTTCACCATCGAAAGTTCTCCATACCAAGTAAGCGGCTTGAAGTGAACTTATAACAAACGCTGTGAAATAAACGAGAGCTTTTGAATTCAACATAAAAGGCCCTGAGCAGTCCCACCGATTGACTAACTAACATCCGACATTCGCATTGAGTTACGGTTTTTTTTTTTTTTTTTTTTGCTCAACGGTAGAAACTTTTGTAACAGGGCATTAACGAAGGGAGTTTGTTTTTGGAGCCTATCATCATGTGGCTCATCTACAGTGAACCTTTTAAAGCAATTAAGGCAAATATGATTTTACCCCCTCAGCTTTGACGTTCTTTTCAGAAATGTACATCTAGTCTGAATTTTGAGTCGCCACACTGAGAATTATAATTTACTGATGATCAGTCAACTAGGATGTTAATGAGGTTCAACATTAGCGAGAATCCGTGGTTCTCTGAAACAATGAATAAGATTTTAGTCTGGGAGCTAGCGGTGGAATTGCTCCATCGGAAGCTAAAAGTTTAACCATTCAAATGAGGAAGCATTCTGTCCCCGAATGCATTCCCAAATGTCTGACAACTTTGAACGTAGGTGTTGGGACGGATTGATTCAAATTGTTTTTAACAATTTCTTTTTTTGGTCAATTCCAATGAAAATAGTAGACCAAAAATTAAATTTTATACCCACGGCAGTAGCATTGGTTGATCAGTAGGTACCTTGACCACCCTGAAGAATAGAACTAGTTCGCGTGACCCAAGACTTTTTGTTCATGTGATGTGATAAGTTTCATGTCCCTATCGGTTGTCAAGTACTCCAATTGAAGAGTAAGGTTCCCGTAAGCCTGAAATCTTCATTATTTAGGAAGTTAACGATAAAAAATGTCCACAACTCTGTTTCACCCTCCCTCACTCTCCCTCTATAAAATCAACTGTTGCTTTGATAACATCAATGAAGCTATAAAATAGCACTAATTCAAGAGCCAACTAAGTACCACACACTATATTAGTGAAAAAAAAAAAAAAAAAAAAAAAAACTCCAGATGATGCTATGACATCAGTTAAGCTATTTAAGCCAAACAGTGTCTTACACAGTTAGTCTCTTAGACAGGGAATTTGAAAATGTGTGTCTCCGTGCACGAACAGTTTTGAATCTTGATAAACCCTGAAAATATACGCCTAATTATGTTCTGTTCCTCAATCAAATTGTTATCTACGAGTAAATGAACTACGGTAGCACGTTCACGCTAATGATCATAGATGAAACGTCATGAAAATATTAGCATTCTCCTCATAGCTGGCATCACATCTATCCGCCTCAAGACTGCTATAACTCAAAACAGCATTCCTTGACTAAATATAACATGGCTAAAAATATTCGAATACAGTGAGCAAGAAAGACCCCAAAGTTATTCGTGATGAAACAAAGAACACCATATGATAGATATTATATGAGTATAAATTACTTGAAATTCACGGTTCTAGGTAAAAATATCTTGAAAATTATGTAGATTGGTAGGTTGGTGATTTGGTGAATCACCAAATGGTGTATTGGAATGAGGGAGTCACCGTCTCCACTAATCGTAATTTCCGCCCTATTCAGAATTGGGTGGGCGAGATGGAAAGTAGTATTAGCTAAATTATTGTACAACAATGTGGAGAAATCATCATTATTGTGTTAACAAATATTGAGTACCTTTGAGATTAAATGTGAAAAAATCAAGTAGGTATCTATATTCTGAAAGGAACTCAAATACGTATGTCAATGTGTTCTCCAATCCACCAGTCCTAATTGGTAAACTATAGCGCTATTCTACGAAATTATTGTAGCAAAAGCGCCAATGAGTCTTCTTTATTAAGATTTCGATATTTTTTCTTTTGCATATGAAGCCTGTTATTCCGAAAACGTCGAGATAAAGTGTTCTAAGCGATAGGAAATACGTGTAGAAAAATTAATCTTTTTTTTAATTTCCCCTTGACAACATTTTGAATTTCAGTAAAAAAAACTTCTGCGCGTTCCATACGATGAGGAGGCCATAATACGACGGGAAGTATCTCGAAAAATTCAAATTTATCGAACATTCAATCGGACCCCGGGTTTTCGGACCGTATAGTGAAGTTATGGGCAGTCGAGAAATAAAATTCCATACATACCACACATACCTACATTAAAAAAAACACCATTATGATGAAATTAGAATATTTTATTTGTAGGTGTATGATCAAACGCTCGCTGCGTGTAAGCGATTTATGGTGTTACCTTTCTGGACCATTTGATACCTAGTTTCATAAACGCCAGGTGCTAAACGGCCATTTATGTTGTAGTAGTTTTCGAAGTTTCTATTTTCCCATTTATACCTGCTTAGTTCATGAAAAGCTTGACCAAATCATCATGATCTACGCGTTAGGATAACAAAGACATCCAAATAGGTTGAAGTAAAATTGATTAAGTTTATTATGCAAACATACAGATTTGACTTAAATGCAATCAGAAATTGAAAAGTGCGATTGGTTGGAAGACATTTCCTACACGAAAAAATATCTAGCAAGTAATAAACACTCATCAAAATTGATTAGGAGATATGAAAGAGAAACAATCTGATCGTCCGCGGCTCTTTGCCTCTTATTTCCCCCTTATTTCTTCATAATTTTTACACTATTACATCCTCTAAGGATTGATACGACGATTCTCGGCTGGTCGTCCAATCAATGTTGAGGTTTGAATGGTAGCAAACACCTGAAATCCTATCCACGCAAATGTCCTTAACGCACTACGAATATGCTCAGTTCATCTATAATAGTAGTTTTGTTCTCTATTGTTAAAATGACCAATGCAGGGTATTAAATTGATCTAATTTATTGAATGCAACTCTTTCAAAGCACTCTTTTTTTTAGGAATCCTTTTCTCGACAACGAATTTTTGGAAACAACCTGTTTCTTAGGTCCCTGTCACCTGGCCCGTCGCTTCTTCACACTATGTTCATACTAATAAAGTATGTACATAACTATTAAAATCTTCGGCTTTCTTTAGTGAGGAAGTATGTGCTGTGAGTGAAACCTCCAAATCTTGACTTCACATTTGCAATTCAGAAATAACGCCTAAGCACAACATCATACGCGAAACCCCAATACGATATTGCAGGAGTAGAACCGTTTTCTTGCATTCCCGCCAAACAAAGAACACAAGTATGTACCACGACGTTTCTTACACGTCTTGATGCTAGAAATATGGCTTCAAAATAGATTTTGGTATCGAAAAATCAATAAGAATATGACATTGGTGTTTTTGCTGCAACTCGTGTCATAACATGGATACTGCCAAACCGTTATGCAATTTTTATTAGAGCAGCATTTTTCATAGACATCAATGATAAATACCTGAATGTAAACTCATTATAGATCATGTAAACACCGAACATGCTCTCACCTGATGTTAACATGCATGCATACAAACATGCATCGGGCTCTATACCGTGGTGTGGTGTGGGATACGGTTCAAGCGGTGGCCTGGATTTATTTGAGCGTAGACAGTAGGTTCTCCACTGGGTGACAATAGCTCAGAATAAACAGAGCACGTACCGGCGAGATTGAGATCTGCGTAGGTCACTTCTCCTTTCTGCACAACAAAATTCCATTTAGTGGAAGAGAGAGAGCACCAATGAGCAACCTGTTACCTCACGAATGGAACCCTACATGTATCAAGCGGATCCCCTGGTGCGGTTGTAGCCCCCTCTCGCGGGATGAAGAAGCCTTCGTCAATAAATTTTCCCGCGAAACCTCAGTGTCAGTGGAATGTATGCGACGAGAGGCCACGTGCTCCCAAGTAAATACTGACATCACACTTCCATTCACCCGAAAATATGCACTCTCGCCTCTGTGAAACAACCCGCGCATGATTCACTTCACAAAATAAACCTCCTCTGGAGAAACATCTTTCTGCATAAATTCAAAAAGCGTTAGAAGAAGATACCGTTTTTCAGATGAACCAATATAACTACAATTTCGCCGGCAGAAACACCTGAAGCCGGCAGAAAGATACCAGCTTTTGTTTCATTATAATGAACCTTTGGAATAGAAAATAAAAGATGTTCAATACTTGTTGTTTCGTAAATCGGGGTGTGATTCTTGGCCCCCACAGTTTTTAAAGGGTAATGAGCGATAATTTGTAGTGTACGGTTTTTCAATTTTGTTGGTCTTCAATGTCTCGTAGATTTTCGATCTATATGCAGATCCAAGGGCACCTCTCGAGCGAGTGTAGATAATCCACAAGTAGGTGTCCTCACATCACCGCTTGACCTTTGCGATTCAAAGTTTGTTAGCTTACGTTTCAACATAGTACATGGAGTGAATATCAAATTCAAAACAATTGTTTGTCCGACATACCGACGGCACTAGGTCTATGCCCTTTTACATTTCACCAAGAACCTTAGCTTTTGGAATGTTGGCTGAGATATTCTCCAAACGATTAGTACCTAATGAATTATATAGATCGAACCACAATATGGTTTGTGAATTGAGATCCTCACTGAGCTAACTACCAACTAAGGAAGGACCATCTGGTGACCTTATAAAACAAACACTTATTTTAGGTGATAACCCCAATTTTCATACTCGTGGGAGAATATTGTCCACAGAACAATAATCAAGATAGAAGGGTGATACATGCAGAAAGTGATAAACAGTTGTTGAAGAATTCCCGTTTTCATGTTTTTCGCCATCCATCCATTTAAACACCTGATTCTGACAACCATAACCGCACCATTGGCAAGAAGAGTTCACTTTTCTTTGTTTCGATTGATACGTGCACCACAAATCCCCATATGTCAAGTCAATCCTCGAGCTGAACGTGTTGGAATAAGCTGATGATAATTTCCAGAGGGATCTTCCAGCCACTTGGAGCTTGTATTCCCATTCATCGTCCATCAAATCCTGAATCTAGAACCAAGGATCTTCCGCCCCGTAAAGCAAACAGGTTGAGAACCGATGGTATGTACCAAGGTATTTGCCGGACGTCACGAAACGCGTTTTCCAGGTATCCATATCTCGGCTCCTTCTTTACCGATCAACTTGAAATTTGGTGTTATTCTTTTTGGTATAGATAACAGAAAGCCCTGAGAGATCCAAGTTGCTCGGTCTAAAGGAAGCCGAGTTATACAACTTCAAAAACCCGGTTCTTCACCCTTACCATGTTTCTTTCTTCATATTCAATTAGGCCATGATACAGCCTCCTCTTTACTCTCACTTAATTTATTTATTTTAATAATTAAGAACGTTATTAATAAATAAATAAATATATTAACATTTTGCGTAATTTATTAATTTACATTTTTATTAATTTGCTCAATTGATTCTTGCATACCTATTGCCTCTATAAGTAGGTCTTTTCAAATTCAACAACAAAAATATGTGATACCCCCCCAAAAAACACTCCGTGTAAAAACTAGGTATCCTCGCAAATATCATTCTACAGCAGCCGGAATAAGATATAATACCCACTTTCCCTGCCCGCCGTTTTCCTTCCAACTGAAGAGATGTCCTAACCACTTCACAGGATATCTCAGCCAACATGCCAAAAGCCAAGGTTCTTGGTGAAATTTAAAAGGGCACAGTGCCGTCGGAACTTTGAATTGCAATGGTAACGCGTTGATGTGAGAACACCGTCTTGTGGATTTTCTACACTCGCTCGAGAGGTGCCCTTGGATCTGCATATAGATCGACAATCTACTAGACGTTGAAGACCAACAAAGTTTAAAACCCGAACACTTCAAATGATTGAATCGTACAGAAAACTAGAACTGAAGTACTCGTATATTGGGACAACATCTGATGCAATTGAGTTATGAACGTCATGATGAACAACGGACTAATTATTTATTAAAATTTAGAAATTAGATGCCAAAAATAATGCTTTCCTCCGATTACCCTACTGGCAACTGCACTTCTCAACCACATCGTGTTCGCTTCTGATGTGTGATCCAAGCAGATTCGTCCACTTGTTTGGTCGGGGTATGCTTAGGAGAAGTGGCGATTGAAGTATTGATGTGGATTGAAATTACATGCACGTTCACGTGTAACAAGTTAAAACGAGTGTTTAAAATAACGCACATGTGAATATGCAGTCCACAGTTATAGAGCATATGCGCTGAAGTAGTGCGCTTTCTGATGAAGAAACAAACGAGCTGCCATGCTCATGTTAGAAACTTTTGAACGCTTCGAGACATCAGGCTGCGGGTAGGCTAACATTGCCGTAGCTTTTACCTCGTCACTGCAACACTAAAATGCTTTCAATGCCTCTTGCGTCAATTAGATACCTGAAGCTTCCCCTGTGAGTCCCTGCAAATACTTGAACGTACACGAAGACTGCTTTGCTTACCATGCGGCGATGAACATTTAAACCACCTAATATTCATCAAAAACTCATTACGATTCCAGGAGGTTCAATTTAATATATTTCCTCAACTTTCAAGGGTAAGGCTCAACATTTTCTCTGGCAACATAAGGTGAACTACGGAATTCAATCTCCGCTCTACCGATTTTGCCTTTAGCCTTGTTAATAATGATCACGCATGAATCCTCACATCCCTTTCAACTCTGAACTGTGCCGCAACGTTTTTTGCATGAATGCGGGACACCCGGCTCCCAGAAAACTGGAGCTTTCCAAGTTCGTATTCATCTTTTTTTTAGCGTAGTTTGGTTGACCTGTAGGGCATTGACTTCAGGAACGGCGCAACAACTCGTTCCGTCTCCGCTTTCCAGTTTTTTACGGCGGTTATCACCACTTGTAGATTTTATGTTATTACTTGCTCCGAGTATTGACAGGTGGTGTAAGTTGACTGTGGAATTCCATGTATATTTTGAATCAGTAGATTAACAACGAAGTAATTGAATTATGATATTGAAATAATGGCTCTACACAAATAAAATTATAATACCATAATATTACTTTCTCCAAAATATTATTTATCTCGGTAAACTACCTCACTAGCCACTTGCTTTCGAAACCGTTTGGAATTCGAATTTATTGGTTCACTAATGTATTCAATGGAAGTGGCCTTTGAAATAGATTCGGGGATTTCAAAACAAAATTAACTATAATTCCAGGTGCTACAGAAGCACACATTGGTCAAGTATATCAACTTAAATTTCTCACGGCTCATTATAAAATTAGAACAATGAACCGTATTACCTGAACAGTGCTGACCTCCAAATGATGATCATTTGATTCACCGGTTCATGATCCAGAGTAAACAATGAATGGGGAAAAGTTCATTATATTACTGTTACTTTGTAAACGACTGGTAGTGTTTATGTTTATTGGAGAAATGTTGACGTGGCCGTAGGAACCCAATACTCGGTGTGGCTGCTCTTGAGGTTAAATAAACTATTCAACTGATAAATGAGAGCTTAGTTTAGTAATAAGCGCAGCCTAAGCGTTAGGAGAAAAATACACTATGAGGAATTCAAATTCAATGGATTATAACTCAAATCTCAAACTCACCGAAGGTTTCACGCTGTTGATTATGTTGATCTCAGCATAACGCTTGGTGTTCTTCTTGTCAAGCAATTTGTCTTCCGAATCTTGGAATTCTAGAAAAAAATGCTTTGTAATCTCGTAATCTGATCAGAGGAGGAAGGGAGAAACAGATTAATTGATTGATTAAGGACTTTATTCATCCATCTGGCGAGGTTTGGTCAAAAGTGTCCATTCTTACACCTAACCAGAACTACAATTTCTGTAAGAATGGGTACAAAGAGAGAGAGTGAGAGAGAGAGAGAGGGGGAGGGAGAGAGAGATAGAGAGAGAGAGTGAGAGAGAGAGAGAGAGAGAGAGAGAGAGAGAGTGAGTCAGAGAGAGAGCTAGAAGGAGAGAATTCTGAATTCACAGGCAAACATTAAATGTTAAACAAATATTAAATTTTGGATCTTACAATCTATAAGAGTAGAACCATGAATCTGTACATTTATTAGAATGTCGGCTGCCCCACTAGTTGCCTAGCACTAACAGGTTATTAATGTACAACAGGTAATATAATAGTATTTATTACCAAACAAGTTGTATTATAACTCCTGGAGGTAACTTCAATCTGCAGTACTCCTCCCATCTCCCTCCATTGTAGTTTGAATAATGGACCTTCATGTTCCTCCCGTTATCAGTTCCTTCGAAAGCAAAGGTCCAATCAAGTTGAACGCTGGTTTTTGGTTTCTCTCCTTCAATTCGCGATAACTTCTCCTTAGGCATGGAAGTTCAGAGAAATGAACAAAATTCACCCCTGGGCTTACTTAACGAGGAATCGAAGACCGCTATAGATTTCATCCCACCAATGGGTGTATGTTTGACAATGTGCGTCTGAATGTATGTGACTAAGTGAGGTCGCCACACAGGCCTCAATCCTCAACCGCATTGCGTGGTTGTTTATCGGTTCGACTCGGAAATCTATTTATTATGTAAGTACATGGTCGCGGAAATTTTGAAACCGTATTGAGAGGGGAGTGATAGCAGGGTTTGGTACCAAGAAATGAGCAGTTTTCTACAAAACGTTATGTGCGCTACAACACTCTACCGAGTTCCGTAGCAGTTTCTTTGCTGTATTATGCACATTTTCCTGGGACTGAAGAAATGGACGCGAGTAATGCCGAAATACGCTGAAAAGTTTGATACAATGGTTCATTATCATCTATACAGATAACCCGTTTGTCTACATCACTGTTCTCTGTACAATATCCTTGTTGTCCTATAACTATACGAAACAATCGGAGTTATGTGCTAAAATATCATAAACACAGGTGACAACATGATTATCTCCGAATTATGGAGGGGGAGGGACAAGTAGGTAATTACCTCAGTGATGATCTATCAGGTATTTATAGCCAACCACATATTTGACATTAGTTTCACACAATACGTATCTCAGAGAAAGATTTGACAAAATCGATTTGACGAATTTTAACGAATTTTTTTACAGAAAACTATACCAATCCATTCAACATTTTGGCGATATATATCCAAAATTGCATATGGATTGGTATAGTTTTCTGTCAAAGAATCTGAATAGAGCTCATTTCAGAAAATACGTTAAATCGATTTCTGAAATCTTGCTCTAAGATATTTGTCATATATGACGTCATATTATGACGATTTGACAATTTGACAATGTATTTTGAACCCCTTCCTATTGCTCTAGGGATAAGAACAGTGTCAAAAATCATCCACGGGCAAGACCGAGCCCGTAACCAAATTTTAACATTTTAGGAAATTTACTTTCTGAAACTTCGTATCTTGAAACGTAAACCAATAAATTGTAAGGAGGGGAATAACTTTTTTTCTCTTGGTCAATTTCAATGGTTTATTATCAATTATAACCAAAATTACCATAAGTACCTGATTTCCTGGAGTACTTATTTTTCCGGAAAGATAAAATCGTGGAAATATTTCCGAAAGATTGGAAAAATTGGAGATTGCCGTTTTTTACAGAAATTGAACATGGGGAGTTGAAAAAAAATTTGATGGACTGTTATGCTTTTTGCTCTAAAATGATATTTTATCTACTTTATTATCGTACGTCCTGAAAATATCTCTCCAAGACCAGTTCATAATATGAAGCCATTGATTTGAAAATCATGGAGGTTCGGTTGCGAACGACTCGCTGAGCTTGAACCGAAATTCCACCGTCCGAAAGCGGTGCTGAAACATTTTCATCTTGAAGAGCAAAAGCCTAAATAGCCTTAAAAAGGTGGATGGGGGAGGGGCGTTTTCCCATTATCGAGAGCAAAAGAGCATGAAGGTGGTAACAGGTAGGCGCTTATTAATCATTGCCACTGACAAGACGGGACCAGTTGGGAATAGCCGGATGAGTCGGGTTGAAATCGGCAGAAGGCGTTGAATGGGGTGGGAGATATCGAACGTATATTGATCAAAGCTGAGGCCAAACATTCTTGATCTTGACGGTCCGCAGCAAATGCGTGAGGGTGAATGACAAGATTAATCATTCAGTATGAATGAACATGTTGGAGGTTTGCTATTGAGTGCCACAGTAGGTACTTTATATCAACGTCTCAGGTACGTCAAAAACTGAGGTACGAATAAAAAACCGTGTTATGAAGCAATTTTTTTAAACAGGTATATTAAAATTATTACAAAACTGATCACTTCTAAATTTTCTGTTTCTCGCTTCTGCACGCAAACCAACACTCACTGTCAACCCACCAAGGACGAGCGTGACGCATACGTCACGCTCGTCAGGTTCCAGCAAAACACTGTTTATGAAGATGCTTTAAAATAGTTTTAAAAAGAAAACACTATTGCTATTACCTACTTAAAAACGTTTTGAACATGAATTATTAACCAATGTTTTGAGGCAAATCCCTTTCAGATTAATCTGAACACATCCTTGAATTTAACCCCCCGTCCACTATATGGGGTCCAG
Organism: Stenodema calcarata; assembly: GCA_963920205.1. Taxonomy (NCBI): domain Eukaryota; kingdom Metazoa; phylum Arthropoda; class Insecta; order Hemiptera; family Miridae; genus Stenodema; species Stenodema calcarata. Next base: position 3,481,050 of record OY986057.1, read on the forward strand.
ACGAGCAGTGATCTCACGAAAATCTCGTCAAAACTGATAATAATTTTCCAACTTCGTAAAATCGAGGGTGTAGGCATCCTCAAACTTATTTGAGATTATTTGAGTCGAAAATTTTGAATGGTATAGTCTAAAATGACGGTCGTTCACTGATCAGCTGTTTCGAGCGGATTTAATAATCTCAATACGTAATTCTCATATCTCCATAGTAATTCCTACCAAATGTAATATGAGCGTATGGGCGATATGGTCGGCGATGTTAATAACAAATGTATGTTCACGTACTTATTGAAATAGATGAAACGGATGAAAAAATCCCAGCTCATATTATCATATACAAAGGTGCGTATCCAATAAGGCATTTAGCAAGATAACAAAGGACATTCAGATGATCTTCGCTGGAGGCATGATAATGAGATGTGCGGAGGCTCGCTCTTGACGACTTTGAGATGTAATAACGCCAAAGCATGCAAATTGAGAAGGAAGATCTATGAAATAGCCATAGCGTGTGCTGAGGGGTAGAGATGAGTGTGTGTCATCTTGTAACCTTACCGGTGCTCAAAGGAATGATATCAGGGTTGTTCTCGAGGCTTTCCGAGCTCTGGTTCAAAGGCCTTTGCTTCACATCGCTCAACTTGTCCGCCTTGCGACCGCTTTTCTTCCCCTCCCGGCAACGTAGGAGGACGACAGCACAGACGGCCACGCTCACCAGCGTCACTACAACGCCTGCCAGAATCCCGATGAGCGGCACTAGCTCCAGTGCCACGGGACTGACAGCTGTAAATAACAACCACCGCACAGTAAGTGACGATTTCTCAGGACTCTCTGCAACAAGTATAATCACGTTTCTAGCTTGGGTTACAACAAAGATGAAGCGAAGTAAGTAGTACACTTTTATCGTTCAACTGTAGATCAAAGAAGCTAATCAGACCTAGACGAATAAATCAGGCATATCTCCTACGTTCAAATCATGGGGAATCTTTTTTCAGTAGATATATTTCAAGGATAAAACAACGTAGAACCAAAATATTGCTACCAGGATTCCTTTTACCTAAGGGCGAATCGATACCTATAACAATATCTCACTTCAATTCCAACGCTCATTATAATAAAATTATGGGTTATTAATTAATGTTGATTACACAATTATTTTGGGAGATGAAGTTCCGGTTCAAATATTCAACTGATAGGCATGAAGATAGTAGTTGTCTCGTTTGGGGTGAGAATAACGTGAACGAGTTTTTGTGAGATATATTTACGATAAGTTTGGAACACACTACAACCGATGATTAGGTTTTTTTATTATTTTTTTAAATTTATTTAAATGCATTTATTCAACAAAATAAGAAAATGTCAAAATGTAGCTACGACAAATGCTACTCCCCTCTTTAAGTAAAACTTGCGGTGAGGGGAGGAGTTGCGCTTAGATATGTGTACTTATAGAATAATATTAGTGAACATAAATAGCTAATAAGGACTACACAGAATGTGGACACCCTGAAACAAGGGTCAAAGGAAAGGACGATTCACAGGAGTAAAGTACTTCGCTAACCAAACCAACCCATGAAAAACCTCATGTCGGAGCGCTCGGACAAACACACTGCCCTAAATTTACCTATTTTACTTATGCAATTTACAATCTTACAATTTACTTATTCTTTTAATGTAATGCTTTTTAATTTCTAATTTAAATTTATTCTTTTCTGTAAGTGCTCTTAATTCAACCGGCAACTGATTAAAAAGTGTGGAGCCCCTAAAATCATACGCAAGCTGGCTCCCCGTCGTTCTTCAGAAGGGAACTCTCAGGACATCCTGCTCACTGGCCCTCGTACCGCCTCGCTCAATGAAATCCCATTTTTTGTAACAGAGCTGTCGGAAGATTTTTATCGTGGACATTTTGTCTCTAATTTCCTTCACTGGCAGAACTCCGAAGTCTCGAAAGACCAGGTGGGATGGGTACCGAATATTTTTCTTTAGGAGTACCTTAATGATGAGCTTCTGTGCTCGATATCCGGTGTTTAACAGTTCATTCGAACATCCTCCCCACCCTACAATCCCATACATGATCGTCGACTGGACCATCGTATGGTAGAATAATTGGCGACATTTTAGCGGGAGAACCCCTCTCATCTGTCGGCATACGTATACAACTTCCTCAGTCTTTTTACCAGATTAGCCACATGTGTGTCCCACCTCAAATGTTGGTCTATATCACTTTATGTTGGTCCACTCTATCTGAACTTTATCTTGAACTTTATATCGAATCATCGTTGCATTGCAAAACATTCATCTGTCGTTGAAGGAACACGACTAATAGAAACCCGATTATGACATCGAACATTTGTCAAGCCACTCATGCCGGTTGATATCGCAGGTGATTTAAGGTTTCCGTCTGCGTAAAGAGTGGGAGTTGTAAGTGGGGATTTGATAATTCAACGTTTCTACTTCTACATACTTTTCACGTGAATAAGGACCTCTGCATCCGATGTGATAGTTACATATCATAACTATCTTCATTTATTTCATCATTGATGGAAGTAGTTAGAACCATGATCTAGTGGACGCCTAGCTTGTCATGGAAACGATCCATACAGTGAAAGGGAACTAAAGCGCTAACATTTCAACAATCTGCTGCTTCTTAGGATTGCACCCATCAAAGGTTGGCTAGCTGCATGATATGCAGGAACGATTTTCAGATCAAGACTTGATACTTAGTATGCTGAGAAGTAGAGGGGTGGCTGCGTGCTTACCTGTTCTCTTCTGGGGTGATTTGAGCGTATATGTGTGGATGATGGTTGGGTCGCTGCTTCCTTTGGCGTTTACAGCATAAGCGTGAATTTCATACTCGAGACCCGGCGGAAGACCTATCGCCGTGAGAGACGGAGTGTTGGACGAAGCGTTATTGATGTACTGCTTACGTGGTAAGCTATATACTTCCATAATAAAATGTTGAGGGAGGCCACCGTCGAAACCCTCCGAACACTCAATACCTAGAGCCGTCTCTGTTTGATTGATCAGCGAGCAATTGAGCAGAGAGTCAGGTCGACCTATAACATACAATTGGTCATATGTATCCTTCAGCTCTAATGTATTAGAAAAACGTTGCTAGATGTTGTAATACAGTTGTAACATAAATTTAAAAACTCTGCAAATTCTTGACACAACGGTTTATTATCTTCCTTGGGCAGATCACCCTTCTGTCTATACCAGACTGTGTTGCAAATCGGCACCATACCATATTCTCACCGTACTCATACCATACCATACGAATTTCTTTCCTATCATACCATACTGTACTATACCAAATCATACATACAATAATATACCATACCATACTCATACCATGTCATACAAACCGAGTGAATATTGAAATGTCATCCATTTCTGACCTATATTTAAAATTTCAAGTATCTAGCTCATCATCAAAATTTAATTTGTATTATTACAAAAAGGTATTATTTAAACAATTTTACAGATGAGAAACCGAGTGAATATTGCAATGTGGTCTATCCCCGACTCACGGTTAAAATTTCTAGACTGTAGTTTACCGGGAAGATGAAAAACGTAGTTTTATTCTGGGCGTCTGGCGGTTGACCCACATGACAGCCGTTTTCGACGCGAAAGTTTAGTGTTTTTCCTAAACCTTTGCGCGCTCACTGTGAACGAACGGCTGGTCGCACAAAAATCCAATTGGTCTTAACAGTCGACAGTATCACTTGAGTCAGTAGTCGACAGGTTTCGTCATTCCATCGTTTTCGAATTTTACGACATCTAGGGTTATAATACATTCAACTGTGAATCGGAACTTGAAAATAGATTAATAAGATGTAATAAAGTAGTTATCAGACTTTTTATTTGCAAACAGCTCATTATCAGTCTCAAATTGCAATAAGTACTTAAGTAAAAAGGTATGAAAACTATAGTCGAAAACTCATTGTCAGAAAATTGACATTACAGTTGGGCTTAGGTACCTATTTACATATTTTTTTTACATTTTCATGTCTTTGCTTTGGCACATAAACTGAAACGGGAAAAATTTGTTCCCTTGATTCACCCTTTCCCTCAGATCACGTCAGAACACAAGCGACCGGCGGGCCATTACGTCAGAGCCTATGACACACGAGCGTATGACGTAAGACGGCTGGCAGGAGGCCAACTAGTACGTCAGAGCCTATGACGCACGAGCGTATGACGTAAGACGGCTGGCAGGAGGCCAACAAGTACGTCAGAGCCTATGAAGCACGAGCGTATGACGTAAGACGGCTGGCAGGAGGCCAACAAGTACGTCAGAGTCTCTGACGCACGAGCGTATGACGTAAGACGGCTGGCAGGACGCCAACAAGTACGTCAGAGCCTATGACGCACGAGCGTATGACGTAAGACGGCTGGCAGGATGCCAACAAGTACCTACGTCAGAGCCTATGACGCACGAGCGTATGACGTAAGACGGCTGGCAGGTGGCCAACAAGTACGTCAGCGCCTATGACGCACGAGTGTATGACGTAAGACGGCTGGCAGAAGACCAACTAGTGCGTCAGAGCCTATGGCGCACGAGCGTATGACGTAAGACGGCTGGCAGGAGGCCAACTAGTGCGTCATACGACGAGACCTTTTATGTCTCTGCGCCCCCTCTCACACCCACACCGCGTACCTCGTACTTCATTTTGGTTTATTATCTTCGATAATGAACCATTGGAATCGCCCAAAGAAAAAGATTTTTTAACCCCCCCTCAAAATTTGTTGGTTTACGTTTCAAGATACGTAGATTCAGAAAATCGAATAAAAAAAAAATCCGTCCGTCCGCCGTACGCCGTCCGCGGCACTTTGCCCAGTTAGCGTTGAGTTAAAATTACGAAATTTTTTTTATGGGTTTCGACCAACCCCACAATGGTCCTCGAAACTTTTCATAACCCTAGGTCAAGGGGAAGGGGTTCAAAACTAATTTTGGTACGACATGGTATGAGTATGGTATGGTATATTATTGTATGTATGATTTAGTATAGTACAGTACGGTATGATAGGAAAGAAATGGTATGAGTACGGTGAGAATATGGTATGGTGCCGATTTGCAACACAGTCTGGTATAGACAGAAGGGTGATCTGCACAAGGAAGATAATAAACCGTTGTGTCAAGAATTTGCAGAGTTTTTTTCATTCGATTTTCTGAATCTACGTATCTTGAAACGTAAACCAACAAATTTTGAGGGGGGTTAAAATTTTTTTTTCTTTGGGCGATTCCAATGGTTCATTATCGAAGATAATAAACCAAAAACACCGATTCCACCAAAACAAATTTTTTAATTTTCTTGACTCGCACTAAACAACGTGTTGACAATAATACTGAGGTTTTAAAACTAACAGAGTCAAACCGTAGGTAGTTAACCTAAATTCCCAACACATAGGATGCACAATCTAAAGTACCCATAATTATACGTACTTATAATATAGATACATTGTCATCGGTTGTATAGTTTTTATTTTATCTTCCCATTTATCTGCATATCAATATATTATTAGTGTTGTATTACTAAGCATGGTTAAATTCAGTAAATTCCTTTCAATGAAATTGGAAGTGTATGTTACAATTGTATGTTACATCGTACTTTTTTCTATTCATCTCATTAATTTAAAACTGATACCAGGTGACGGTCTTCATGGCACCCACTAGAGGGTTGACTGCTTATTCTTATATGTAAATAACCCTCTCTTGATAGATATAAGTGTAGAGCATCTACATCATCCAATTACAGAAGGATTACGGGTAAGTCCCTTACCGTCAGACAAACAGCGCAAACTACCTTTCACACTCCCCACCCTCCCATCACCTTGCGGTTCACTCACCTTTTTACTCCCACCTACACTTCATCCCAGGAGATTAAAAGAAAACGGTAGTTTTCCGTGTTCAAACTTAGAGGGATTTCGATTGGGGTAATATTCAAACACCATCCGGAGTGTTGTTCACCAAGCCGCTCATTCAAAATGATGTCTCGAAAGTAGAACCGAAAAAACCATCATCATGAGCGTGAATCAAGCGATACAACATCCGGCCAATTTATATTTTGGGCGACAGCTGATCAAAACAACACATAATTTTGAAATTTAAGTTTTTTGTTCCTAAATAATTTTTGTAACCCTAGAACGAAAGTAGGCAATTTTGAACATCGTTTGGTAGGTATTTCATGATATGAAGCATTAATGACGTAGGTTGGTACATGTAAAACTCGATAGCAAATACTATAATAATAATAATAATAAAAAGAAGAAGAAGAAGAAAAAAATCATATTTATTTTTTACAAGTTTTTACAATTAAATTGTTACATAACTGATTCTTATTTAATAACGAATCATGATTGCCAATAGCCCTAATCCTCACCCAGATTGCAGAGGGAGCAGACACGTCGTGGACTATCTAATCGTAAAACTGTAGCATATTTGTAAACTAGTGATGCACAGTTCCACACTTTCCAATTGAAGTCGGAAAGAAATTTTCGGGTTGTAATAAGAGGACTACACCCAACCTGTTATACTGAGTCCATGTTATCAGAGTTAAAAGCTCTTGGATACAAGCCAGTCCAAATGATTCCAGTGCATCATCCGATAACGAAATCAGCTCTACCCTTGTTTTTCCTCGATCTTTCGCCTGACCCCAATAACCAAAATATATTCTCTCTCACATCCCCATATTATTGTAAAGTAATAGTTGAGGCACCTAGACCTCGATGAACAGTAATTCAATGCTTACGTTGTCAGGAATACGGGTAAAAACTATTGCAACAAATCTCCTAGATGTGTAAAATGCGATGCAAGTCACTCTTCGGAGAAATGTGATAAACCCACCAATACACCGCCTATTTGTGCTAACTGTAAAGGACCACACACGGCAAGCTATAAAGGGTGTCCAGTGCACAAAAAACTTCAATCGAAAGCTCCTGAAAATACAAGGAAAGTCTCCAATCGTTCCCAAAATGAACCAGCTGCTACCCAAATACGTCCTAATATCTTGCACTGTAATCACCTCAGGTCAACCTACACCCATTCTAACATGACACCTACTTACGCCGAGGTGGCACAAAACTATATTCAACAACAAAATAGTTCACCAACATCAATGGAAGCACTCTGCAATAAAATAGATCGCTTACTAATCATCATCTCTCCACTAATTGAAATGTTAGCTCAAATCCTACCCTCGCTTCTTAGAGCAAAATGAATAACAATCATTTCATCAAATTGATAATTGGCACATGGAATCGTAGAGGATTGTCTAACAAGTATCACGAACTCCATACATTCCTCCAAGATTACGACATAGATCCACTACTCCTATCAGAAACAAAACTATCTCCACAGCTCAACTTCTATTTTCTGTGATATAAAGTGTACCGTGCTGATCACCCGTCTGGGAGGAGAAAAGGTGGTGCAGCCCCAATCATCAAAGCTTCCATTGGACATGATGAGCTACCTGCAGTGATAGAAAACGAAATGCAAGTATGTCAAGTTGCCTTACATCATTCGTACATAAATGAGTTCAAAGTTGGCTCCTTTTACTCTGCACCGGAGAATCTGATACGCATGGGAGACTTCCTATCTCTTGTCCATGAATTCCGCTCCTACTTTTTGTTAGGCGGAGACTTTAACTCGAAGCACCCCAGGTTTGAGTGCCGTACAAATAATCCGAGAGGTCGGCTATTGCACGATGTTGTATTACAAAATGCCTTGGGAGTTATCACTCCGCTCAAGCCAACGCACTATCCGACAGCGGAACCACCCCAGATATATTGGATTTTTTCCTTGGGAAAAGAGTACGACACCTTGCGGGTGGTAAGGTCTTACGGGAATTAAGTTCTGATCACTATCCTGTAGTTGTTGACATTGTCTTTTCTCAACAAACACAGCCAACAGAAAGACGATTGGTTAACCATCCGTTTGACTGGACCCAATATTCTGAACGATTGTAGGAATTAATTAACCTACAAATCCCTCTCAAATCACCAGCCGATATTGATGCAGCCGTGGCCTCATTCACGGGTATGATACAGCCTGTGGTGAGGCATCTTCGCCAACTATTATAATAGTTAATCCTGCATCCATATTTAAATTTTATATGAAAAGTTGCACGCAGAGCACGAATATGACATCGATATTTTTTGGGTTCCCTGAATGGACGTTATTCGAATCTACGATTTCAAGTGCCTTGTACGCCGTTTTAGAAATGCCTATTCGGAAAACACCTCAAAAACGTTTCAAGGGATGAAATTCCGATTCAAAGACACTAGACGACCTCTGTCTCATGTAATTTGCGTCAACTTTCGAATAAAGTGCATTCACAAGTGCATCTACTAAGGAATTAGACCGCGAATTAGACCAAACTCCATACACGATAACTGGTCCTAAAACATTTGATGTAGAATTTCCTTCTCTATGAATTTAATTTCAAAGTAGGTACATATTACCTAAAAATTTGTTTGTTCGTTTTGTATAGGTATGCGTAATCACAGAGAATATATTAATTCAGAATAGTTTGTATATATTAATCCAAAATACACTTACCAGCAGGGATTATGTGAAAAGCACAAGGTCGGCCCATGGTCCCCAGAGGGTTCCTAGCCCAGCAGAGTAAGGTGCCAAAATCATGTTCGGTAAGTGGCGTGTACTTAACGACACTACGGTTTGGTTCGCTCGTGAAGTGTCCGCTCCGGATCTCCATACTCTCGCCAGTATTGTTGAACCTCCACGTATAGTCCCGAGAAGGCGGGTTTGCTTCCACGTCGCATGGTATCCGGGCCGTCTCGCCTTTACCCACTCCGATGACGTTCCCTTGCCCTGGTCGGCAAATGGGCGCATCTGTAAACACGGAAAAATTCTATATTTCATAAATCGCTCAGCAGGACAAAACCAGGGCGGATTATTGCTTAAGCCCTTCCATACACTATCCAACCCGGTCCGACAGATCTTCCAAGTTGGTCCGATGGCAGACCGGGTTGGACAACAGTTTGAATGGTGAATGGTGGCGAACCGCACCGCACCGTGTTGGACGAACCAGGCCATAAACACTCGAACAACAAATGGTCGGCGGACCAAGTTGGACAGTGTCTGGGTGCATCAACCGTGAAGAACTTCTCAATAAAACACCACGTTTCTTCATCTTCAAAGTGCTCCAATTTGAGAACGAAATACGATGTCGAAATTCTGACTGGCGATATATATATTTGCAAACACAACCAAATTGGTACATGAAATGAATCTGGTACATACGAAATAAATCATCAATTCAACAAGATAATGTGACGGACGGACGGATTTGTCTAATTTCCAGGGGGGTGTAAAAATGTTTTATTTCTCTGTCGATTCCAATGGTTCTTTTTTGGAAATAATAAACAAGAAAGGTGAAAGATTTGAGTTGAGAGAAGAACGGGAAAAGCAAAATATGTTATTCTTGTGTCTGTAGGTATGTCAAGGGAAGGACACACCTGGTCTCGCCCCAAACGCGTCCACACTCCACCTACTCAACCGTGACAGGGTACAGGAGCACGTAATGCGGCCATGTAATGCGTGTCAGGTGTCGAAAGGAGTCGCGAGGGAGGAAGGCAACCGGTAAAGAGTTCCTATACCCTGTTTTTTCCTTTTTTTCTGCCGCTCCACAGAGCTGTTACAGTGATTTATCGATTCCTCATAACAAAATCTATTGCGCTCTGTCCCTGTCCCGATAAAATTGTGAATGGAACCAACGCTCAGCGGTCCCCATTAAAAAGGAGTAAATGAACGGTTGGCTTTCACAAAAGTCCGAACTGTCTCTCCAAATACTAATTCATTTCTCCCCCCTCCCCCTCTTTGTGATCATTGGGTACGAGTTTAGTTTGGGTACTCCGTAGCTGTAGAACTCGGCTTATACTTAATCCTCAGGGGGACAAGTGTGTGTGTGTGTCGTTCCAGACGATACCGAATTCACATGATTTCCATCATGTCCATCATCAAGAAAGAGAAGTAGGTACAAGAAATTGGTCAATTTTGAGTTTTGATTACTGAATAAGCGCGAAATCGTGAAAAAAACTACGTAGGAACCTCAAACTTAGGTGTAAGGTTTTAGTCAAGGAGCGGTGCCACGGTGTGCTAACAACGGCCAATATTGTATGTGGAAGCTTAATATACATCCTGAACAATCATCATCTTGTAGGGATGGAACGTTAAATCTTCATGCAAAATTCTCCTTAGCGAGCGGTTAGACATGTTCAATGCTGTTGCATGCTTACGGGCAGAGCGCCTAGGCGAATGTTCGACAGCTGCTCTCACAGTAGCCACATTTTCTGGTGTTCGAACCGTTTTTGGTCTTCCCATACCCCTAGGCCTTGTTGTGGATCCAGTTTCTTCCAATGCACGAACCCAAGCCGCGATAACATTGCGATGAGGGACGGGATCTCGACGTGGAATGTTGAAGTGCAGCCGGAAGGCCCGCTGGGTGGCGATGAAAGAACGGCCGCTTTCGAAAAACGTGCGGACAGCGAAGCCTCGATGCTCTCCGGTCCAAACCATGGTAGTGACTGAAAATGGGGTGAGTGGCCGGACACAATGAGACCCCTCCCAGGTTCCTACCACTTCCACGAAGGATTTAGTCACCCTTCAAAACTGCACTGTTTGTTTTGCCCCACCCTGTACAATTATTATGTGGAGGTTTTCGTTCTATTGCCATTTTCTTCACTTCAAAATTTGCACTAATGGCTATAGCGGCAAGGCCTGGCCATAAATCATTGTATAAGTTTGGTATCGTTCCTTATAGATTTTGTAACGCTAAGTCAATCTTCGAATCGCATGACATACGTTGAGTTTCAGGGCGCCATGAGTGGTGTTAGTAGAGTAATTGTACACAGATGATGTTTGTCCGCAATATCGGTTAAATATACATTTCGAGGTTCGGTATTGGTTGGTATGCCTACTTTTTCGTAGGTTCGAAATGTATCTCATTCTCAATTCAGTAGTAATTACAGAATTACCTACATTATCACGCAACTAAGCACTTTTTAACATTTGTAAGGACAATTCATCTGTTTAGTTAGGGCAACTCATAATGTTTGTTTAGTTTCATCACGAACGGATACGCTTGATACTTATACTAATTGAATGTGTCCATGCTTCTCTATGTGAATACATACGAGTGTATTCGTACAAGTGTATTCGACTATGATGTGGATACTGTCAACGTATGGACATATGGACTATGGACATACATCAAAGTTACTACACGGTTATATGACATTGAGGGAAATCATAGATATCAAAATTGATCACACTATCAAAAAAAAAAAAAAATAAAATAAAAAAAATAAAAAAAATAAATAGGTAATAATAATAAAAAAGTGAATCCCCAAAAGGAAATTAGTGCAGGAATTCTGAGTGGCAACTTAAAGAACATACCTAACATGGGAGTGATTAACATTAACTAGTTTTTCTGGAGAATCTTTATCACAGCAAACTGCTCTATATGAGCATTTTATCGGTACTAGAGTATAGCAAATAACGATACAAATTTGTTTTAGGGATTTCATCGAATGATATATGAATTCACGAGTTGAGGAAAATTAGCCTGGAGTTGAAAGTGTAAGTTTCCTTACACAGTATGTAACTTGGATCAACACTGTATATATATCAGCTAGTGCCTAATACATGATCAGATAAAAGAATAAAATACAGGCTAGGTAAGTAACTATATAACAGTGTCCCTCCCCCCACCCGGCAAAAAAAAGTTATGATATCCACTTCCCCCGCCTGCCCTTTTCCTTCCAACTAAAGATATGTCTTATTTATTTATTCACGGGCAAGCCCAATCACACTCATACAAAAAAGAATCAATGGGCATTCACAGGAAGAACAGAGAAAAAAAATTGAAAATTCTGACGACTGAAGCACAAAAATGAAGAAAATATGAAGAAGACAAAATAATAATAAGTGGAGTACCAATGTCTTGACCACTTCACGGTTTCGAAATCTCCCATTGGTAAGGCATTTTTATTACTACACATCTATGTATTAGATGTGCAGTTATAAAAACATATTTTTTTCCAAAGGAATGATGAGTAGTGGATTATTCCTCGCCATCGTTCTGTACCACTGATATCCGACGTCGTAGCGCCTTACAACAGTTGTATAACATACCACGTCATTCCGCACTACACATATCTGGCTTCGTAGCGACCTACAGTAGTTGTAGGAAGGCAATCTTATGACGGTGAAACTGTGGTAGACATGCAAATTTCTGACGTCGGATGTTCTACAGATAAGAATGCTAGCGTGGGACCAAATTATGCTAGTTCGGAATACATGATACTCACGTGTTCATAGCACTACAATATAACTTGTACCACAGCTTTTGTTATTGTATTAATTTGAACAGTCAACTCACATTTTATGTTTAGATGCAATGGGTTGCTTTCTCCGTCGCCTTCTCCATTACTGGCCACACATGTGTACATGCCGCCTTTTGATCGATCCACGTTTTGCAGTACAAGGCTTTGATTGGCCAATATGATGCCACCGTTGGGATTATTCACAACTGTATTCCCCTGAAATATCAGTTAAGAGACAATCGAATCCGTCAAGAGTCAAGGCTTGTAGGGTTTAGTTTTTAGATTAGATCTGTCGTTAATGGAGTAACGCTAACTCCCTTGATTCAGTGAGCGTATCTAAATAAATATCTTCTACTTACATTGTGTCTCCAAGACACTTTGTATACCCAAGGATTGGACTTTATGTTGCATTCAAAATATACGTCAACGCCCTCTCTTATCCAGCTTCCGTTAAGGTTGGACCCCAGCTCGAGGGTTACGATTGGGACATCTGGAATTAAGTGAAATAAACTTCATCAAAGACACCAGTCATTTAGTATTATTGATGGGAAATATTTTCAAGGAACCGCCGCCAAATAGATATTGGCTATTTTATTTTTCAATTGTGATGCAGAAAACCAGGTCAAAATATTTTCGAATAGCGCACATTGCTGGAATAAATGATGAATAGGAACTGGTTTCTTTGATGATTCTGAAAGCTTTGAAACTGTTTTCTGTAGGAATATCTCTCATTCAACGTAATGTTGCAGTCGTACTTTTTGACAATTATTGGGGAAAAAAACAATAAATACATAAAACAGAGATTTACATTAACTAGTAAAGGGATTGGGAAATATTCTTTGGATTCCTACTTACGAAATATATTGAGCTTCCACCCGTCTTCGATACCCGAGTCCGGTATCAGGTTGTTGACTGCTCTGCAGGACAAGTACTTCCCAGAATCTTCGATTGTAGGTACGATGATGAGAGTGCTAGTGGTTTTGTTCCCATCGCTGCTTGTCTTGAAACAAATAATGCAGATGAATGTGGAATACATTTCCGAAAGGGGAGACGTTTCTTGGTTTGTTAACCATTTGAATTTAACAAAATAATCAAAAGCACTTGGATCGTTTTACTACCAGCCGTTTGTTAATACTGGGAAACAACTGATTCAAACGACACATCGTTTTTTGATGTCTAAGGAAAGATTTAATTTCGAATATCCGTTGGTACTAATAAATAAATACAAATATAAATATAAAAATAAATATAAATATTAGTTATATTTATATATGTTTCTTTTATTATCTATATTGTAGTTGTATCTACAGTCGCGGGAAACAGGTGTTGTTTGATTCATTTAGCGATGAATCATTTATGCTTGGAAAATTTGGTTGTTGTGTTTTTTGGACAAGAATACACTTGTTATACATTATTGAATTTAGTTGATTCTTTCAACAATATAAATAAATAATAGATCATCACTGGTTACCAACAGTTACTCCCCCCTCTTCACCTACAAGAACAATATTTTAGCGTTTAACTCTAGTTGATACGAACAGTTATGGGACAGAGGTCTAGAATTGAATATAATAGTGTTTGGAAAATTTGTACAGTTTTTAGAAGCTGAGTTTCCTTGGAGTTTTTTTTTTTTTTTTTTTTTTTTTTTAAATACAAATCTTTGTTTGATACATTTTGGGTTCTTCTCAATAGTTACAACCCATAGTTACACGCTAGGCGGGGATTTGCCCGTATTTTCAGAAAAACAGATATAATATATATTATATTATAATCAGAACCCTTCAATATTGACTAAACAGGGTCCTGGGTATCTTTCCTCCTACCTTTTCCGGGTGAGAAACTGCCCCACCAACGTTCTTCATTATTCAATTATAATTGAATAATGAAGAACGTTGGTGGGGCAGTTTATAAACAGTGAAGTGTGAACCTCGTCAAGAGCGGGTGTATAGCCGCTAGCGTGTAAAAATTTAAGTACCTACACTCATTATTGTTTTGTTTCTTTTTGGAACCTTTCTTGTCACCTTTTACATTTTAGACTACTTCAGCTCAACCCTGGTATAGTTGCAACTTCTATAATGAAATGACTAGCCAACAACGTTCAGCTAGGATTTATTGTTTCCCCAAATGTAGTACATTCAGTATGTGTTCGGTAATGTGGGGATCTCTCTCACTCATTAGCTTTATTTTATTCTCTCGTTCGTCATTCATCTAGAAGAGGAGAGAGCTTCTTCAACAACTACTGGATTCCAATACCAGGAACTAGCCTTTCTGATAACAGCAGTCTGATGACAATTTCTCTCACAACGATGCATGTGAGTCCGTGAGTTTTTTTTCCATATAGAATTTTTTTTCTTAACAGCAGTACAGTTAGTAAATAACAAATATAACATAAAATAACTTGGATTTCCCCGCTAGCGTGCACTAACGTTAGTCCCCGCCTAGCGTGTAACTAAGGGTTAAGGTTCATCGTCGTATCTTTTTATGCAAGTATTAATAAATTCAACGAGGAATCAAAATATTAGGTTTGGTTCAGAAATATTCTCTAACTAAACTGAAGTTGTTCAGATAGAAACATTGACGCCAAAAATTCGCTAACGGCGCTAAAAATGGCGAAATTAATAATACGAGTATGTACCTTGAAGCCTGAAAAGAGGTCCAAATATTGGAATAATAGTTTAATGTTACTTGCATCCAATGAAGTTCGACATGACTTGGAGACCTAGGGAGCTGAATCGGCTGTATTATTTTGTTTATATATTGTGGAGGGACAAAACATCAAAAATAGGAAATAAAATTACCCAAATGGCTTTGTATAATGAGCATCGCGTGAGAGTCCTATTAAGATGTAAATCTACTTGAGGTATAATGTCGAGAGAAAAGGTCACGTGACGTTTTAACCGGCGGAATAAGAGCTTCCAGCTAGAAATTTATATTATGATCCGTAGAATCACAACTAAATTACGTTTGCGACAACTAACCCAGCGAAATAATTGATTATAGATTGATAGATGAGTCATGAATCATCCTCATGCGGAACCAGATGAGCCTCGTGTCACATTATGTTTGAACGTTATGACACATCTACACCGATTATAGCAATCCTACGTACCTACAGGAAACAAACATTACCAGATCTACAAACACACGAGAAAGGTCTACCCACAGTAAGTATTCGTAAATTCTTCGATGAAGACTCCCGGTCATATCTTGAACTAGCTGTATGACCCTGCGTTGCACAGGATAATATTACATTGACAATATTCTCAACGTATTGATTCATTGCCCAGCAAAAATACGCTTACTGCCCTCCACTACAATGCGATAGCAGAGGTGGTGTTACTGTAATTCTAGTGTTCCAGGAAGTGAGTCGTACTACTGCTTATCTATTCCCCCATTTGCACCCAATGCGATCCGTTCAGATAGTTATCACTGAAAGTCAGAACTCCTCCCCATTAACCGCCCTCCCGCCATCAGAATAAACACCACTTCTAGTTTGATTTTCGACATTCCAATCCTAATATTTTAAGGTAAATGATGTATTAAGTTTTTTTTCCATATAGAATTTTTTTTCTTATCAGCAGTACAGTTAGTAAATAACAAATATAACATAAACTAACTTGAGAGGTTTTTTAGTGAAAATCAAGGGTTTAAATGTTTAGCTGAGTGAGGAGATCGATGTGACGTCTTCGTTTCAATCTGCGGTTTGTACGGTCAGGTGGAATTGTATCTAGGAACGCGGTAGCGTTCCGCCCCGCCAAGCAAAGAAGTTGAGAAAACGAACGGTGCCGAGTGCATGTTTACCGGACGTCACGAAACGCGTTTTCGAGGTATCCATATCTCGGCTCCTATTTGACCGATCAACTTGAAATTTGGTATGGATCTTTTTGGTGTGGATAATAGAAAGCCCTGAAAGTTTCAAGTCGCTAGGTCTAAAGGGAGCCGAGTTATATAACTTCAAAAACCAATTACCATGTTTTTCTACTTTTTTCAGTCGGTCAAGGCTACAGCCTCTCCACCTTCGCCGATTGACTTGAAATTTTGCACGGAGCTTCGTTTCAAGTGTAGCAAGTGCCTTTTGAAAGATTCAAGTCGATATCTTTAAAGGGAGCCGAGTTATATAACTTCAAAAACCCGGTTTTTCACCCTTACCTGTTCTTCTTCTCCTTAATCAGTTAGGCATTTCCACCTTCACGGATTGACTTGAAATTTTGCACAGAGCTTCGTTTCAACATCAGACAGTGCAAAATACACTCCGTGTAAAAATCACCCCGCCTCGCAAATATCATTCTTCAGAGGCCGGAAAAAGTTATGATATCCACTTTCCCCGCCCGCCCTTTTCCTCATTAAGGAGCTAAGTATAATGAAAAGCTTAACCACTTCACAAGCACCGTACCCCTTTCGAAATCTCCCCTTGGCGCTATTGCGAGACGTTTTTATTACTTCCACAAGCAACTAATACTTGTATAAAACGTTAACCACCATCAAGTATTAGTTGCTTGTGGAAGTAATAAAAACGTCTCGCAATAGCGCCAAGGGGAGATTTCGAAAGGGGTACGGTGCTTTTGAAGTGGTTAAGCTTTTCATTATACTTAGCTCCTTAATGAGGAAAAGGGCGGGCGGGGAAAGTGGATATCATAACTTTTTCCGGCCTCTGAAGAATGATATTTGCGAGGCGGGGTGATTTTTACACGGAGTGTTTTTTGGGGGGTAGAGATTACCAACTGCCAATGGGTTGTGGAATCTTGTATGGATTCGAGTGTACGAGGCCTGGAGGACGCATTTCCTACCCTTCCTCCTACCCCCCCCTTTAAAACAACCCTAAATTAACGCAATATCACTATGAAATGAAACTCGTAGTTCTGTTGCTGACTACATTGTTTACATTCATTTTTTCATCCTGTACAGCTCATCTGCCACTGAAGGTGAACAATTACCGTCGGAGGCACACAGACGGTCTTTACCGAGGGGGCATCTAGGTCATTGTGGAGGTTGTCATTTCTGATCAGGGAACGTCTCCAATGCTTCTCAAGGCTCTGTTTTGGAAATTTTGCAAACGTCTCACCTACGATTCCAATGCACCACACTACGTGGCTGACATACTCCACAATCGGACTGATTAGAGACAGGTACACAAACCATTTCGTGTCGATAGATCTAACACCTAGGATTGGCTTAGTTGGCGAAGATGTAGAATCAAGTGTTGAACTGATGTGGATGTTGAAGGCCAATCGTTTGTCCAACGTTACTCCCAGGTAACGAATGATGAAACCTAGGGGTACCTCATTACCTCCGATTCGGAGCTGGAACTCATCGTACGGTGGCGCGTGAGATGCGGACGTGCAAGTTGCGGACGTGCGATTTGCGGCGAACTTGTGTTAGGCCCAATTCACACAGAACGGGCGTGTGGCGAAGACGTGGCACTGACCAGGCACGGACGTGGCGGTGACGTGACCCATGCAATGCACACACAAGGGGTGGGACAGTGGCGAGAAAGGACGTCTTCCCAACTTCTTCGCAAAATTCAATGTTGAATTGAAGATCATCCCTCATTTTGAATGAAGTGACGAGTGGCACGGAACTGGCGAGACCTTTCTCGAACGCCACGAGAGACGGCGAATGGACGTGGCAGGGGCGGGAGGGCGGCCGCCTGTGCCACGTCACTTCTGTTTACATTGAGCCATTTGTTTACATGGAAAGACGCGGAAGGGACAAAGGTCGGCGCCACGTCTTCGCCAAACGCCCGTTCTGTGTGAATTAGGCCTTAGAGTCCAAATAGGGAATTAGGGGCCGCCGGTAATTTTAATAGCACCGCCAACTCAATTTATGCATCCCCTAAACGTATATGACGAAAACTCGATCGGAGCTTGTCCGCAAATAGCACGATTTCGTTGGAAATCAAGGAGGCCAAGGTATAGGAGCGTCCTCTCCACCTATTCGTAAAATGTTGGTCTAAGAAGTGCCTCACGTGAGCAGCGTGATGAGCAGGCAATTTTCGGCTGTCATTTCGAGATATTCCAGTTGAATCCAAAAATGGATACCACCACGTGAATCAGCGTTGAAAAACAATGAAAATTCATGTCTTGAGGTTCTCCAATACTTAATTTTTAGCGCAATCATCATGTGAGCGATAAAAAAAAATCGAGTGGAAGGTCAAATATATATGACATTTTACGTAGAATCTAAATATTTAATAAAAACTATTTGTAAAAAAAAAAAAATAATTAAAAAAAAATAATAAAAAAAAAATAAAATAAAAAATAAAAATAAAATAAAATTTTTTTTTTGGTGTCGTGGGAGTCAACAACTCGAGCAACACTTTGAATAATAAATTATGAATTGGACAATTCAGTTAATTATAAGCAATAACAATTATATAAACTGTCGTGGGATTCACTATAAGCTCCTCCATTCTTTATAATGGGGTCGCTAGGAAATAGATGTCGTTACAAAGGTCGTTTGAATAAAGTTCATTCCGTGATTTGTTCTTCCAATTTGTTCTTCTCTCTTTATAGTTTAGCGATTACAACATGGTGTCAGAAGTTTTCTTTTGAATATATAGTTTAGGTACCTACTAGTTTAGGTACGACATGAACAACATACTAAAAAATTGGCCTCTCGGTCAGAAGAAACCGACGAAGAGCTTTCAATGATGCCGCCTGTCACCAAAGGGTTTTCATTTTCGTCACTTCCGTTCGAAAATTTCCTGAGTACTAAAAATACCCTCGACTGGCCGTCCTGGAGAAGAAAGTATGAGCGGAACGAATAAAAAATATATAAATGATAAAATATTCATAATCTATGTTTATTGATACGACACATACTTACTTATGAGATCGATTGAACAACATGAAATTTGATAGTAACTCCATTTGAATACACAAAAATTATCCTAGGACCAGACTCTCCATATCAAAATACCATTAAATTGCCATTAAAATACCATTAAACATAACGGTGAAAGTTCAGACTAATTTTCATGCTCACGAAGAGTTGATTCGAATAACAAATTTTCTCTTCGTGAGCATGAAAATTAGTCTGAACTTCCACCGTTATGTTAACTTCATCCTTATGTTGTGTTGTGGTTGCCGAGTTGTGCGAAGAAGAAGTTTCTTTTCATTTTTCCATATATAACCAGTTGTAACCTCCCAAGAAATATATTTTGTTCTCAATTCTCAACACGTTTTCAAGTTCATCGGAGTTCCCCTTTATTTTAACAATAGTGTCTTAGAATCAGCACTATAGAGCAAATTGGCGACGGGTTTAATACATGAAATCATTTTTGTGCGATAAATATGCCAAGTGATCCCGCTCCGGTTGGACATCAACAGGCGGCTCGTCCACATCACCTGCCCCCACCAAGCATTTTCGATGCTAGTACAGGGGACTGGTCGTCGTTCAAAAAACGAATGATAAATCTTTTTAAAGTATACGGTGTGACTGATGCAAATACGAGACAATCGTACCTACTGGCTTCGTTGTCTGATGGTATGTACAAGTTGTTAACGAGTTTATGTTTGCCTACCGATCCTCAGGACATTTCTTTTAACGAACTCACCGCAACTTTTGATGGACATTTTCAACCTACGTCGGCGTATTTTGTCGCACGAAGGGATTTTTACCTTGCCAAACAAAATGCAGACGAAACTGTTGCAGAGTGGGCCGCTCGTTTGCGATCCCTTGCCGTAAACTGTGGTTTCGGAAATGAACTTCACGTGGTTTTGCGCGACATTTTTGCAATTGGTTTAAGCAAACGAAGTATGCAAGATCGTATATTCGAAGAAGATGCGTCAAAATCTACGGTAACATTCGCTTCCATTCAAAAGCTAGCGTCATCGAAGGAAGTTTCTTTGCAGACCTCGGATCAATATAAAGTTAAGTCTGAACCAATCTATCACGTAAAATCGCACTACAAAAAACGTGGTGGCAGCAATACCTCAAACCAACAAAACACAAATTTCGACAAAAAACCATGCACCGTTTGTGGTAGGAAAAATCATGATTCGGAGACGTGTTACTACAAAAAATACAAATGTCACACCTGTGGTATTCAAGGCCATTTATCTCCCATGTGTACTAAGAAAAGTAACGAAAATAAAGGTACATCACACTCAAAATATGTTCACGAGGACAGTGACGCTGATGATGTTCATTTCACCTTGTCAGAACCCATGAATGCCTACTTCGATGAACAGGGATGCTATAAAATGGTACCTTGCAACAAAAAATCAGCGAATGAAAGTGACTCTGTAGTCCTGATCAAATTGTCAGTCTATGGTAAAATACACAGTTTTGAAGCAGATTCAGGGTCCGCTTATTCGTTTATTTCAGAAGGTTTCTGGAGAAATCATTTCCCGAGCGCGATATTGGAAAATACCGACGTCCGACTGCGAGACTACGTTGGAAAAGTGTTTTTGCCAATTGGGAAAATTAGGATACCATGTTCCCATAGTGGAAAAACCCAAGAGCTGACGTTTCTGGTGGTTCAAAGAGGTGGACCCCCACTCATAGGTCGTATAAATTTACGACTCTTGAACATCACGTCACTAAACATTCAACCAGACGAAACACCCATGCACCACGTTGGGGAATTTAAACTGGATATGCCAGCATCGGTCAGAGCGATCTGCGACTTGTACCCAGACGTTTTTGCTGATGGTCTAGGTACCTTTAAAAACTATGAAGTGTCACTAACGTTAAAGGAGGGCGCGAAACCAAAATTTTTCCAATATAGGGCATTACCCTTCGCTCTCAAAGACAAGGTAGAAACGGAGTTAAACCGTTTAATTGACTTGGGTGTTCTGGTGCCGAATGAGAATAGCCCATGGGGGACGCCCATTGTCCCAGTATTAAAATCGGATAATTCACTTAGAATTTGCGGTGACTTTAAAATCACTGTGAATCCTGCGTTAGAGACGATGAGGTACCCACTACCAAGAATTGAAACTCTGCTGGCTGATCTACGAGGGGCCCGATTCTACACAAAATTGGATCTTCGTGAAGCATTTCAACAATTGAAGTTGGACAAACCTTCACGAGATGTCATGACGCTATCTACCCACAAGGGGCAGTTTTCCTTCACCAGGCTGAGTTATGGTATTACCACTGCACCCATGATTTTCCAGCGAGTGCTGGAGCAGATTTTGTGTGGAATAGAGGGAGTCTACATCTTTCAAGATGATTTGCTGATTGCTGCCAAAACTTTGGAAGGACACAATAATACTCTATCAGCGGTATTGTCCAAGCTTAACGCGGCTGGGCTGCGTTTAAAAACTTCCAAGTGTAGATTTCTGAAACATTCTGTAGAATATTTGGGACATTATATTGATGAAAAAGGCTTTGCCCCAAAACCGGACAATGTCAAGGATGCCAATCAAGAATGCCAAGATACCGGAAAATGTAAAGGAACTGAAATCTTTCCTTGGTATGGTTACCTTTTATCTAAAGTACATTGACAAAGCAGCTGACATATTGCAGCCTCTCCATAACCTGACGAGAAAGGAAGTGAAGTGGGAATGGAACAAAAAATGCAATGATGCTTTCAACGCTATCAAGAACAAACTTATATGTCCACCTGTACTTACACATTTTCTGCCAGACGTACCAATAAATCTAAAGGTCGATGCATCCGCTAGGGCGATCAGCGCGATTCTCTCCCATCAGTTTTCAGACAATTCTGAAAAACCACTAGCTTTTGCTTCTCGAGTTTTGAGCGATGCTGAGAGGAAGTACCCCCAAATTGAGAGAGAGGCTTTGGCTTTAGTTTATGGAGTCTTAAAGTTCCACGAATATATTTATGGAAACCCAAATGTCTGTATATGGACAGACCATAAACCATTAACCGTTATTTTTGGAGAAAAAAAAGGGATCCCACAGTATTCAGCCAACAGATTGCAACGGTGGGCCCACATTCTATCTCCACACTCATACAACATTAAATACTTTTCTACAAAAGAAAATGTGGCGGATTATCTCTCTAGATACACTGAAGAAGATAACATTCACGAATCTATCGACCCTTTTCAGTCCGTCTCATACCTGAACTTCATTCAGGAAAATTCTCCCATTGTTCCAGATTGGCAGGTACTGAAACGAGAAACTGCTCAAGATCAGGTACTTGCACAAGTACATCGCAGAATACTTCGAGATGACTGGCCGCAGAGGGAACAAGACGAGAACTTTAAACCATTTTTCAGCAGACGAAATGAGCTCACCATAGAGCAAGGATGCATTCTGTGGGGCCATCGTATCATCATCCCTCAGGCATCACAGCCAAAATTGCTCAAGATACTCCACGAATGCCACTTTGGCGCTTCTAAAATGAAGGCTTTAGCACGCAACTATTTTTGGTGGCCCAGGCTGGACAGTGAAATTGAACACCTAGTTTCAAATTGTGAACAGTGTCTACAACACCGTTCAAATCCTCCAAAATCGCCTAGGAAGTGGTACATGCCAAGCCGACCATGGACACGCCTCCATCTGGACTTCTTTGGGCCCATCAATCAATCCCATTATTTGGTAGTGTGTGACGCGACTACAAAATGGATGGAGTGTTTTCACGCCAAGACCACTTCCACGGCCACTGTAATCAAACACTTGAGCTGCTTGTTTGCACGTTTTGGGTTACCAAAATCAATCACGACTGACAACGCTTCCTGCTTTAAGAGTGAAGAGTTTTCCAAATTCCTGACACGTTTCCAAATAACCCACATGACTGGCGCTCCATATCACCCTGAAACAAATGGCTTGGCTGAGAGTGGGGTAAAAATTTTGAAAACCTTTCTGAAGAAATCAAATAATATCAACGTGGATTCAAAAGTGCTCATGGAGCATCTGGAAGGTTTCCTGTACCTTTACAGAAATACTCCCCACACTTCGACAAACGAAACTCCTGCAAGACTTATGTTTGGAAGACATTTGAGGACTCACCTCAACCTTTTATTCCCAGCAAAACCGTGCCATAGACCTAACGATAAATTTCCCAGATTAGAGAGTCTGACAACGGGAGACCCCGTTATTGCTAAAGATTTTAGACCAGGTCATTCTCCTTGGATGCCAGGCACCATAATTCAGCAGGACTTTGGAAAATTCACTGTTGAAACTGAGGACGGCTGTCAAGTCACTCGTCATGCTGATCAACTATGGCCTACATCGCCACCCAGACCTGATCAAAGGACAGTTTCCTCAGACAAAATGACCATGTTTCCCGGGAAAACCTCCCTAGACACAGACCACCAGGTGCCAGAAGCAGCATCACCCGTAACAACCAGGCAACAACCCTTCAGGGCCAAAAAAGGCGTTCCACCGGCTCGGTACTCTCCTTGAACTTTCCTTAAGTGGAGAGGAGTGTTGTGGTTGCCGAGTTGTGCGAAGAAGAAGTTTCTTTTCATTTTTCCATATATAACCAGTTGTAACCTCCCAAGAAATATATTTTGTTCTCAATTCTCAACACGTTTTCAAGTTCATCGGAGTTCCCCTTTATTTTAACAATAGTGTCTTAGAATCAGCACTATAGAGCATGTTGATGATTTTTTTTTTTCAGTTGTACATCCGAGCCCTCATTGTGAACGAACAGCTGGTCGTACAACGCTCCGGGCCTTCTTGGAAATGTTCTCCAAGTTCGTTAGGTTATGGCGTTTTGAACATTTCAACCTCGGGTTTTCACCCCTTGTTGACCTTTTAATAATCTATAGATATTTGGCATAGCAATAACATGACAACTGAGCTTCGGCGCATCAAGTTAATTTCGTATAATATCATAAACCGTTTGTACATTTTTCAGCCTAATGGCTGTAACTCAGGACAATACTCAATCACTACACTTGTCACAGATCATGCAGCCCCGGAGCTGGATACCATGAGTCCAAACGGGTTTTAGGATTTGCTTGTAGATGAGCAATTTGTTATGTACTGATAGTTAAGAATACTTACCGACCAGCCAGTACACTGTTTTTTATTTAATATTCAATTGCTCTTTTTTTTAATAACATGCTCCTTCCGTCCTAATTTGACATCAAGAGTCATCCCTAAATACTTTGCAGTATTAGCGTAGGGAATATTCTGTTCATCATAATTCGTATCTTCTTATTTTCTTGTTCGTAAAGTTAGTTGGGTAGATTTCCGTTCATATACGTAAAGCTTGAGGCGCCATTTTTCGTTCAGGCGCTTAAATCGTCAAAAGAATGCTGTAGTTTCCTTGTCGCTTCCTCTACTGAGTCACCAACCGGCCGTATCATCAGCGAAGGTTACAATTGTCGTGTGTTCGGTTTTTAGTATGTCAAGCGTATACAAAAGGTACCTATAGTAAGGGTCCCGAGCACGCTTCCTTGGGAGAAACCTGCCCTTATTCTCTTGAGACTGGAGTACTCTCCTTTGTATTTGAATCTGAAATATCTCTCAGTAAGATATGATTTCAAAATTTGAAAAAAATGGCTTCGCTAAGTCTCTCTCAAGTTAATACTCCAGCTTTTGATGCCAGACTTTGAAAACACCCAGGAACACACCTGCACAAACCTGGTTGCTCTCTATTACATTAGTTATGCGTTGCACTCTTTCTCATGAACGATTGGTTGTAATGTTTGTATTAGGATTCTTTCCCAGGATTCAGTATCATGATAACTTCTGCCACCTTCCAGCAGCGGGGTACATATTTTAGCCATTTACGAGATACAACAGCATTCGTATGCCTTCCTCTGGTAGATATATCCTGTGATGGCCATATCCAAGAGCTTTATTAGTTTTGAGGTTGCGCATTTCACTTTTCAGCTCACTGAGCGTCACTGGTCGTATGGAGTTAATATTTGTGGAGGAGAATGCCATTGGTGAGTCTCCTGTTCTCAGCAAGTGACACGAATGTGTTCTCGAGGAGTTCAGCAAATATATCAGCCTTTTCGGTAAGGCTGTTCGCCCATTCCCCATTATCTTTTTTTATGGGAGCTATAAAGTGCTTTGATAATCTTCCAAAGAGAATACTCCGTATAATTTTCGGGATTTGAGCTATGATGAGTCTTAGATGCGTTGGTTGCTTCAATTCTGCTGATAAATTATCCACGCGATTTTTAAATCTATTCAGTATTGTTTTGTCACATCGGGCTCTGGTGTGTTGCCAAATTCGTCTAGCTTAATTTTTTCTCTGATCACTCCGAGGATTTCTCGGGGATAGGATACGATATTAACTGTATAAGTAGTCTCTGGTGGATACATTTAAATAAGTTCTCAGCTCCATCCTCCAACTGTAGGTATGTTAGTAGGTCGTGTAAGTAGTCGTGGGGGTTGTTCTTCCATTATTACGTGTCACTAATTGTGAGAACTATTGCAGAGTGATCTGACATGTGAGGCTTCCACAGCCTCCGACGTGATTGAAGTTGCTTGATATTCCTTTAATTACAAAGAAATCAATGAGACCGGGAATTTTCGCTCTATCTGAGAGCCAGTACGGTAGGTTTCCCCGAGGACTAGAAATCGCCATACATTTTTCCCCGGCAGAGAATAAATTTCGGCCCTTAGTTGTGGTTGAGTTTATTTTAAGTGAACAATGAGTCACGTACGACGGACGAATTTGTTTTCTCTAAATTAGATATTCAGGTTGAACGTACTACCTATTTTCAAACGTAATCCCACAAATGTTGAAAGGGAGTTGAAAAAAGTGGGTTTTTTAATTGTTCCAGATGGTTCATTATTGAAACTAATCAACTCGTCAAATTAAAATTGGTTCCATCCCAAAAATTATCGAAAAGCTTCCCCTACGTTGGTGAAGGTACCGTTTGATGTATATTTTAAACTATTATTAGGCCCAGCTGATGCACTGTGTTGACACTCGTAGGAATCACCAAATAATCCGACGCATAGTCGTTGTGTCCGCGTGGTCATTTTCTCATTTAGTGTTAATTGTTATTGGGGACTCATCTTGTCCGTCTAAAATGTCATCTCCTCCCAAAGTATTTCTAATAACCTTTTCTGGAAGAATCGTGAAGCCCCCAGAACCAATTTGGCAGTGGAGTATTATTTTAATTAAATACTTTTCATTACCTCATTCACTTATCATTCACTCGTTACCTTAACGCGGGCGTAGTCCTCTAGGGGGCTAATTCCTCATTGTATTGAAGAACCTTTTTCATGAAGAAAAAATTTCATGTCATTTCGTTTCATTTCATTACATTGATCAAACTTGAGAGAATCTAGATTCAAGCTATAAAAACAACATGTCAAATGGTTAGAATGGAGTATCAACAATAACTCTTAATGCTGCACTATATGGAGCATAAGTAGTCACGTGTCATCTGTGAGATGCCTTTTCTATTTGTTCAATTATACTCACAATATTATACTCCAATACCGTCTGTCGGCGTCACAGTCGACTTGATTGCTGTCATTGAATATTAATCGGTATGTGCTCTGATAAATTTCCTCGAGACCCTTGGGTCACCTATGATGAATGACTGGGTATCGTCAGGACCTTCGAGTTGAAATGCACGTCCACTTCCACATCAGATATTTTGGTATTTGTTAGTCACGTTCGTATTCTTCCAAACGACAACTGTAGTAGGCCCTTAATTATGGAAGTTCAAGGGCGATGGGAGCAGTTTCTACTTGTATGTGAATAATGAAATGGAGTGCTATAAAAGCAAACTCTTCAACGCAGCAGCAATCATTAAACGGAGTATAGCCCCGATTACTGTTTTTACATCAGATGGAAGACCCTAAACCGAATGGTTAGAACAGTGGTGGGATTAAATCATTGTTGATATCGAGTGAAGAGTTTGCATGCGGTGACCCTCCCTTCTTCCTAACCGCCAAGTCGATTAACTCCTTGTTTGCGAATAATTTATTGTCATGGGAATGTCCACGGGTCTGTTAGTTTTATGGTACCCATTACTAAAGGAGTTTCTGCCCCAAGCACTCCTCCTCCCCATCCTTAATATAAATGCTTGGTAGAATGGTAACCGCCTTCTAACGATCCGTCTAATTGCTTGGGAAAGGCACTGTCCCTTCTTGAGAGTGGTCCAGAGGACGATGCACATCACTTTACCGTGTCATGCGTACTTCTAGCCAAGCCGGGATTCGGAAACCCAAAAGTGCGACAATTAGGATACTTCATGATTAGAGCTCCGAAGAAATTTATTCAAATCTCAAACCCAGAATATGTCATAATAAGAATAGTCAAAAAGAGAGAGAGAGAAAGAGAGACACAAACAATAAAAACTCTATTGTGCGGGTCGTATGTATAGCAACCCTTCATCATAG
The DNA here is from genome assembly GCA_963920205.1 of Stenodema calcarata. Taxonomy (NCBI): domain Eukaryota; kingdom Metazoa; phylum Arthropoda; class Insecta; order Hemiptera; family Miridae; genus Stenodema; species Stenodema calcarata. The sequence goes on from OY986057.1 coordinate 3,508,626, forward strand.
CATGAATTCATCAAATTTAGTTGGCTTAAATTATTCTTCTACTCATTTCTGTAAACATTTCCATTTCCAGCCGTTCTCCAAACCAAATATGTAACAGTACAATGAGGAAAACAAGAGTAAAAAAAAAAAAAAAAACAAAAAAAAAAAAACGTATATTTCCACTGAAATATTATGCCGGTTTCGGTTATTGAACCATCGTCAGTAACAAAACAATACTTCGTTTCTGACGACGGTTTGATCGCCGAAATCGGTATATTTCAGTGAAAAGGGCGATTTTTTCAAATACTCTTGTTTTCCTCAATTTCGTCCAAGATTTCGTCGCGAGTGATTTTGTTTGTACTGTACAATGACTTACTGCTTCGCGTGTGTTCCGAAGTTGTACACTGCCCTTCCACCACGTTATGATGGGTGGCGGTCTTGTGCCCCACACTTCACAAGAAATGTCATATTGTTTGTCTGCACTCAGAGGTTTATTTTCCGCCACCATCCTCACGGAGAGTGGTCGTACTGTGAACAAGTTAAGAATACAAAGTTTCAGGAGCCATTCACTGTTGGTACCTCTTCAGAGAATTTCATCCGATTTTCAAAGGATTCCTTTATGATACTGAACATATTTGAGGTTCACTGAATAACGTTTGAGTTTGACAAGTAAACATGTATACAGAGCGTAATCTCTATTTGTAGGTAATTAACATTATATAGTATGTAATATACAGTATCGTATGTACTTAACACTATACAGTAGTATGTAATATACAGCCACTGGGGAACTTATACACTCATTTCGGTAATTGATAGATAATAATCATTATAGGATTATTATCTTTCAATAAAGCTAAAACTGTATGTATGAACACTCAAACATTCTTGACAGGCTTTATTTGAAATGAGCTCCAGAATGTTCTTTCTTACCATACAAGCACATTTTTGTGCCCAGTACCTGAGTTTTAGCCCAGTACATATTCTTTTTTTCATAGGGGTGATTATCAGGGTGATTATCACACCATACTTCGCGTTCAAAAATGAAAGTAGAAACTTGGGTTTCAACTCATGTTGCAACTTTTATTCAAAACGGCTCTAACCATTTCATTTATTAATTAGCGGTATTCACAGAATAAATTGCCCAATTAACCAAACATAAATTAAAATAATATTTGAGCTAATTATATAACTGATAAATGATATTACATAAAATTATTATAACACTAATAACCATTATATCATGTTGACTCCTTCATTCATACGGGCTTCAGATTCTGGAAACTTGTAGGAATATTGTCTGCGTCTCCTCAAAATAAAAACTATTCATGACACCAGGGTATTTTGGCCCTATTTCGGACCGATCCAACTCCCAACTGGCCCAAGCACTCCCCAATTTCAGCATCTTTCAAACTGCTTAAAACCTCTGAAATGGCTACAATTCGCTCACACGGAACCGCATATTCTTCCGCTCCACTTCAACTTCAATTGAGACCCATTTGGGGCTGGTTTACCGACCTTAGGAGTCTGAAGCTTGCTGGTCCTACAAAAAGAACCCCCTCAATCCTACATTTCCAGGTGCCCGAAGTAGACTGAATCATCTTGCGAAAATTCCCTTCCAACCAAACAACCAAAGAGGAACAACCCGCGCAGGACACTTTTCCATCATACGAGTATGCGCCTTCCATGACGAACAGTTCGTCTTGGAAGATACCTAGGTGTTGATACTGCTAGATAGGTGTTGTACACGGAGAAAACCATGCAAGCCCGCTATACAGATGTGTTGTGCGGGTTCCGGCAGCTCGTTCAAGTAGTCTAGGACGATACCGACAGACACCAATACATTGAATGTGGAATGCGAGCGATCAAGTCAATATTATGTTTCTACGCTATGTTATATTTTGGCATGCTAGAGGCAAACTTGCAACCTATGATTCCTCTCTCCCACTTTTTTAAAGTAAAATTTATAATTTGAATTTCATACCTACGAGATTTTCATATCTCATCAAAGTCCGGGAACTTGAATATCATTGATAAATGTGCACATTGCTGTATAAATTGGGAATGCACGAATGGGTTATAATGGTTTTCAAAATGTGGGATCGACGTGTCCAGCATTCGTTTCCTTGCAGCAGCTTAGGTTGGGCTACCAACAGTAATGTACCAGCGTCCCGTTTTCAAAGTTACATTTGGTGCCCCTTCTACCAATAATATCCAAGCTCTTTGAGAAACTCCTCTTAAAGAGATTAAAACCTATAATCGAGGACAGAAATCTAATCCCTAAGCACCAATTCGGATTCAGAGAGCAGCATTCAACGATAGATAAGGTACACCGCATCACCAGTGTGATAGAGAAATGCTTCGAAGAGAAGGCAATCTGCTCAGCAGTGTTCCTTGACGTCTCTCAGGCGTTTGACAAAGTCTGGCATAGGGGACTTCAAGCAAAGCTACAAAGATATCTCCCTGCACAGTATTATAGAATTTTAGCGTCTTATCTAACAGATTTCAGGGTAAAACACGACGAAGAATACTCCCAATTGCGGGACATAAAAGCAGGAGAACCTCAAGGTAGCGTCCTTGGGCCATTACTCTATCTACTACACACGAGGGATCTCCCAAAACCAACAGAAGCTGTGACAGCGACGTTTGCAGATGACACAGCAATCCTGGCTGTTGGTCCCACAGTTGAAGAAGCCTCGAGTAAACTACAGGAATCCGTAAACAGTATCCATAAATGGACCAAAAGATGGAGAATAAAACTCAACGAAGCAAAGTCAACACACATTAACTTTACATACAGGAAAGTGAGACCAATACCTATAGAACTAAACTCCCGAATCGTCCCATATGCTGATACTGCTAAGTACCTTGGAATGACCCTGGACGCCAAGCTCCGCTGGAAGGAGCACGTAAAGAAGAAGAAGGAAGAAATCAACCTAAAATTCAAGAAGATGTACTGGCTCATTGGGAGAAAATCCCAACTGCCTATACATAACAAAATGCTACTGTACGAGCAAGTGATCAAGCCAATTTGGGCCTACGGCTGCCAGTTATGGGGCTGCACTAAGAGCAGCAACATGAAAATAATCCAAACAACGCAAAACAAAATTCTCAGGAGCATAGTTAATGCCCCCTGGTATGTTCGAACGAATGATCTCCATCGCGATCTTAAAGTCAAGATGGTGAACGAAGTTATTAAAAATCGAGCAACGGACCATGAAAGCCGTCTCCACAAGCACAGGAATGTTGAAGTACTGAACCTTCTGGACAACAGTGGCGACGTACGAAGGCTGAAAAGGACCAAACCCCTGGACCTAGTTACATCTCACTAAAGTGATGTGATGAGTGGTAGTAGGTAGTGATCTATGAACCACAATACGTTAAATTAACTAACAGAGTGAAGTCACTAGATGTATAATATACAGTTGTAACAATAAAGATGATTCAAAAAAAAAAAAAAAACATTTGGTGCGGAGGGGCGAATCAAGCTGTATGATTCGATGCAAATAGGCCGAGCAGAGTCCATGATTGCTGTGAAATCGGGCTATTATTCTGATTGACTTTTTTTTCCAGGTCGTATTGATGGAACCATGGCTTCACAGAGACCCGAGGATTTTCCTGACGGTACCGGTCACCCAAATCCGCATTGTTGCATAGCACCTGCCATTGGGTCTTCATGTCTCGGTAAGTTCTCACACAGAAATCTGTGCATGGGACCCTCAACGTCATCGGAATGCAGAGCAGTCGTTCGGAATACGCTAATAGATGCTTCCATCTTCTTACATTCATTCCCACATGCACTCTAGTCCACACAAACTGAACCTTTCGGTCGGACAATCTCATTCTGACTGGTCATTTGATTTACACCATTTGACTGTGCCGACGAGGTATAAATATAAATATAGATGATGGAGATCAATGGATTCATCAAGATTCAAGTTTTGCATTTGATCAGTTCTTTGTCAATACCATTGGATTGATAATTCCCATGATACACATGGGTTTATCTGCAGATGTTCCTGTGGCATTGGGGGATCTTCCTCCTAACACGATCCCTTCTCCCAGGAAACAATAAAAAATGTCTGAAGAATCATGGTTTCACGTTATGTATTCAATCATTGCAAATTGCGCGAGAAATGTGTGATGAACCAACTATGAAGACATTTTAATGGTCTGAAACGAACCAGTCACCTCCGGAGCTTTGGGAGAGCTTTTCTACCTCGCGCCTACATGAGTTTCATAGCATAAGTTTCTGTATACGGATCTTCATGCTTAATTTTCCCTACATTTCCGATGGGGATTTTAATTCCTCTCCAATCCACGCAGCATTGAGATCAGAGGCAGGGACTACTTCACGAGTTTCCACTCGCTTATGCATTCTTGAGGATTATTGTTGTTATGCTGGAGGAAGGAAAAGTGTAAACTAAGAGTGGGACAAAAGAGATGTGAATAAATCTGCCAGCAGAAGGAAATCCATTCTTCATCCAAGCGCAAAAGAGCGAGAGGCATATTAATGCGGGTTTGGACCCTCCTTCTGTATTTACATCTGGTATATATCTTGAGTTGTACCAGGCTTAGTTTGACCCCTTTCCTGCCGACCCACAAATGATAGCTTTTCTTTTAGCGATTTTTCGAGGAATTTTCACGGACCTTAATTTTCAAAACTCGAATTTTCCAAAAAATTTTCATACCAAAATCCGTTTCAGACCATCCTGAATCCACTGCCAAAAGACACCAAAAAGTTATATATATATAGATAGTGTTGATGGGATATATATAGATATATATTTATATACGATGGATTGGTGAAACTAAAGACACTCGCGTGAAATATGAATTTGAATGATTGTACAGGAGACATTTTACATAAAACCAATTAATTCTTCGAAAACTCGCTCATATAGCCATGGTGCATGACTGGATTTTTTTTTTTTTTTTTCAATATAGAAAGTGCGACCACTTATCTATCGTCATAACCGTTGGCAGGGCATGAGCATCAAATGATTGCATAGCGACGATTTATCAACAAGGAATTATGGGCCTAACAAGTAGTGATGAGGCAGTGTTTGTATCCATGTATTGTGCCCGAAAAAAGTACCTATGGTATCGAATCTAAAACCCCAGTTAATGTCTTCATGTATCAAAAATGAATTATCTTTCGAGCGTTTATTCTACAGGGTCAGTGATGTTTCTACGAAAATAAAATGATGAACGTTGTGTAACCATTTGCAGCTTTTTAACCTTAAACAAAACGTATCCTATAACGAAAAACTCGATAGGTGTCACTAAACCATGCGTTGTTTGAATCAGCTGTTTCTAAGGATGAACATGGTTTTCGTGTTGATATGCTTTTCGTGTCTACGGAAAGAAGGTAATTCCGAATATTTGTAGGTAGTAGATAGGTACAAATAACAACCAATGAATTATTTGAATACAAATTTATTAGAAATAGGTTATAATTTATACGAATAAATTATTATTAGGTTGGCCAGGAATCAGTTGGAAAGTTGGCGAGACAAGACCATCACTGAACTACTGTAGTTCATTTCTCCAATTATTTAGCGTAGTCATTTCTGGTATCAGCTGACTAATGTACCAGTCAACTTACCAGACAATAAAGCCTCTCTCGACCGCTCACTTGAAATATCAACGTATTATCTATCATCCGAATCCATTACCAATAACCAATAAATTGAGCAAATGAATAAAATTATAAATTATTTATTTATCAATAAATTTATAAATCATTTAATTATTTATTATTAAAGGTATGAATAATTTATATAAAGGTAAAAATAATTATATAAAGGTATAAATAATTTATTAATGTTATAAATTATTGATAAAATTAATAATTCGGCAATAAATAATAACAGGGCCATCAAATTTTCGAAATATCCTACATTCCGTAGACACGAAAAGTATCTCAGAACGCGGAACTTGATGTGACAAAACAATGTTGTTGGAATCAGCTGTTGCACTGAAGGACTGTTGAACCGACTTGCCGCCGTATGGTACACGCTTTTATGACGTCATTGCATTGGTTCAACCGTTGAGGCCTCACTGTAAACAAACGGTTTGTTGTAAAAAGCTCTGGATGGTCCTAAAATATTATCTGACTTAAGCTATACTGAAATGTCGTTTTCAGAGTTTCAAAATTCGTTTTTAACCCCCATCTTTTTTTAATGAAACAACCAAACTATGAAAAACAAAAATTTTTAGTTACATTTATCATTTTTTATTTACATGCTTCAACAAAAAAATTACAGTATTTAATCCAAAAGTCCGAATAAGAAAATAATCAAAGTTAAATCAGCAACAGTTTTGCCCCTTCACTAAGCGGAACGTTCTTGACCTTTGGCTCGATTCGCAAATTGAAAATGTATGGGTCAGATGAAATTAAAAAGAAATTTATTAAATAGGTATTAAGAAATCAAGTACACAAAGCTATATACAAGGGGCCAGACCCAACAACAACAAACCGTTTATCGGCCCTATTGTTTTGACAAATGGTAAACTACGGACGCAGGCGGTGATTCCTTCTGGCTTTCCTTCAAGTATAAAATTGACTCAACTTTTGGTCAATTTGGGTCATCGAAATTTGTTCCTGTATTTCGATTTGAAATGTATCTTTTAAGATCCTCTGAAGAAAGCCGCAATAAATTAGTATTACGATCAAAACAGTAGGTAGGTACGTACGGAATTTGGAACTGATAATTGTGGCAGAAAAAAAATTTGTCACTAGTCCCAAAAACTATTCACTCACAGACCTCTTGACTCCACAGCTTGCTCTGAGTATTGAAAATAATGGAGCACAAAATCCGGGTAAATTGAATAGTTCAATCTTGATTGAGATAAACAGAAAGTACCAACACGTTTCTCAAATAAATGGAAGGCATTTGAACCGAATTTTTCACCGTGAAGTTGAACGCAAATTGAAACGAATAGCCAATTAAAGTTCACAAATCGGAGGAGGCTCGTAACAACTCGTGAGTTTGTTGGTAATAACTTAGGCCAGTAGGGCAGCTAGTGGTCCGAGGAGCGAGGAGGGGTAAGCGTTGAATGAGAATGAATCTGCAAGCTTTTTATCTGCCAGCACGTACATCAAGACCCGATATTTCTCAAGGGTGTGAGTTATCGTGGGGGGGTGTGCAAGAGTCAAGGGTGAAAGATTTTTCAGTGACGTTTTCTTTTATTTCTCTAGAGACGCCGAAGGGGAGGCTCCGTTGACCTAGAATGTTCCGCATCAGCCTGTTAGAAACGGAAATACAATAGTAGAACAAACTTTGCCGAGGCTCAAAGTAGAATTCTGAGTACAAAATTATCACTCTCTAGGGCAGGGGTCGGCAACCTTTTTTCCGTGGTGTACCTACCAATTTTTCCAAATTCGCAAATTCATGGACTCTTGGGGGCCGCAGTCGAAAATCATGAAATTCATTAAAAGTGCACATTTTGCTTCTTTGAAATCAATACCATATTCTCACCATACTCATACCATACCACACGAATTTCTTTCATATCATTCTGTACTATACCAAATGATGGCATTCTATAATATACCATACCATACTCATACCATGTCATACAAACCGAGTGAATATTGTCATCCAGTTCTGACCTATATTTAAAATTTCAAGTCTCTAGCTCATCATCAAAATTCAATATGTTTAAACAAATAGGGTATTATTTAAACAATTTTTTCAGACAAGAAACCGAGTGAATATTGCATTGTGTTCCAGTTCCGACCTATATTTAAAATTTCAAGTCAATCTTTGTGCAGAAACTAAATGATAGAACGGCTGGTCGTACAAACCTGCGGATGGTCTTAAAAACTTCTAAAAAATAAACTCTATCTAAAAATGAAAAAAAATATATATATATATATACCGTTTCATTTGAATTTTTCAGGTTTTGGAATTTTCAAAATTTTAAAATTCGTTTTGAACAAGATACGTAGATTCAGAAAATTGAATAAAAAACTCTGAACATTCTTGACACAACGGTTTATTATCTTCTTTGAGCAGATCACCCTAATCCAATTAACGAACTGTTAGATGAAACTCTAGCTCATCATCCAAATTAAATTAATTATTAAAATACGAATTTCTTTCATATCATACCATACTGTACTATACCAAATCATCCATACAATAATGCCATGCCATAACATGTCATACAAACCGATTGAATATTGCATTGTGATCCAGTTCTGACCTATTTTTAAAATTTCAAGTCAACAGCTCATCATCAAAATTTAATTTGTACCTATTAGGTACCTATTACAAAAAGGTATCTATTGCAATAGCGTTGAGCTAAAATTACGAAACTTTTTTTCCGGGTTCAAACCAACTCCACAATGATACTCGAAACATTTCATAACCCTAGGTCAAGGGGAAGGAGTTCAAAACGAATTTTGAAATTTTGAAAATTGCAAATCTCGAAAAATTCAAATGGAATGGTGTATTTTCTATTTCATATTTAGGTAGAGTTTATTATTTAGAATTTTTTAAGACCATCCGCAGCTTTGTGCGACCAGCCATTCGTTCACAATGAGGGCTCAAAGTTGGAGCAGATCAAAAATCATCAACATGAGAGTGAATCGTGAGGCAGCCTGTCGGTTCAATTTTCAAACTGGCTCAGCTGATCAACACATGGTATTCAAGTATCGAGTTAATACATAAAATTTGATAATAATCATTATTAATGACGCATAAAAATTATTAATAACCAACAACAAATATCAATAATTTACACTACTTGATAATAATCATTAATAATTGATGATAATTCATAATAATAATTAATCTATCATTCAGTAATCTAGACAGAAGGGTGATCTGTACAAAGAATATAATAAACCGTTGTGTCAAGAATTTGCAGAGTTTTTTGCCTGTAAAATTGTAAAAACAATTCCTATTTGTTTGAACAAATCAAACTTGGATTTGAGCTGGAGACTTAAAATTTTAGACATGGGTCGCAGATGGATGACAATGCAATATTCATTCGGTTTCCTGACTGTAAAATTGTTTAAACAATACCTATTTGTTTAAACGAATTAAATTTCGATGTTGAGCCACAGACTTGAAATTTCAAACATGGGTCGCAGATGGATGACAATGCAATTATTCATCCGGTTTCCTGACTGTAAAATTGTTTTAACAATATTTGTTTAAACAAATTAAATTTGGATGTTGAGCTAAAGTTTCATCTATCATTCCGTTAGTTGGACCCCCAAAAACAACTCCTTTGTAAAAACTGGCCCGCCAAACAACCTCAGCCGCAAAAAGGAATGATATCCATTTTGCCCGCCAGCCACATATATAGGATGCTCGGTGCTTCGCACCTCGCTGTTGAGTCTGCATATAGAAACCTGATCCTCCTACCCCTAACCTCCACCGTCAATGTTTTCCTGTTCCCTGTCTCCTTCCCACAACCCCCTCTCACCCTTAGTCACCCTCGGTTTCACCTAATATGTTTCCTCTGTTACACCAGCAGAGAGCTTTACACTTCTTTCAATGCTGTTGGCGGGAGCTTTTTGCCAGATGAACAAGCTTACATAAGTATTACTGGTGGTCACGAGTAATCAGTAGTGGTACACCTACAATGAAGTAATGCTTCAATTCAGGCTCGTTTATGTGGCAAAAAGCTCCCGCCAACAGCATTGAAAGAAGCGTAAAGCTCCCTGCTGGTGTAACAGAGGAAACATATTAGGTGAAACCGAGGGAGACTAAGGGTGAGAGGGGGTTGTGGGAAGGAGACAGGGAACAGGAAAACATTGACGGTGGAGGTTAGGGGTAGGAGGATCAGGTTTCTATATGCATACTCAACAGCGAGGTGCGAAACACCGAGCATCCTATATAAGTGGCTGGCGGGCAAAATGGATATCATTCCTTTTTGCGGCTGCGGAGGTTTTTTGGCGGGACAGTTTTTACAACGGAGTTGTTTTTGGGGGGATATCACATCTTTTTGCATGGCTAGTTTTCGGGTGGTACTTATACAATACGGTTCAATTTAACAAAAGTACCTACGAGGTAACTAGTAAATTTTTTCCTAAATGAAGTTTTATCCTAGTCAAAATTTAGTAAAAAATTATCACGCCTACTAATTTGCCTTTTGTTTCTTGTTTTTGTGACAAGAATAATTATTTTTTGGAAATTATTGTTTGTTATCTGAAATGTGTTTTAAAAATAAGTAGTTTTAAAATTTTCGCGAATTGGTTATATATTAGTTTTAAAATTTTCGATTAATTAAAACAATCAACAATTTAAAAACAATTATTTAAATTTAATACAATTATTCTTATTATTCAATTTAAAAAAATAGAAAGAATTAGAAATTTGAATAAATTTGAATTAGAAATTTTTTGAAAATTGGTTGCATTTTTTCTTGGGGATTGTGCAAATTTTTGTTGTTGAGAATCATTACAATAATTGTAATTATTGGTGTCGAAGAGAAAGAGGAAAGAGAAAGTTTGCAACTGGTAAAACGCACGTTTTTATACCAAAAATCGCGAATAACTCGAGAACCGTTGGGAAAAGTGCCAAAGTGCGCTACCCTCATTCGAAAGCCCATAAAATTTCCTATCGATCCTTAAACAGGCGCCACTCTAAGACAATTTTTCTGACCACCGTTCAACTTTGATGTTTTCGGAAATTAGCCAAATCAGTAGATGTGGAATTTATTCACGTATTTTTGGCTGTGGATTAGTCAAATCAATTGAGATTTAGTTCAAAATTATTGAGCATATTCTAGACAACCTAGCGGACATTTTAAGACCAACCGCACCAATTTTCATCAATATTTGCGGCAGTTGTTGTTGAAAATAGAAAAATCACCATAACTCCTTTATTGTTCCCCTTAGGAAGCATTTTTTGATCTCAAATTAAACATTTTGAAAAGCTGAACACAACTAAAAAAGAAAATCTGAAAAAGCTTCAATTTTGAAGGAGTTATGACCATTTGAAATTCTTAAAAAACACTATTTCCCCCCTAATTGGGGGGGAAATGGGGGGAGGGAGAAAAAATGGTCAAAAGGCACTCCCTTGGAGCATAACAAACGTGCGTGCAAAATTTCAGCTCGATCCGATTTGTCTGCTGGGCTGTAGCCCCGTCAATGAACAACAACAACGAGAAGAAGAAGAAGAAGAAGAACACGAAAAACGTGAAAAATAGTGGTTTTAAAATTGTTATACCCCCGATACCTGATGTTCCCAAGAGCTGAAATTTGTTTTACGTCCTCACGTGCCCCTGGAGAGTTGGTGTACAAAAAATCAACTCTCGAGACACTCAGGGGACCGAGCTATGGTAGGGTGAAAACCCCAACTTGTTCCGTCGCGTAATCAGTGTCTCAGTCGCTTCGGTTTTCAGGGCTTCGGTTTTCTTGGCGGGCGGGACGCTCCCGCGTCCCTAGATCCCCCCAAAAACAACTCCGTTGTAAAAACTGGCCCGCCAAAAAACCTCAGCCGCAAAAAGGAATGATATCCATTTTGCCCGCCAGCCACATATATAGGATGCTCAGTGCTTCGCACCTCGCTGTTGAGTGTGCATATAGAAACCTGATCCTCCTACCCCTAACCTCCACCGTCAATGTTTTCCTGTTCCCTGTCACCTTCCCACAACCTCCTCTCACCCTTAGTCACCCTTGGTTTCACCTAATATGTTTCCTCTGTTACACCAGCAGGGAGCTTTACGCTTCTTTCAATGCTGTTGGCGGGAGCTTTTTGCCACATAAACAAGCCTGAATTGAAGCATTACTTCATTACAGTTGTACCACCGCCGATTACTCGTGACCACCAGTAATACTTATGTTAGCTTGTTCATCTGGCAAAAAGCTCCCGCCAACAGCATTGAAGGAAGCGTAAAGCTCCCTGCTGGTGTAACAGAGGAAACATATTAGGTGAAACCAAGGGTGACTAAGGGTGAGAGGGGGTTGTGGGAAGGTGACAGGGAACAGGAAAACATTGACGGTGGAGGTTAGGGGTAGGAGGATCAGGTTTCTATATGCACACTCAACAGCGAGGTGCGAAGCACTGAGCATCCTATATATGTGGCTGGCGGGCAAAATGGATATCATTCCTTTTTGCGGCTGAGGTTTTTTGGCGGGCCAGTTTTTACAACGGAGTTGTTTTTGGGGGGATATCACATCTTTTTGCATGACTAGTTTTCGAGTGGTACTTATACAATACGGTTCAACAACTTATACAATACAAAAGTACCTACGAGGTAACTAGTAAATGTTTTCCTAAATGAAGTTTTATCCTAGTCAAAATTTAGTAAAACTCGGCGCTTCGCGCCTCGCCAGGGGGGCAAGCCCCCCTGGACCCCCCGGATCTTTTCTCTTCTATACTTTGTATAGAACGAGGTATTTGCTATGCAAAACATGAATAATGTTTTTGCGTCCCGTTTCCCCTTTTCCTTATCCCTTTTCTTTGTCTGTATGGAAAATATTAAGAAATGTGCGGAAAATTTATTAGTTTTTTTATTTACTCAGGGCTGTATCTCAGCTTCTTCGATATTTACAGCGGTTTTGGCAGTATATAATTTATGCATAAATTAAAGGCTTTCCAACGAATGGAGAACGATTTTTGTCCGTTGAAAACTAAAGAAGTTTCATTTCCCTAGAAACGGCTCGGTCGTACGTGAAAATCATTAAAAATCTTCGTGACATAATTTCGTGACTTAAACTTCGTTACGCTTTTCAACTCTGGTAGGCCACCGCAAAAACATTATTCATGTTAAAATTAGTACGCCTACTAATTTGCCTTTTTGTTTCTTGTTTTTGTGACAAGAATAATTATTTTTTGGAAATTATTGTTTGTTATCTGAAATGTCTTTGAAAAATAAGTAGTTTTAAAATTTTTGCGAATTGGTAAAATATTCGTTTTAAAATTTTCGATTAATTAAAACAATCAACAATTTGAAAACAATTATTTAAATTTAATACAATTATTCTTATTATTCAATTTAAAAAAATAGGAAGAATTAGAAATTTGAATAAATTTGAATTAGAAATTCTTTGAAAATTGGTTGCATTTTTTCTTGGGGATTGTGCAAATTTTCGTTGTTGAGAATCATTACAATAATTGTAATTATTGGTGTCGAAGAGAAAGAGGAAAGAGAAAGTTTGCAACTGGTAAAACGCACGTTTTTATACCAAAAATCGCGAATAACTCGAGAACCGTTGGGAAAAGTGCCAAAGTGCGCTACCCTCATTCGAAAGCCCATAAAATTTCCTATCGATCCTTAAACAGGCGCCACTCTAAGACAATTTTTCTGACCACCGTTCAACTTTGATGTTTTCGGAAATTAGCCAAATCAGTAGATGTGGAATTTATTCACGTATTTTTGGCTGTGGATTAGTCAAATCGATTGAGATTTAGTTCAAAATTATTGAGCATATTCTAGACAACCTAGCGGACATTTTAAGACCAACCGCACCAATTTTCATCAATATTTGCGGCAGTTGTTGTTGAAAATAGAAAAATCACCATAACTCCTTTATTTTGGTTTATTATCTTCGATAATGAACCATTGGAATCGCCCAAAGAAAAAATTTTTTTAACCCCCCCTCAAAATTTGTTGGTTTACGTTTCAAGATACGTAGATTCAGAAAATCGAATAAAAAAAAATCCGTCCGTCCGCCGTACGCCGTCCGTGGCACTTTGCCCAGTTAGCGTTGAGCTAAAATTACGAAATTTGGTTTCTGGGTTTGGACCAGCCCCACAATGATCTTCGAAACTTTTCATAACCCTAGGTCAAGGGGAAGGGGTTCAAAACGAAATTTAAAATTTCGACGATGTCATATCTCAAAATATTCAACTGAACCGTGTAATTTTTAGTTCACTTTTGAATGACCTGAAAAATTACCAATCATTTAAGACCAATTTGATTTTTGTGCGACCAGCCGTTCATTCACAGTGAGCGCGCAAAGGTTTAGGAAAAACACTAAACTTTCGCGTCGAAAACGGCCGTTATGTGACCCAACCTCCAGACGCCCACAATAAAACTACGTTTTTCATCTTCCCGGTAAACTACAGTCTAGAAATTTTAACCGTGAGTCGGGGATAGACCACATTGCAATATTCACTCGGTTTCTCATCTGTAAAATTGTTTAAATAATACCTTTTTGTAATAATACAAATTAAATTTTGATGATGAGCTGTTGACTTGAAATTTTAAAAATAGTTCAGAACTGGATCACAATGCAATATTCACTCGTTTTCTTGTCTGTAAAATTGTTTAAATAATACCTATTGGTTTAAACAAATTATATTTTGATGATGAGCTAGATACTTGAAATTTTAAATATAGGTCAGAAATGGATGACATTTCAATATTCACTCGGTTTGTATGACATGGTATGAGTATGGTATGGTATATTATTGTATGTATGATTTGGTATAGTACAGTATGGTATGATAGGAAAGAAATTCGTATGGTATGGTATATGTACGGTGAGAATATGTTATGGTGCCGATTTGCAACACAGTCTGGTATAGACAGAAGGGTGATCTGCACAAGGAAGATAATAAACCGTTGTGTCAAGAATTTGCAGAGTTTTTCCCCTTAGGAAGCATTTTTTGATCTCAAATTAAACAGTTTGAAAAGCTGAACACAACTAAAAAAGAAAATCTGAAAAAGCTTCAATTTTGAAGGAGTTATGACCATTTGAAATTCCTAAAAAACACTATTTCCCCCCTAATTGGGGGGGAAATGGGGGGAGGGAGAAAAAATGGTCAAAAGGCACTCCCTTGGAGCATAACAAACGTGTGTGCAAAATTTCAGCTCGATCCGATTTGTCTGCTGGGCTGTAGCCCCGTCAATGAACAACAACAACAACAACAACAACAACAACAAGAAGAAGAAGAAGAACACGAAAAACGTGAAAAATAGTGGTTTTAAAATTGTTATACCCCCGACACCTGATGTTCCCGAGAGCTGAAATTTGTTTTACGTCCTCACGTGCCCCTGGAGAGTTGGTGTACAAAAAATCAACTCTCGAGACACTCAGGGGACCGAGCTATGGTAGGGTGAAAACCCCAACTTGTTCCGTCGCGTAATCAGTGTCTCAGTCGCTTCGGTTTTCAGGGCTTCGGTTTTCTTGGCGGGCGGGACGCTCCCGCGTCCCTAGATTTCAACTCTCGGGACCATCAGATGTCGGGGGTATAGCAGTTTTAAAACCTCTATTTTTCGCGTTTTTCGTGTTCTTCTTGTTCTCGTTCTCGTTGTTGTTCATTGACCGGGCTACAGCCCAACAGATGAAACGGATCGAGCTGAAATTTTGCACACGCGTTTGCTATGCTCCAAGGGAGTGCCTTTTGTACATATTCTCCCCCTCCCCACTATTACCACCAATTATGGGGAAAGAGTAATACTCAGCAATTTCAAATGTTAATAACTTCTTCAAACCTCGCTGTTGAGTGTGCATATAGAAACCTGATCCTCCTACCCCTAACCAACACCACCGATGTTTTCCTGTTCCCTGTCTTCTTCCCACAACCCCCCTTCACCCTCCACTGTTTCCTCTGTTGCGCAAGCAGGGAGCTTTTCGCTTCTTTCAATACTGTTGGCGGGAGCTTTTTGCCAGATGAACAAGCCTGAATTGAAGCATAACTTCACTGTTGTTGTACCACCACTGATTACTCGTGACCACTAGTAGTACTTTTATAATTCTTAGACACCTTGGTTTTGCGATGTCAGCCAGCCTGAAAAGGCTAATTACTTTACTGTTGTAGCGCCACTTAGTACCCATACAGTGGAGGGTGAAAGGGGGGTTGTGGGAAGAAGACAGGGAACAGGAAAACATTGGTGGTGGTGGTTAGGGGTAGGAGGATCAGGTTTCCATATGCACATTCAACAGCGAGGTGCGAAGCACCGAGCATCCTATATAAGTGGCTGGGGGGCAAAATTTATATCATTCCTTTTTGCGGCTGCGGAGGTTTTTTGGCGGGACAGTTTTTACAACGGAGTTGTTTTGGGGGGTATTTATTACATCCACCTTTACATTTACTAGACAACTCTTTAGAATTTTGGGGGGGGGGATTACCCATAAATTCGAAAATTGTAACAGACTGAAACATGACACCTCATTTCAAAGCTATTTAAACGCTGAAAACGATGGTGAAGTCAGAATTGCGATATCTTATTCCGTTCTCAAACTGGAGCACTTTGAAGATGAAGAAACGTTGTTGTCACATGAGATGTTTTTCAGGGTTCATCTGCTAACGAAATGAGGTACCGGAATGAGATAACTAATTTTAACGTAACCATCGTGTTCAGCGGTGGAAAATCAATAAATTGATGTGCACTTTGCAAAATTAAGGATACAAAATTTGTTATAAAACCATTAAAATGAAGAAATTTTACTTCGAAAATTCGCTCTTATAGCGATGCTGCTTGACTGGATTTTCGAGGATGAACTGGTTGTAACACGTTTTGTAGTCTCTTCTAAACCCTGCTTGGCATTCAAAGATAACACTTTCTTTTTCGTGTATAGCTACAGATTCGCGTTCAGCAGGGCTATGCCACGATGATTCGATGGTAGGCCTGGGTCTCCTTGTTTATACAAAGCAAACATAGCAGACTGGGGAAAACGCTGTGACAGGGGGTTTGCGTTAAATATACTTTTTTTTTTTTTCAAGACAGTCGGGAGCACAAACGTTCGCTGGCGTAGGCTGGAGTAGTGGTAGTCAAACCAGGGGTTTTTCGGGCTTCTACGTTTTTGGGACACCCAACCTTTGCAAATTTCTCGATGCACTTCATTAGCTCCTGTAGAGGTGGGTTGGGAGAAAGAGTGAAGAATTGAAGAATTCCATTGCTGGGATTCAGGAACACGTAAAATCATTCACTGGTCTCCTAAGAACGTGTTCCCCCCAAGTTCATCTCCACCCATACGACCATTCAGCGCCAGTAGCCCCTGGTTATTAGAGGGATTTGTCATTTTCACTCCTCTTCCGTTCTATAACATGTCTCTTGATTGTCTCACCAACGGGATTCCCTGCATCAATTCCTCCGCTTCCTCAGGCATCGTCTGGAGATCTGCCATTCTTGCGTTCCATGCTCCGGTTACCATAGAACGAAGGTGGATATTTGTAAAGACGGTATCTGGAAGTTTCTCGTAGAATAATTTATGAATGGAAAGCTGCCGTTCTATTTGAATTTTCTGAGATATGTAGAACACTCCAAAGTTATAAAAAGTAGCAACGGTTATCCTCGGCCCGGTTCAACCCCGCAAAAGAATTTCGTCGTTAGCGGTTTATTATTTAAGTGGGCGGACGGGTGGTGAAAATCCAACCCCCCAAAAACAACTCCGTTGTAAAAACTGGCCCGCCAAAAAACCTCAGCCGCAAAAAGGAATGATATCCATTTTGCCCGCCAGCCACATATATAGGATGCTCAGTGCTTCGCACCTCGCTGTTGAGTGTGCATATAGGAACCTGATCCTCCTACCCCTAACCTCCACCGTCAATGTTTTCCTGTTCCCTGTCACCTTCCCACAACCCCCTCTCACCCTTAGTCACCCTCGGTTTCACCTAATATGTTTCCTCTGTTACACCAGCAGGGAGCTTTACGCTTCTTTCAATGCTGTTGGCGGGAGCTTTTTGCCAGATGAACTAGCCTGAATTGAAGCATTACTTCATTACAGTTGTACCACCGCTGATTACTCGTGACCACCAGTAATACTTATGTTAGCTTGTTCATCTGGCAAAAAGCTCCCGCCAACAGCATTGAAAGAAGCGTAAAGCTCCCTGCTGGTGTAACAGAGGAAACATATTAGGTGAAACCGAGGGTGACTAAGGGTGAGAGGGGGTTGTGGGAAGGTGACAGGGAACAGGAAAACATTGACGGTGGAGGTTAGGGGTAGGAGGATCAGGTTCCTATATGCACACTCAACAGCGAGGTGCGAAGCACTGAGCATCCTATATATGTGGCTGGCGGGCAAAATGGATATCATTCCTTTTTGCGGCTGAGGTTTTTTGGCGGGCCAGTTTTTACAACGGAGTTGTTTTTGGGGGGATATCACATCTTTTTGCATGGCTAGTTTTCGAGTGGTACTTATACAATACGGTTCAACAACTTATACAATACAAAAGTACCTACGAGGTAACTAGTAAATGTTTTCCTAAATGAAGTTTTATCCTAGTCAAAATTTAGTAAAACTCGGCGCTTCGCGCCTCGCCAGGGGGGCAAGCCCCCCTGGACCCCCCGGATCTTTTCTCTTCTATACTTTGTATAGAACGAGGTATTTGCTATGCAAAACATGAATAATGTTTTTGCGTCCCGTTTCCCCTTTTCCTTATCCCTTTTCTTTGTCTGTATGGAAAATATTAAGAAATGTGCGGAAAATTTATTAGTTTTTTTATTTACTCAGGGCTGTATCTCAGCTTCTTCGATATTTACAGTGGTTTTGGCAGTATATAATTTATGCATAAATTAAAGGCTTTCCAACGAATGGAGAACGATTTTTGTCCGTTGAAAACTAAAGAAGTTTCATTTCCCTAGAAACGGCTCGGTTGTACGTGAAAATCATTAAAAATCTTCGTGACATAATTTCGTGACTTAAACTTCGTTACGCTTTTCAACTCTGGTAGGCCACCGCAAAAACATTATTCATGTTAAAATTAGTACGCCTACTAATTTGCCTTTTTGTTTCTTGTTTTTGTGACAAGAATAATTATTTTTTGGAAATTATTGTTTGTTATCTGAAATGTGTTTGAAAAATAAGTAGTTTTAAAATTTTTGCGAATTGGTTGAATATTAGTTTTAAAATTTTCGATTAATTAAAACAATCAACAATTTAAAAACAATTATTAAAATTTAATACAATTATTCTTATTATTAAATTTAATAAAATAGAAAGAATTAGAAATTTGAATAAATTTGAATTAGAAATTTTTTGAAAATTGGTTGCATTTTTTCTTGGGGATTGTGCAAATTTTTGTTGTTGAGAATCATTACAATAATTGTAATTATTGGTGTCGAAGAGAAAGAGGAAAGAGAAAGTTTGCAACTGGTAAAACGCACGTTTTTATACCAAAAATCGCGAATAACTCGAGAACCGTTGGGAAAAGTGCCAAAGTGCGCTACCCTCATTCGAAAGCCCATAAAATTTCCTATCGATCCTTAATCAGGCGCCACTTTACGACAATTTTTCTGACCACCGTTCAACTTTGATGTTTTCGGAAATTAGCCAAATCAGTAGATGTGGAATTTATTCACGTATTTTTGGCTGTGGATTAGTCAAATCGATTGAGATTTAGTTCAAAATTATCGAGCATATTCTAGACAACCTAGCGGACATTTTAAGACCAACCGCACCAATTTTCATCAATATTTGCGGCAGTTGTTGTTGAAAATAGAAAAATCACCATAACTCCTTTATTTTTCCCCTTAGGAAGCATTTTTTGATCTCAAATTAAGCAGTTTGAAAAGCTGAACACAACTAAAAAAGAAAATCTGAAAAAGCTTCAATTTTGAAGGAGTTATGACCATTTGAAATTCCTAAAAAACACTATTTCCCCCCTAATTGGGGGGGAAATGGGGGGAGGGAGAAAAAATGGTCAAAAGGCACTCCCTTGGAGCATAACAAACGTGTGTGCAAAATTTCAGCACGATCCGATTTGTCTGCTGGGCTGTAGCCCCGTCAATGAACAACAACAACAACAACAACGAGAAGAAGAAGAAGAACACGAAAAACGTGAAAAATAGCGGTTTTAAAACTGTTATACCCCCGACACCTGATGTTCCCGAGAGCTGAAATTTGTTTTACGTCCTCACGTGCCCCTGGAGGGTTGGTGTACAAAAAATCAATTCTCGAGACGCTCAGGGGCCAGAGCTACGATAGGGTGAAAACCCCAACTTGTTCCGTCGCGTAATCAGTGTCTCAGTCGCTTCGGTTTTCAGGGCTTCGGTTTTCTTGGCGGGCGGGACGCTCCCGCGTCCCTAGATCATTCAATTTTCGGACTTAGCGTTGTTGAGTTCTCGGAAAAGTTATTTTTTCTTTATCGATTCGAATGTATGATAATTAAAAGTTAACCGAATAAACCGCATGTGGCATTTCGCCCATTTAAAATACACCGAGAACTATGAAATTCAACAGGAATGAAGATCAGATGAGATGTGTGGTGCACATGGGGGTTACAAGGTTCAAAATGGTATTTTCTCGGAATCTTCAAATGCGACGGTGTAGTTTTTTTTTATACCTAACTGGAATATTTCCAAACTCCTCGGAGCGTTGTCGCAATCAGGGTTCAAAGTAATACTTAGAAAAAATCTTAATAACAAGTCTTAATATTGAATCCTAATATCTTAATATTAAAAATATCCAACTGTAGAACATCAATCAAACGATAGAACTTCAGCCCGATTTTAATACTGGAGGTTTCCACAAAAAGGAGGTAATAATGTCAAAAATTTGTTGGTAAGTAATTTTTAATATAAATAATTGCCAACATAGGTACAAGTGAAAACCCAAAAACTTTATAAATACATTCATCGTTATAATATAACTTATATTACTCTCCGAAAGGCGTACGAAGTGATCCTAAAATTAGTTATCCTAGCAATTAAATACTGCTAAAGAAATTATTCACAGTAAAGATTGTATTCATTTGTATTAATTAGAAAAGTAACTATTTTGTTCCTAACACCGCAATAATTGTCCACAGAGAAATGAGGTGTTTTTAGTTGCCACCATCGACTGAGCTCTCGACCAAATACGTATTTTTTGTCATTTTTGTAAGAATAAAGGTCTATTTACCACAGAATGTTTATGAACCCTTCCAAAGATGAAAGACGTAGTAATTTATCATTGCTTATAAAGTAGACGAACGATCCTTACGTGTTTGACAGTTTTTTCACAGAACAAGAATGGCTACACTTGACTGGCTAAAATGTTTCTTTTCGCTCTCCCCGTACTAGACAGAAATATGCTACGTTCGACCGTTTAGTGTCGATATTGTGAGAAAGTGGAGCAACCTGTTCAAGGCCCATTTGGGTGGCTGCCAATACCCACAAAAGAACACCGTGGTATCAACGTAATTTGGCAGTAAATTAGGGGTTCAGATGTTTATGCTACGTGGTGAACTGTAACGTTTGGAAAACTACTTTGAGAAACGAAGATGCTACACATCCATTCATTTTAAAATGGGAGGACGTACATATACCAATATTTCGTTGGATTGTAGAAATCTCCTTTACGAATCACAGATGGTGATGGGCCGTTCCACCGGTTTCGTGGATCGGAACGAACCGTACGGATCCAGGGTGGAATTGGGTATTTTTTCCGTTACGATTCGGTATCGATCCCGACCAGACCAGACCAGAGCAGAGACACTCTACTTCTTCCTCGTCTCCTCAGGAGGCTATAATGAAGTTTTCATTTTTCTTACAATAAATTATAGTCGAAAACAGTATTTATAGTAGGTAGAGGCGTGCATATTACATTTTTCAATCAATTTAGGTTTTTAAAAGCTTTTTCTGAAAACGAATTTAATTAATTATTAATAATAAATGATAATTCATAATAATAGCAATCAATCTATCATATAGTGATCTAGACAGAAGGGTGATAAGAAGATAATAAACCGTTGTGCCAAGAATTTGCAGAGTTTCTAATAAATATTCCAGTTTTACGAAGAGGCACCTGAAAAACTCCTGGGAGGAGATTGGGTGGGTTGCGTTAGAGTGGCCTCCAGGGGAACTAAGAGTGAGGCGGAGTTGTGGGAAGGAGACAGGGAACAGGAAAAGATTGACGGTGGAGGTTAGGGGTAGGAGGATCAGGTTTCTATATGCACACTCATCCTATATACGTGGCTGGCGGGCAAAATGGACATCATTCCTTTTTGCGGCTGAGGTTTTTGGCGGGTCAGTTTTTACAACGGAGTTGTTTTTGGGGGGATATAGATCACCATAGTATATAGAGGATCTTGAGGTGAGAATAATGTAACAATCCTAAATATTAGTACGAACATGAATGACGATTGTAAGAAAATGATAAAGAAAATACTAGAGTGGGTTACTCGAGTAATGAGTCGTGGGGTCTCTTCCTCTGCCTTCTGACTGGTCGAGGCGGCGGATTCTCGGGGATGCTATTATTTCCATGGTCTGTAATTCCGTCGTTCAGCCTTTTGTAGCTGTTTCTTACTATTTCGCGAACGGTTGGTAAACATAGGTCGTGATGGAGAGTGGAGTTTCGGACGTACCAGGGTGCTCCAGTAATCATCCGAAGAACTCGATTTTGTGTGACCTGAATCTTATTGGTGTGACTTTCTGCTGCAAACGTTCCTCCTAAACACCATAGAGATAAGGGTGAATCTGACGTTATCACTGCAGTTAAAAAGCTCACAGCGCGCCAGTCTTCGAAGGTTCATCGGCCATTTCAACGCATGTGGAAACTGACAGGATCTTCTTCCTGCATTTTCCATTCCCAATCTTCTTCATCAGTAGGTTGGATAATTGATTCCTCTGTTCATATGAAAATTATGGTAAAACTGAACGCGCCCGAACCCGTTGGCCGCGAAATAAATATAATGTATAACAATTATCTCATGATTAATCCAAAACTTGATTAAATATTCATACTCAGTTGCTCGAAATACTCCTAATGGCCGGGATGACGTGCGCAAGCACTGATACCTAAATCTGATTAGAGTAAGTATTCTCAAGAATTCCACTTAGTGCCTGGGTAAAGTCTAGGTCACTTCATCGGTCCTCTATCTCTCCAGCCTTCGGCAAGTAATGGTCGAAGCAGCCGCAACAATAAGAATAGGAAAACAAGTAATGGGATGGACGTAGAGCAAACCGCACGTTGAATGTTTTTTTGTTTTTTTCTGTCTTTCTTTCCCTCGTTGAGGATATTCAATTTTGGCAACAATAAGAGGACATAAACGAAACGACGCGGCATCGTGTAAGTTGAGGGAAATCACCGCACTAAGTGTTATAGTCATGGGATCCTATGCCCTACATGTCCCTCGTTCCTGCAATAACGGTCAGTAGTATTTTTTCACGGCAATCTTTCGTACGCACATAAAGACTGGAGAAAACCAGTGGCGAAAGATAGAGGAAGATAAAGACAGTGGGAGGTTGTAAAGAGTGGGAAATAAGACGAATGGGCCTCGCAGCTGCAATGAGAACGAATCTTGTCTCTCAAAGGATTACACGTTATAGGGCACTTTGATGTTGTGAGGCTTAGAGGATTGTTTGAAATTCAGCATTGTTAATTCAGCATTGTTAATCACCAGTTACTGGTGATCATTTCAATGACTTGCAACCAGTACATTTCCCGCAATATATCACTAAACCGTGGGTTTCAATCATAAATTAGTTTGAAGTGCATTTGAAATCGTACAATTTAAATTATAACCTCAACGGACAATACACGTATCGGATATAGATATGTTGGAGCCGTACAGAATTATCTACTTAGCTTCTCCTGTACAAATAGCGACCGTTCGCCGTACCTGAAGTGCAGAAATCTGTCAACCTCATACAGGAATAGGTAAACCAAAGTAATTAACTCGGAACATGTAGGAATCTGATCAAATTATTCAGCGGAAGGACGCTTGCAGGATCAGTTTGAACGAACATTTCGTTGAGGGCGTTTACAATCCCGAAGTTCACCAGTCCCTATCAAGTTGGTGATACTCAAGTGGTTCCAGTTCATAAATTATTTACCGACGCTGCGGCAGAACGTTGACGAAAATTTATACGGCTTCATGACGATACCATGATATTAGAACAAGACAACAAGACGTTGCGACGGCTTCATCTTCTGTTTACTTCTTCTGAGTACATACCATAAGGGTTACAGTATGTATATTCCCATTAACCTCTTGACTAGTGGTACACACATCCGACGTCTGAATTACACAGTTTCGGTTATAGACGTGGGTTAGAGGGGGTAACAATCCCTAAGTGATCTGGTAAACTATCTTCAGAGTAAATTTCCCGTAAAATCAGACTGTAATGATACTTCAGCGGTTAAATTGTGTTAATTGTGTTAACGAGATCTAATGCGTTTTTCACCTCTTTATAGGTTTAGGGGCAATACTATTATTTGAAATCCCTCTTTGTCATAAATAGTTGGTAATAACATAACTTTTTATTTAGGCCCAACAGGTTCTGTTAAGGAAATATTTCCAATTAATAGGTGCTCTAACTATGGATAAATCAGCTTAACACGTTCAGTGCGGCAACAAATTTTCGTCACATCACTTAAGAGCGGGACGAGACGAATTGACCCCGTGCTCTAAGTTTCACAAAGTGCGACGCGAGTCTTATTGACCTCGTATTCCTGGACCATGTTTTTCGTGTTTATTTCCACAAAAACCTATTATTTCCTGGAATTCTAGTTATTGCCCCAGAGTTTGTACCTAGCACTATGTACGGCAGCCGCTGGCCATGGATCAATGTATTTTTACCATTTTACAGAGCCATCTACAGACTATACCCAAAAAAATTGAATTCGAGGGTTATTTCTCAGTCGTGTCCAATTTTCCCCACCTATAGCTCATGAAATCATCAGTGAAAATATATTATTTATGATGGAACACGTGATTTCATTTTTATGTGAGCCCTCAGCACAAGACTTCATAACTCTACGAGTATAATTTATGACTTTTCGTTTCAGATAGGTAAATTTCAAATGAAATGTATTAGGTATATATCTATTTTTTAAAAATTGATTTCTTCACAAAACTCTTAAACTTGATGTTTTTACAGGATTAGGGGTAGAAAATAAAAGCCTAATAAAGATATAATGATAATAAAGATATCGCCGGATTTCTCAAAATCGGTGGGCGTCTATAAACTATTTCCATTTGTTCAAATATCTATCAAAGGTGACTCAGGTGTACGGTAAACATCCAATTTAGCATTCATACAAGTGAAGCCACCAATTATTGACACGAGGTCAAATTGTCCAGTGCCGTCCTGGTGAGTGCGAAGGTTCCCTGAGGACGGTTCGAGGTCATTTAGTCTCGTGCATATTTATGTTGAAGACGAGTAGGGCACAATGCCCTGAACTCATGATTACTGGAGTTTAGTTTCTATCACTAATGCTTTAGTTTTGAAGCCGCCCGGATTCCAAGCAAAACTACTGAAAAACGTCCCGTCCTGAATGAAAGCAGCAGTGCGAGGTCAAAAAGTCTCGTCCCGCACGGAACGTGTTAAACATCGGCTTTTGGCAGTCACTGGATGTAGAGATTCTTAAAAAGTGAGCATCTCCTTACTTTGATCCGGAACAATGGAATTAATTTGGAGAAAAAGTTAAATTAGTAAATGTATATTTCCGAGACAGTGATGCTTGGAATGACACTTGAACTGTTGGGCTGACAAATGTGTGGAGATTTTGCTCGATAGGAGGAAACGGTAAGGAAGGGGGAGGCAGTAAACAAGGGTAACTTTGGTCAATACATGTATGATCGTATCAATCCATAGATTCAGTAATCAGAAGTTTCATGCTGCTTCCGAAGGGAAAAACTTTTTTGTTGCCAGAGGAGGGCAAAAAACATACATAGACAATTGACATAGATTAGACATTGAATAAAGTAAAGAAAAAAATTAACTAGAACAAATTAGCTTTAGGAGCCACTCAGCTGATCCTGGACATATGCTGCTTAACCCTCCGCTGTACGAGCCAATGTTTTGACAAATTTAAACGCGTACGGCCCTACGGCCCGGTCAATATATTTTTTTTTTTTTTTTTAGATAGTGACTAGTCTTATGATGTTAAAAATGGTTATTTCTTCTAAAATTCGCTCTTATAGCCATGCTAAATGATTTTTTTATACTTCTCTTTTTTTTCCTTCTGTCTTTCATACATCTCTCTCTCAATGCCAAAAACATCACACCTTTTCTAGTTCTAAAAGAAACTGATTTTCATTCTTCTTCCTCGATTTCTAATTCTCTGTTATGGAAAGGGATCGCTGACCCATGGTGTGTCATTATTTTTGCCCGTAAATACGTTAACATCTCAGCATTCACGTCCTCGTGCACCCTCTTCGGCCAACAGTTCACTGCCACTTGAGTGGTTTTCTACAACGACGTGGTATTTTTCAACTTCACTTTCATCAGAAAAATTCATGACTGATTCATTGTCTGAGTATTCCTCCTGTTTCGGTGCAGGGTTTTTGTATTTTATTATATCTGTTCAAGTGAAAAATTAGGAATGAAACTATAACCTTCTGGTCCACGTAACCCGACAGATTCTGACGTCATCTAATGAACATGGATATTACAACACCTCCAATTTTGGCAAAATTCGGGCATATTCGTGTGTTTGACAGCGTTCACGTGGTCGAGAAATGGTAGAAAGTAGTGCGTACTCGTAGTAGGAACGGAACAAAAAACTCCGCGCACGGCCCTCAGTGCCAGAATGTAGATAAAGACAAGGTTACGCGGCCGGCCCGCTGTACCGGAAAACGGAATAATCGAATAAAATGCTTGTGGCAGACTGACTGATGACATTTTAAGGTCACGATCTCAATAATCTTGTAGGAGGGTAGTTGGGGGAGGCATATTGGGAGGCGAGCGAACAGGCAACAACGCTTGTTGCGGCGTCGAGCGGAGTTGAGTTTTCTGTACCTTTTTTTTCTACTTTTGACGCGGGGTTTTAGTTCGGGCAAACCTGTTTTTGCTTCCCTTCTTTTGTCGTTTTGTACTTGTTTTCTGATTCAGAGTTGATGTAATTTTGCTTTGTAATGTCTGTTTTTCGAATTAATCGTAAGGCTTCATGTACCTCAGTATTGTTTGTTAATACAACGGAATTTTCTCAAGTGCCTACCAACTGTTCGTGTATCTTTTCTATCCACCAATTCCAAAAGTGAAAAGATCTATTTTCACAAACATGTTCCCCAGTCCGGCCCTCAGGGAACACAGGAATTAGCGTCGGGTGAGAGGATGGTGCCAGCGTAACGTCAGGAGAGGCTCAGTTTCAGCCAGTTATTTGAAGGCTAAACCATGTTCCATATTGAAAAATTCAATTGAAATTTCTTAGGAAAACCCCATGTATGCAGTTAGAGGAAAACAGTTCTTTTCAAAGTGAGATAATTAATTTTGTAAAATTTTTGTTGAGAGCCATTTCAAAAAAAATTGTTGCTTGTTGCGATGCTTTTGTCATTTTATTTTATTTTTTTTTAAATCGGACATGTGTTATACGAGTAGGTGTTTTTCCCGGATTTTCAGCTGTTCCTAGTACAACTCTTTCAGAGCCTTTCATGCATTTTCGAAAGAAGCGTACTGGGACACAGCGAGAGAGATTCTATTGAGGTGAGAATTGTGAGAAATGACGGGGAGGGGGTTACAATTAACACGCGTTTTCAATTGCTTTACCATTCCAACAATGAGTTCATCAGAATATGCAATTAAATCTGTTTTGCGTTCATAATGGGTAAATGACTGGATAAATCGACATGAATGTGACAAGAGATCGCATCCCAGGCTGTTTGTTATTATAAAAGATGATCTGTTGACATTAAGACGTAAGGGCCAGAGGAAGGGTATACGTAAAGTAATTAGCAGAGACTGGTCAGTTCAACCCCTGGGGTCCCCGACACAACTTCACCCATGCGACCTGAGCACGCAACTGCTTGTTTAATAGCAGCTCTTGTACGCTGTGATTTAGCCCTCATGTAATTCGTGGCCTTCGGAGTGCCTTGTGGTTAAAGGGACATGACATTGGAATCGACCATCATCCAATTACCTACTGCATCATAATGTATTAAACTGAATAACGAGCCTCTGAGAAATCAAATGGATTGGTGGGTGCAGATTGGTGTGATGACACCAATCTACCAGAAACCACTTTATGGAATTTGTGGCTGCTTATGAAATTTAAGGCGGTTGGGAAAGTTCAACGACCAGGCATGACTGTCGGTTCGGAATGAACAGTGCTTTGGACATTTCAAACCTCATTTTGACCTGGGGTTATACAAATTTTGTGTCAATAATCGGTACGAAAACTTCATTGACTTTCAACGAATGAGAATGGGGATGAACTCAACAATACAACGGCCTATTTGGGAATAGTTAAATTAATAAAGGAATAATTCATTATAAAAATAACTAATATAAATTCTAAATAACTAATCTAAATAACTAATATAAATAACTAATATAAATTCTAAAACGCACCTATTCATTATTTTGTGGCTGTTGTCTTAATGTGTTGGGTTCTTTCAACATCGACTCTGAATCGAATACTCTCAAACACATGAATAATACTGTCATAAATGGTATTTTCGGCTTTACAAGCATTCCTCAAAAGAACCAAAATCATTCTTGTGTATACCTGTCGCGATCTGATTCCGTTAGAACGGTTTCTTTATTTTTCAACAGCTCTTTGTGGATTGGAAGGTGACGGTAGAGTTCAGTAAAACAAGCATAAAATTCGATTTATCAGAAATTATTAGCGAATTTTCAATCTCTAAGGTCTACCAAAGCGAATTTATTGCATCAGATACGCCTCTTATTTCCTTCAGCTACCAAAGAACGTATCTTTCGATGAACTGGAGTGGATGGAAAACAATAAACGCTTTCCAGAGATGTTCACAAGAGGGAACGCTGCTTGAGAACGTCGCAACACTTTCCCCCAGTTGATCGTTCTCGCTCTTCTCCTTTGCCCAAAGGGCGAAATAAATAGGCACTCGATTTCCTGTAGTATTATTCTCGTCTCTCTTCCCTTTACACACCGATTCCCAGCTCCGGCCAAAACAGGTTCCTACGCCCCCTTATTGTCTTTTACGGCCTCTGTCCCGTAACCCAAACGCTTGATTGAAACGTAAATATCAACCTTTGGGACCAGCGTTGATTGAATCTCGTTTTTTTTCCTTGTATGTGCCTACTCCGTTTTAATTTTCCTTTCAGTTAGCACCTTCACAAAGAGGAGTTTTGCTTCACATCTCGAATTCACAGGCAGGTAACGCTTGTTTTCAAAGGAAAAGAAACACTTTGAGAATTATTTTTTACCACTTCGTAATTATTTCGTCACATCAGGTTACTTTCGAAAATGGTTTCCTCTCTAAAGTCACGCACCTACTATATGATATCAGGAAAGTGTGTGATGAAATTCAAATCTCCTTTGATATTAAATATTGCATTATATTCTAATCAAATTTGATAGAAGGCGTACCTATCTCAAACAGGGCGAAAATTTTTTAAAAGAACTACTTTCTATGTCATGAGCACGTACGAATGTCATTCCACTTTTTTCACAAAGCGGACGTTCTCTGAATGATAAACGTTCCTAAAACGTTACTGTAATGATTTTTTGTGTGTATTAACCGGAGAAGTTGTTCAATTCACTGCCCTATCCCTTTGTTTTCGGGTCATATGACTGATTAATGTTAGGCCCAGGGAGACATGGAAGGTGCAAATTATTCACGGTGTCAGTGTACGGGTCCCTTAAAAGTCAACGTTGGCTTCTTTTTATGCATATATATTTGAGAGTAGGCCCTAATAGGGCTTACTAACATAATTACGTGGATGCATGTAATTACTTTTGCATTCAGTATTTATTACCTCATATAAGTATACATGAATAGATCAGCACTAAGTTGGACGAGTCGTTAACACGCAGGACGTATTTAGAAGGGACCAACCTTTCCTTCCCAACCTTCGGCAGTGGGGATGCAATAACTCAATGTTTGAATCAGCTGGGCCAGTTTGAAAATGGACCCGACAGGCTGCCTTACGATTCACTCTCATGTTGACGATTTTCGATCTGCTCCAACTTTGAGCCGCAATTGTGAACGAACGGCTGGTCGTACAAAGATGTGGATGGTATTAAATAATTATAAGAAACAAACTCTATCTAAATATGAAATAAAAAACACACCGTTTGATGAGAATTTTTCAAGTTGTGAAATTTTCAAAATTTTAAAATTCGATTTGAACCCCTTCCCCTTGACCAAGGGGTATGAAAAGTTTCGAGGGGTTGATCGGAACCGTAATAAAAATTTTGAAATTTTAGCTCAACGTTAACTGGGCAAAGTGCCGCGGACGGCGGACCGACGGATTTTTGGTTTATTATCTTCGATAATGAACCATTGGAATCGCCCAAAGAAAAAATTTTTTTAACCCCCCCTCAAAATTTGTTGGTATACGTTTCAAGATATGTAGATTCAGAAAAT
Organism: Stenodema calcarata; assembly: GCA_963920205.1. Taxonomy (NCBI): domain Eukaryota; kingdom Metazoa; phylum Arthropoda; class Insecta; order Hemiptera; family Miridae; genus Stenodema; species Stenodema calcarata. Next base: position 3,538,733 of record OY986057.1, read on the forward strand.
CGAATAAAAAAAAATCCGTCCGTCCGCCGTACGCCGTCCGCGCCACTTTGCCCAGTTAACGTTGAGCTAAAATTTCAAAATTTTTATTACGGTTCCGATCAACCCCTCCGGCTAAGCGTTCAGAACGGTTCAGAACTAACCTCGCTCCCTTTGGGGCGTTCGTTTAGTCACAGAACTCGCTCAGTATCAACATTCCGCTGTTGAAAGGACTAAATGAACAGCAGCCTGTTGATACTGGCCGAGTTCTGGGACTAAACGGACGCCCCAAAGGGAGCGTGGTCAGTTCTGAACCGTTCTGAACGCTTAGCCGAACGAACCTGGAAATAACCAAAGCATATTATTAACCATTCTCTGACGTCGAATCAAACTTACAAAACTTATCAAAACTTACAAAACTTATCAAAATATATTAGGCAGAATCATTGCTTGATGAAAAATAGGTTGTACGCAAGGGTCGGAAATTCGAATTTTGACCCCAAATTCGTTTTTAGCGCCCTTAAAACCCCCTTAAGATCAATAATTGATCCTCAAACGAATTTGGGG